>JAIVFH010000076.1:0-175112 GCA_025765595.1 Obelidium mucronatum | reverse complement strand
AATCCGAGTGACCCGACCACACTGACAAGTCAGCGTGCTGCCACCTTCAGGAGATAATAGCCTCAAGTGTTTGCGTAGTGTTCAGCGTGCGCTTCAACATGAGGTTTTCTGTCATCTTGGCGATTTTGCTGTGGCAGGCCAGCTTCAAGGTGTGACCAGTGTTGCCTTCAAGTTGTTTAATGCCAATAATAATAAAAAAGTGTTCAAACAGCAAATAATACCTTTGAACTTCTGTCCGTCAAAGTTTGGAGTCAAAAACACCTCTTTGCGGGAGTGATAGTCAGCAAGTTGGTGAATCACATTGCTGCGGTACCGATTCAGACGCTGCTGCAGAGAATCCATCTTTTTGCGATACTTGACACCATCAGGGCCTGATGCCTCCACCCGAAGTGCTTCCAGATGGGAGTCTCTTCTCAACTTGGCAATCTTCAACTGCTTGTACAAATCCAATCCAATCACTTCAACAGCTTCTGCCAATTTTGAGCCCTCAGCACCAGCATCCATCAATCTTGCTACTATTGATAGTGCTTGACGACGGCGAATAAAAGATTGAAAATGAGCCTCTAAATCGTCCACCACTTTCCGCAATTGCTTGATTATATCCATTGAATTGACCTGATCATCCAAAGCCTTTTGGATGCCACCAATTTTTCCAGTCAAGTGCGACTCAAAGGCAAGAAATCCCTGAGCTCCAAACGTGGCCACACCATCAAGATTCATGCCACAGTAAACAATCCTCCCGCCAGGATCCACTGCACCAACGTCTGGCTCCAAAGATGTCCTGTTTGGATCCATCATTCGACAATCAAATTTGATGTGTTCTCCTCTGAATGTCTTGTAGATTGGATGAAACTTGTTCTCCCCATCTACAAACTCAAAGAAGTGCAGGTTCTTCTTGTGAATGTCCGTCAACTTTGCAAGAGCTGCCGAAATCTTGCGTTTTTTCCTCCAACTGAGTGTTGTTGATTGGAGACTTTCACGAACAACTGCCAATTTCAGCTTGGCATTCTCCCGAATCTCAACAGCCCTGTTTTTAGCTTCTTCTGAATTGATGGACTTGACGTTGCAGTACCTCTCTTCAACTAGGGCATTGAGATCTTCAAAAACCAAATCCCACTCTTCCTTGGAGCTGTAGTGCAGGATAGGTTTAATGCAAACATCAGAGTAAAGCTTTGGCGCAGGCATTTTGGCTATTGAGCTTGCTGAAAGATTCAAGGTTTTGAGAGGGGCGGCAATTTCAAACTTGGTCTTGCTTCCATTCAAACGACCAATTCGAACAGCACCAAGTTCATATGAGAGGGAGTTGTTGGTTGTTGGAAGCGGAATAGGTCGAGACTTATCAAGGGTGAACCGAAATGTTCCACTAGCATGTCGCACTTCAACCTCAGCTATATGGATAGAAACGCGAAAATTCTCAACCCCACGCTGCAAGCCGTAAGCCCTTAGCCCATGTTTGAAATGACGATTTCCCTTTTGAAAAGGCTGGACAAGACTGTCATGACCAAGAAACTTCAACCAGACACCTCGAGTAGAGTCGTATTGGATATTAATGAGCAGTTTTCTTGGCTCCTGAGTCATTTCGGCTGGAAGAAGTTGCTTTCCGTCAGGTGAGAGGTAGCGGGAGTTCTCAATGTAGAATCTTTGAACCATACCAGACGCTGGCCTTCGAGATTCTAGTGATTTAATGAGAACTCATGGAAAAAAGTCAAAACAAATTGAAATCAACTCACTGCGATACTTAGTAACCCAGCCTTTCCAGTTGCTTACAACATCATCAGAGGCTGATTTAACCAAATTACCACCCAAGTGTGAAGCAAATGTGTTTCAAATTGAAGACTTATTTGGAATCAGGTGGGAAATGTTTCGGATGAGATCGTCAATTTCATTGGTGTAGATAGACAGGAGTGAACCAAAGGGTGTACTTGACATAAGCCTTGCGCCAATGTTGTAGTACCAAGAGATTGGGTCAATCAGTGCCAAGAAGGATTTGTACTCTCGCTCCCGCACTTCATCCAAGGAATCCAAGTAGGCCGCTGCTTCTTCCTTTGCAATTTCTCCCTTTCCATCATCTGTTTGCTCCACCAAGAATCCCTCTGGTCTCTCAGATGTTGGCGACTTGGAAACTGAAAAACTGCGACGCGCAATCTTCAAAAAGTCCCAAGCAACTTGGCGTTGGAGCTCAGAGCGGGTGTTCAATTCCTGACCGTATATAATGCTGTTTGAATATGGTTGACCTTGTTCAAAGAAGACATCTCGAACAGCTTGGGCGCTCAGTAGACACTTGTTTACCAGGAATTCGTCCACAGAGCATTCCAAGGTGACAACAACAGGCGTATCATCAGTTTGTCTCTTCATTATTGGTTTTCCTAGACGATCTGAACCAGTCTGAGTATCATGGAATGAGTGATAGATGTTCAAGTGGATGCTTGTGGACTCCAGTTCGGCAAATGGGTGGGGGGTCTCAAGTTGTTGCAGAGGGGATAGCTCACGGTAAATTTTGAGTGCAACAAGATCTGCAACATCTTGGTTGTGATCAGTTGGGTTGGCAGCAGTGACTCGGAATTTTGTCTGTTTCTATTGTTCTCAACTTGAGTATAGGAATCAATAAAACAAAGCAATCAAACAAACAAACCTCGATATCGGAAATCCGTAGATTAGATCCTCCCTCTGACTGAAGAGTGGATTTATCAAATCGCTGCTTCAATAAGTCATTGACAATCTGCAGCATCCGGGAAGTACTTTGATTTGATGGATCAAGGCCAAACTTGTTTTTTGAACAAACAACGTCCAAGTACTCTGAGACTAATCCCACTTTGAGTCTCAGCAAGTCTTCTTCGGTCCGCTCGTAGTTGGAACAGTACAACTCATTGTCGTCAGCCCATCCAACATGGCCCGCCTTCATCAAATTGAAGAACACATCATCATCATCAATAATATCATAACTTTCATCAACTCCCATCACCATTGCCAAAAAGACAAGATCCTGCCAAGAAGGTCCACCGCGAACTTTCAGTTTGTTGAGGCGGTCCAGTAAATCTTTCACATGCAAAAGGGGGTCATTTTGGAAGAATTCAACAAAGCAATCGTGAAACTTGAATGATCCAAGTGCAAACTTGGTAAACAAGTTTTCTTCTTTGCTGATTGAATGCACAATTCGATATGAAGGGTCTTGCAGGTATTTGATTGCAGCTGTTGACTGCTGCGTGAGCTGAGGATTCAAACAAACTGCTTCCTGGATGCGGGACTGAAGATGAATGATGGCTGGTCCAAAGGCATGCAAAAGCTCAAATACAGCTGTGCTTTCGTCAATCAAGGTATTCACCATTTCCCGCTGGATCTCATTGCTCAAAACAGCTAACCATGCGGTTAACAAAATAGCTAAAGGTTGAACAAAAAGAAGAGAAATAAAAAACATACCACCAGACGTTGAATTATTGAATATTTCAGGAACCTCGGGCTTCAGAGCCGAAGCATGCATCATTTCAATGCAATGGCTTTTTCTTAAAATATTCAATGTGGGTGAGAATGAATGAAATCTCTGTTTTTAAGAGAAAAGAGCACTAACATTTCATCCAGTTTGTCTTTTGGTAACTTTGCTGGCGTCTGGTCAGTAATGTTTTCGCCATCAGAATCGTCTGAAATATCTTCCTCCTTAGTAGCATTGTCACAAACTTCATCCATCTTTTCATCTTCATCCACATCCACATCAAATCTTGGAGAGGAATATTCATCCATGGAGTTTGGGTACTTGTCAACAGTGGGATCATCAAGCACCATTGGATCATCCATGGAAGTCCTGTTGCACAAGAAGTTGAAAAGATTCTTGGAGTTGATGAAAGCAGCTGGGATTTGTTGAACATCCCTAATTTTAACATGTGGTTAGCATTCATTTAAGACAAATGGTAACAGAGTGATTACTGTTTAACAGGAACGCGTTGAGAAAACAGATCCTTCTTTTTGTGAAACTCCCGAGCTCCATACCCCACACCAACATTTTCAAGTTTCCCCTCAACAAAAGATAATGAAACAGGATGGATGCTGATGCTTGCTGATGCTTTAGTACTCGTAGTCAGTTTGATGAAGTGATTTCCATAGCATTGCATATCAATAAATTCTTCATCCTTCGAAGCAGGAACAATGAAATCCATTGTCAGTGTTGCGGGATTTTTGACTTCAGTTCCAGAATTGGCCAGCATTGAGCGATTGAAAATTCTTTGGCAAATCAAGTACTGTTTGGATCTATCGGCTACTTCAGAGACCAACTTCAACAACTCCTTCTTGCTGGCAATGCCCTTGTTCAAGCTGCGCCTGTATGTATGAAAGGTGCCATTGTCATCTTCAAGCTGGTACTTGTCCACACCACAACTTGATCCAAGTGCTGCAGCCACAAGATCCCTCGCAACAGAATTTCCAGTTGCCGCAGCTGCTGATCCATTGTTGAAAGTACTCCCTTTGACCAAATGAAGGGTGAAAGCATTGAAGTTGTCACCATAGGCATAGCCAAAGTGGCCATTTGATGAAAAAGAGACACTGGAGGCTGCTTTCAAACCAAGAGACTTCAAGTAAACAATGGCATTGTATTCTGCGTCGACTTCCATGGCAGATACTGAGGCATTGGAAAGGGATGCAGCTTTAAGACTCTTTGCGTTTGCAAGAATCTTTGATCGGACAGGCAGCAGTGCAATGGCTGACCGCAACCGATTAAAGTCCAGTATCGTCAACGTCAGCGCGTGAATGACAGGCCTCTTACTTTCCCTCAAAAACACGGTTGTTCCACCACCAAAAAGAGCAGACAGACAGAGATGCTGATAACTGAATAAATCTGGGATGGCCGAATTGGTTTGAAAGTCGGTGTCTCCATTTAAAACCTTGAGGACAAGCTTGAATTCTATTCTTCGACCAGTTCGGATAAATTCAACTCCAGCTTCCACCACACCAGTCATTGATTTAGGGGTGTCCTCCCATGATGCAGGAAATGGAGAGCCATTGCCAAGAATAATACATCCAGCTGACCAAGAACCAGAAACATTCGATTCAAAAGACTGAAAGACATGACTCAAATCTCCAGTCTGCAAGGATTTGATGCGCTTCTTCAGCTTGGGCTCAATCATTCTGGCTGCTGTATCAATGCATATCTTGTCTTCAGCTGCGCGGGTATACAACGCTGATGCAAGGTTGAAGGTGTCCTCAGTTACTTGCTTACCATTCACATGTAAAACAGATTCTGACTTCTGGCCGTGAGATCCCGTAGCTGTAATCAAAGAAAGGGGTGGGGTTATGGTGGTTGTTGTTGCTTTCTTTGCTTGAGCGGCTCTCCAAACAGGGCTGCTCATGTCTCTGGCCACCTCAAAGTAGTCAGTGTGGAACACTTTTGTTTGCATCTCATGCATTCTTCGTGGTCGTGTCTCATTGAAGCCCAATGGTTTTCCAAAGAAGGTGATGGCAGCAGCTTGAGAGATTGAGTTTGCGAGAGCCTCATTGAATGAAGAATGCAGGCAAAGGTGGAGGCCAAAACGTTGGTTCAGACGGAAATGGCTCCATGCAGTGTTTCGCAGCAGAGGGGTGCTTGGTTTATCAGTCAGAAACTTGAGAACCTGATCCAACATCTGCGTTTCAAAGAAGTTGATGCATTTGGCATCCATGCCCACAGGAGGTGCAAGAGGAGCCACTATATTTCTTGATTTGCTGATTCGTGGCAGTACATCATCTTGCAGATTCCACTTTAGAGTCGCCATGTGATAAAATCGGGTGTAGAGGACATCCTGGGACACCACCAATTCTTCGTCATCAACATCAGATGATGCCTTTCCAGCATCAAGCATCTGAGAAAACGTCTTGACTCCAACAGCAACACATGCATCAGAGCCAAAAAGAATCAGAGAGGTAAGAGAAACTTGGATTGATGGTGCTTTGTTCCGGGTTCCAATTTTCAAAATCAAGCTTTTCCGAATATCCCAAAACAGTTTGTAGACTTCATCCTTGTCATCGGATGTATAGTCGGTGCTGTACTGTTCCTGATCGCAGCGACCCTTTCCATTGCATCCACCGGTCTTCAACACAATATCGCAATACCACCGGCGATTCCCAGGAAGGATCCACCTAACAAGTTGCTCATCCATTGTCTTATTCAAACTGACAACCACCCTTTGAGTACCATCAATCAGCTTGACAATAGTTGCACCTTGTTGTCGGAGTGCATGGAAGCCAGCTTCAAAGATTGGGAGGGTCTGCTCGGAGCTGAAACAATCACCATTTTAGCAAGTAGATAGTGGATGTGGTGGTCTAGACTGGGGTTGTTGGCTTGCAGAACAGCATCGTGAACAGCTGAGAACATCTCTGCATCAGAGTCTGGAAAGCCCAAACGCTCAAAAATCAATGCATTTGCTTCAGCAAAAGCCAATGGCTGGATATCCCTCCACAGCCCTTGAAGTTTTGCTTTGAGCGACTCACAGTCCCGAAATGCTTCAGCATGGCGCTCAGCAAAGGTGCGAATCTTTGGCTTGTCAACTGTTAGTTCAAAATTTATGGCATTGACATACACAGTTTGAGAAGCTGTGTATTCTTTTACAAAGATGGGTCAGTTTTATGAAGGGGAAACGTGAAAATAAATCGAACCTCGTCTTTCTGCCACATTGGGATCAGGAGAACCAGTTGAATCATCAATAGTCTTGGCTTGCTTCTGAAGGTATGATAATATCCAGCAATTAGTTGGGAAGACAAGGAAGACAAGGGGAAGACAAGGGGAAGACAAGGAAAAAGGTAACAACCTTGGCCTTGGCAGACCCAATACCACTATAAGTCTTTCGTTTAGCAGTAGATTTTGCACTTGGATTAGTGGGTTTGGGATGCGGCTGTGCTGGTGGTTGACTGCGTGAACTTCGCGGCGGCATACGATGATTTGGTGAGATTTTTTCAGGGTTTTTTGCTGTCAAATCAAATTTTGTTACTTTTTAATTTCAGGGTGGCAAATCAATAAAATCCACTCACCACAAGAAAAGTTGCAGCAAAGTCAACAGACAGGAACTCAGAACTCAAAATTAATTTTTCAAAACCAAAGCAGGACAATTGCATGAACAGTAACAGCTGACAGAAAACAGGTTTTGGCCACAACCAAAGGCTGTACAGCGTGGCAGTAAAACTAAAGCTCTTACTCAATGAGATTGTAGGGGTTATGAATAAATTGGTGGGTACTTACTTGTATCGGGATTAAGAGCAACTGGGCGGCAGCAGCCAACATTACAGGAACTGCTGCTTGACGTGGATATAAGTACAGGATAAAGGCGTCAGTGGCATTGACAGCCGTGATGTTGATGTTTGTCGGTGTTGGCGGTTTTTTTAAATAAATCTCATGTGGCGGCCACATGAGATTTATTCAATAGTTTTTTTTTAATAAAATCTCATGTGCATAAACATGGGATTCTGGGAAACAAATCCAATCAAACTCCATCCCATCCAATACTGGCACAAGGGGATAGACAAGGGCAGACTATGTACAAAGGATCAAGCAGGGATAAAGGCCACCCATGGAGGCAGGTGTGTTTTTTTAGTTTTATGCAGCCAACTTGCAAACCCAATCAGAAAACCCTCTCCAAGATGTCTGAGGTTGGTCACCGTTGATATCAGCACTTTTACTCAATGTCTTGCAGGTTGGGTTACCATCTTTTAAAGTCTGTGCTAAAAAACTCCTAGTTTGTTTGCACAGGCCAGTGGGAATTTGCTCCACAAAAAAAAACCCGCCTGTCAAACCAATCTTCAAAAAAAAACTCCAAAACTAGGATTCATTCCTCTCAAATACTAGGATTCATTCAATCATTGCCGGGTGAGTGGACTTTGCGCCCCTGTTGAGATTCTTAAGTGGTTGTGTTGAAACTTGGATGTCAATCTCGTATTCTCGATAGAGAATGATTGACTTAACTTTTGTTATTCGTATCTCCGATTGGAGATATAACAAAGCCTTTTAGTTTATGAAACCTTCATTTGTTCTTTGTCCTTTTATGTACTGATAAGATTTTGTACTAATTCTCATTCACCTAGCACAAACTTGGTGACAACTCTTCTGCACACCAACACAAACAAATTAGTCTTTCACCTGAAATGCTAGGATTCCGTCGCCGTCAAGTAAGAGCACCCTCTTTCGAGCCCCTGTTGGTTTTTTGAAACTTGGATGTCAATCTCGTATTCTCAATAGAGAATGATTGACTTAACTTTTGTTATTCGTATCTTTAATCGGAGATATAACAAAGCCTTGTAATTTTTTTTTATTTGTTTTTTTTTCTATTGGGAACTTGCTTAAATTTGTATTAGAACAACCTTCTCAGCCGGCTTGGCCTGATGGCGCAACCAAATGAAGTGGAAGACGAGTTATCTGATTGCTCAATTGAGAGCAGGGACAGCAATTCATTAAGTGCAAGAGACTATGATGGCGATTCGATATATAGCAGCGACGAGGACAATGTTTCCACCCTAAACGCCAATGCAGGACCATTCCAAACTTTTGGTACTTGTTTCTCTCGTTCCGGCAGCAACATAAATGAAAAATGTACTAAACTCTATTTCTAGATTTTAATGCACCAGTGGTTTTGACTGAATTACCCAATCCCTACGTCCAACACAAGCTACCACCAGGAACCATTCCATACAAAGATCACTTTCCTTGCCATGAAGACAGAAAGAGCCACAGAAATGTAGTGTTTGGTCTGTCAAAGCTGCCATGCTACCGGAGCAACAAGACGCATCTCTACTATGTACAGCGCCAAGCCTTTTATGGCAAAACACCCCCTCAAAACCCACAGCAACATCTTCAAGAATTTGAATCAGGTGTAATTATTTACTCCGCCGACAATGTCCTTGAACTTGTAGTTCTACCTGGCTTCTTGGATTGGGTTTATAACGCAGATCATAAAAAGGGTGTAGCCTTGGATAAGCGCACTCATACACTTGTCAATGTTCAATCACAAGCCCTAAGTGCTTTCCTGCAGTTTACCTCCTCTTTTCCTTCCCCCCCACAGCCAACGGATGTTCGGCACAAAAATACCTACCAGAGGTTTGGTTGTGTATTCCACATTGGAATGCGTGTTGCCCGGGGCCAGTATAAAAGCTGCTCTTTTGATGGCAATATAGTTCCAGCCGATGATTGCTCAAATGGCTACAAAAGTAAAGCGTATTCGCAGTTTCGTTTCAAAATGGCTCCTGTCATGCAAGCAATTGGTTTGTTGCACGAAATACTGGCTCCTGTTGCATACACTCGAGATCGTGCTATCGTCAACCATTACGCCAAAACAACAAAGCTTGAACATATAATCAGCTGTAGCAGAGAGGTCAAGCTCATGCGGGCTATCCCTGTTTGTGACGCTGTCTGTTATCACTATGACCGGAAGGACGATGGGGATCTGCATGCTCTGTCTCCAATGACAGTCTTTGGATATTATTCTGGAGGAGAACTGTGCAGTTTGAAACCACTTCTCAACTTTTACCAGGAAGCCACGCGTTCCGCCGCCAGCACAATGTACCATCTGGCTTTCCAGAAGTACCGCGGGCTGAACAGCTTGGCTGTTGCGGGTCACGTGACCCTGTCCGCAGCGCAATGCGGAGTCTTGTTGGCGTTCGGTGCTTCGCTGGTCAAAACAGGGATAAACGAGCTTAAATTGAATACTGCCGCTATTGTGAACCCAGTTGGGGACCTTGCAGTTAGTTCGAAACCCGATCATGCTGGAGAAACGCTTTGTGGTGTTGATTATGACAAACAAGAATCTGGTGGCACGTGCATCAATGGGGTTTACTACCGATAAATTCCAGTCGCATAATTTGGCGGATGTTTTGAGTGGCGCACTGGTTGTGAGTGAAGGATTGGACGCTGGCGAGTTTCTGTTGAAGGACTTGCTTCAGTCTCTTCATGGTTTGACTCCTACGGATACAATCGTGGATGATTATGCTTGGAGTTCACCAGTACCTGTTGCCGTTGAGCCAACCGAGAATCGGATTTTCCACCAACAACGCACACAGAACGTCAACCAAAATATCACTGTGATGCTGCCATCCGTGTCTCTGCGGACCTTGATTACTCGACCAGAAGATGTCACGTGTGTCAATTCAATCAAGGAGTTGATATTTTCCGTTTCTGCAACCAAAAAATTCCATCCCTCCAGGAGCACCCGAACACACAGATCCATTCAACTTCCTGGACCATGTTTCTTCAAACAATATTCCGTTCGATTTTAGCATCGATAAAATTTCAATTGTGCATGTACTCGATCGATGAGGGTCGCTTGGAGCTTGTTGCTAAGCCACCAACGAGCCGGAGGGAAAAAGAAATGCGCCAGATTATGGTTGGTAGTGCGCTGGTTTTTTTTCGGCGGAATTTCTCGGTATTCATTCGTTACTTGCTTCTGTCAGCTCTGGAAGGTGCAAGCCGCACCTAGCATCAAGTACCTTAGGGGCAGTAGCGCCCCCCTAAGAGGAAATCAAGAGCCAAGCCATAATTGTAGGGGTTTTGGGGAGGATGAGGGAGGGAGGAAATTATTGGGATTGCAAGTCGGGGTCGTAGCGTTGGTAGGCGGGAGGTCTGCAAGGGAATAGAGTAAATGGGGCCGGGTCTTGTTAAACCGTTTTAAGAAATTGGAGGGGGATTAGCAGTTCGACAAAGTGTTTATTACAAAATACAGCTCATGTTATTTAAAAAAAAAAAAAAAAAAAAAAAGCTTCTGTCAGCTCTGGAATTACGCGGAAAAATTCTTACTGATTCTGAAACAAGGTCCAACTCTCATCTGGGATTCACACCATCACCACCAACCAACAATTCGCTGATGATCTGGCGGGACAAGCTCATTGCACGGAATTTGCTTTCGCCCCAAGGCTGTCCCTTTTCGCGTCCTGCCGACTTGAACTTCGGAATCAGTGATGAGCTGCTGGTGTATGAAACATTACCCATCTCTTTTTTCCTCTTCTCTTTCTCGTGAAAGTGTTTCTTACTGCTTGCAAAATTCCAGGTGCTTTGGGAATCACTTGCAAGTCAATGTATCAACACGTCAGATCTGGCTGTATTGATATTTAAGGTTGAAAGGGTCCTTTCATTTGTGGTTGTGCATTTTCAGGGTCCCAACTTCAAAGTGATTGTTTTATAAGTTTGGAATCAATTGGTCACAACAGTTGAATTTTGGAATACTACAGCAAGGGTTATCTGAATATAATCAAGTAAAATAGTAGCATCTTTCACTTAAAATATACATACTTGATTTGATATTCTTATTAAGTTACTTGACTTGCAATAAAAACGAAAGTAAATGATATAGATTCAATCAATGCCCAAATTTTCGACTTGACAGGCTATTCTCTACAGTCTACACCTTATCATTTTCAGGAAAATTTGCAGTACTAGTAGACGTAGTACCAGTAGTACCAGTAGCGGCTATACTTTGACTCAAAGTGACCAAGTCAACAACCATAGCTTTCCTGCACTCTTGAGCATATACAATCAACGGATTCAGAATTTTCCAAATGAGCAAATAATTGAGCAAAATGGGAAGAGCGAGAATAATCAACAAGATAATGATGATGAGTGCAATTACAAAAAAAGACGGATCATCTAAAGACTCTGGGGTTGACGGTTGAGGTTGTGACTGTAAGGGGGTATTTGCCGATAAAGGCGAAGGTGAAGAATCTTGGGTTTGATGCGAGGAACTCAAAGAGGTGGCAAGAAAGAGAGCAGCCACCAGTTCACCAGTGCTCTTAATGAAAAAGACGTATCCAGTCAAGATCAAGTGTTCTGGAATCATTCCTTTCAATGCGTAATAACCAAACATGCAGAATGCAGTTGTGACAACAAAATCACACACGGACCACACGGAAATATTGTTGGTGATTGGTCCATTGGCAATGAGGTTCAGAGCAATTTGCAAGAGAGCAAACACGGGGACGACAGTGAGGTAGCGCATCAGGTAGTCTCTCACGGGCTTATCGAGAAACACCGGATCGCTCTGTTTTGATTGGCTGCCAGTTAGCGTGTGGCAGTGCAAACGTCGAGAGACTGTACCGGCATGCCTGGCGCGCGCAGAGCCTCGTTTGCGACGGGTCTCGCCTCGCGCAGCTGCGTCCACGTGGGCAGACGGGGCAGACGCGGCAGCACTCGCATTCTTGCAGGAAGTGAAGGTCGTTAAAATTGATTGATTTTTGATTGATTGAGCTGATTGGAGATTATTTGCGCTTTATTATTATTGACGCCCAAAAAAATAAAAAATAAAACAAAAACAAAAATGGCTCAGCGCGTTGCCGTCGAAGAGCGCGCCGACCTTCTGTTTGTGCGCGACTTGCTGCTTGCGGCTGCGAGGGAGCACGGCGATGCGGCCGCAGCGGCAAAGGTTTGTTTTGTTTTGTTTTTGTTTGTTTTTGTTTGTTTTGTGTCCAACAACAACAACAACAACAACAACACACCAGTTTGTCTACCGCGTCTTTGACGTCGCTGCGCCAAATATTGCCGTCAACGGCGAGCCGTACGATGCCGCAAAGCTGGCGAAGCCCGTCGAAGGTGCGCATAAACACGTTACAGCAACTAACTAAAACAACCGACTCCAAAAATCAGACTTTGAACCACTAAACGTGGAGCTCTCGCAGAAAGTCGAGAGTCTGCAGCAGGCCGCCCGCAACATCCGCAACCGCTTGGCTAAGCGGCGTGTCACCACAGCCCCGGGCTTTGTCCAAACTTTGCAAGCGGAAAAGTCAAACTTTGAATCTCGCTCTCAAACAAAACATTCCTCCAATTTAATTCACTCATTTTTTAAAGACAGTGTCGGTAAGTTTATTCTTATTTTTTTAATTTGTCGCGTTCTTTGATTTCAAAACAACAAAAAACAGAAGAATTATCTGAAGACAGAGAGAATCTGGTTAAAGACACTCTCACTGCAGCTATAGCTTTGGAAGTTGGTGCCACTGTGAGTGCTTTCCTATCCGCCGAAGGCGGTAAAATGCCGAAGGCGGTAAAGTGCCGAAGGCGCTTCATTCTATTCTCTTTGTTTCTCATAGTTGCACGGCAACCATCAAAGTATTCTCCATTCTCCCTTCAAAACATCAACACATTCGAATCTTTATACTCACGTTTCATACCACCTTCCATCCAAAAGACGGTCGAAACAACTAAACCACAATGGAGTCGAGCTCGTGTGATTGTTGAAGATATTCGTTCAAGCGTAGATACAACGACAACCTTGGATCCACCACCAGCTCTTATTAGCCGCAGTGGGACGCCACTAAAATCTAAACCGTTGAAACAAACGGAATCTGGATCCGAACTCACCCCGCGAAAGGCTCGTACTGGTTTACTCAAGAGGCTTCAGTAGTCACACACACACACACACACACACACACACACACACACACACACACACACACACACACACACACACACACACACACACTTGTAAACAGTTCAAATAGTATTTTTCTTAATATTTCCCAAATAATTATATTTATAAAAAAAAAACTCGGTTTTATAAGTTTTGAGTCCCCCCCTTTCACTTCCCATCCTCATAGCCGAAAAAAAAATCCGTCCATAAACTTTTTTAATAGTTTTCAATGTCAGAGAGCCGCTTGGCAAGTACTTCATCGCGAATTGCCAGCGCTTGGTTGATCAAATGATCCATATCCATGCTAGGAAGTCGTAACAGTACACCATGGATTTCACTTTGCTCGAGCTCCTCTAAATTGTCCTTCAGTGTCGTCAGAATAGCTACCAAAACATGATTGGAGGTTATGAGAAAGGGGAAAAAATAAATAAATAAACAAAGTTTACCCAAGCAGATATAGATGTGTAAATTCAGACCGTTCGGTATGGAGAAATATGAATCCCATAATCGTAGCAGACCTTAAATCCAAATTGTTATTAGTGAACAAAAAGAAGGAAATTTGAAGAAGAAAAAAAAATGTAAGAGCAATTTACATTCAAGAGGCAGTTCCTTTGCCAAAACATAACTGAACCACGAATTTGCACATTCTTTGAAATCAACTTCTTCCTCCTCGAAATGATTGTGAAGTTCTGGCAACAATGTTCGAAACAACATCAAAAACTCAGATAACCGTGTCGCCATATTCACATGGTTGCAATATTCTTCCACCATCTGCATCAATGCTGCAAAGCAGTAATACACATCGCTCTCATTTGCCAAAAGATAGGCAAAAGGGCCTGACAGATATACCATTACAGGAGAATATTCAGACCCCCGATATTGAGTCAAGTACGCTGAAACGACATTTTCAATTGCCTTGTTTGGATCTTTTGACTGGAAAGGCATTTTCGAACGGGCTCGAATGTATCGTGAAACCTCGCCCCGGATCCGTTTCAGAATGTCTGTCGATTGTCGTTCGGTTCCTTGATAACGCTCGTACTTTTCTTGGCGTTTCGATAGCTCGTTTGCTTTTTTTTTGGGTGTGTGTGTTTATGTGGTTTGTAAGGTTGGGTTTCTTGATTGTGGAGGTGGTTGTTCTTTTTTCCAAACGGAGAAACGGTTTCTCTCTCCCAAAAGTAAATCAATATGATGGAGTTTTGAGTTCTTTGTTTTGATTGTTTTAAGGGTGGTGGGAGGGGGGCGCTAACCCTTATCAGCAGTCTCGACCGCCAGCAGATATTTCCAAGCCTCGCCCCTAACCTGATGGTGACAATAACAACAAAGAAGCTGTCAAACACAGATCACTTTTGAGTATTGAAGAGCAGGGGGGTTATCGTTGGTGGGGAGGCTGTTGGAGCAGATATGCGGGTGTATGTGTGTTACCTCATCGGGGACGCCATAACGTCCCACCTGTCTCAATTTGTCAAGGTCAACCAATGTTTCGGCATCGAGAATCTGTCTGATTTCTTCAGCCATCCAAGATAAGAACAATTGACTTCTCAGTCCCAGAGGCAGAGGGGCAAGGGAGGGAAAAAAAAAGAGGGGGAAGGTGTTTCCGCGATAAGCGAAAGTGCTGTCAGTGGCCCCAAGAAAGAAAAAAAAATAATGTGTCGGAAAATTCACTGAACAAATCGTGCTCATTATTATTCTATTATTAATATTGACTTTACTAATATTTATCGCATGGGATTCAGTAAGGCTCTTTTGACACAGGGAGCCGATTAATTTTCATGAAAAGTTCGTGTGCATATCGGGAGTTTTGGAGACCCAGCTGATGTAGAGCCGCTGAAATACGGAATCTATGATTCAACCCAACCACAATTTTGGTGTTAAACTCTGAGTTTCTTCTCTCTTTTCCTTTTCTTCTTGGTTTACCTGCGGTCCTTCATGAGATTCGCCACTGAGAACCCATTATTTACAAATAGTTGGGGCTGTCGTATTGTGTTAATAAAGAATTGAAAATACTTGGAAATTCAGCATTTTGTACCAGCTTTTCAGTATCCTTTGAAATTTGAAATGACTTTGTGGGTCTTAGAATCCGATTCCAGTCCCTACCATTTTTTTCGTCCACGGATAAGAAATGGCCAGCCAAAGTTTTCTTCTCTATAACGGAGTATTACTTACGGTTCTATAGTAACTGCCACTGTTGATCGAAGCATATCCAGTTTCCGTTCAATCTCCAATCTCAGCTCTTCTCGATTCTCAATTTCTTGCCGTTTGAGCTCTAGTTTCTTTAATCGCTCTCCAGCTCGATAGTTGATGCGTTCACGGTGATGCTGAGAAATGGACAAAGGGGAAAGTCAGTCTTCTTTCGTCTTCACTCCAAACTTTAATACGAACTGGTCTTTGTTCTGCTACTGCAGCAAGTTGTTCTCTTTCCATTTGTTCATACTTTTCAATCAATTCTAGCTGCTTTTCTCTCTTTTTAAGCTTGAATTCATTGATGGCTGCCCGTTTCTCTTCCAACTCTACTCGCCGTCGTGCTTCTGCTTCTTCCTATGTTTATGCATTGATTCAGTGAAAGCCAAAAAGAGAGAATACAATAGGATGGTGATGGCATAAAAACCGTACCCTTTTCCCCTCGGTTTGCATCAATTCAAACTGCCGAATCTCCTCACTTCTTTGAATATCCTGAATCCTTTGGGTTCTCCATTCGGATAGTTTTTGATGCATTTCTTCCATCTTTTTAAGTGCCAATTCGTGGTCCGCTTCTTCTTTCAATTTCAAGAGAAATTGCTGTGAGGCAATCTATGGTTTATTTTTGTTTGAAAGTGGGGCGGTTTAAACTTTGGCGTGGGTGCGTCCCCAAAGTCTTTATACTCACTGGGAACTGATGTACAGCACTCTTGATAAACTCCGACACTTGTGTTTGATAGTTTTTACTTAAAGCATTCAATCTGGCTTTGTATGCAGAATGCTTTTCAGTCCACGTTGAGTGAAACTGTTTTTTTTTTTTGAAATTTAGTTGAATGATTCAGAGCAACATCATCCATCTCTTACTTTTATGTCCGACTTGCTCAGATTCGGAAACTCAACTTCCAAACGATTATAAAACAGTTTCTTCAATTCCACCGTTTTGTATTCCAATCTGACTTTTTCGAATCTGAAATGCGTTTCTTGTGTCCTTCTGTCCAGGTCATCTATTGGATCCATGTATCCTTTGAATTCTTGTTTCAGAGCAGTGAGTTGTTGTTTGTGTCGGGTTTGGAGACTGTTTGATTCAAAATTATTTAAGCAAACGAACAGGGTATTACAAAAAAAAAGACCAACTTGTCCAGATCTTTCAACTTTGAGATCAATAATGCTGCGTCTGAGCATGGGAATTCAAAAAACGGTTGAATGGTCCCATTGTCAGCATCGAATATCCACGGATTCACGATTGATGCATCATTCGTGTGGAATATCGAAAGTATTTTCGTGTCTGAGTGTATCTCATGCTCTAGCGCAATTGCCTAAAGAAAAATACAGTCAGAGGGTTTGTGTTTTTCAAAGGGGTAGACAGGGCGCACTTTTTCGTCCAGCTGCTCGAATCCTTCCATCACCGTGCTTTTTGAGATCTCGAAATATTGAATTGGGAATGTGAGAGTTTCAAATAACTCTGGATAGTCGTGGTTTCAGCGTATTATGTGAAAACAGAAAAGAGGGTGAAGTTACTTTTGTGAAGACATCTTCTGCTATCTAAAGAACGTGCATTTTCATCCTTGATACTTGTGGCGATCGCTTTGAGTTCCTTGCTTTTCGTTGATTCTTCAAACTTGATCATCGCCTCATCGCAAACACGTTGGAGCGCCAACCTGTCTGACGAGATCGGTGCATAACTCAATAAAGATCCACACTCCACAAATTCGATGAATCATACCGCTGTGTGTCTAATTTCTCCAGCTCATCAGCCCATATTCTCCTATGTGCCAGAATATCCACCAGTGTCATTTTCTCAACAATCTAAATAGAGTTCCTCTGTGTACATGAGATAAATCCCCTGGGTGCCCCTTCACTTTACCCCAAGTGTTAATGTTTCAGCGCCGCGTTCTTCAAATGGTGGCGTGGCCGTTTCTTTTCCTTTCTTCCGAAAACGAAAAAAAGAAACCAGCAGAAAAAAAGACCAGAAATGATCTTCAACGTGAGGACGCACCCTTGCAGCTACCGGTCCTAATCCAGAAACTTACCTCGAAAAATAACAGCGTATCGTCAGCACTACCCAGCGGCTCTGCGCCAGATCTCTCTCCACGGCTAAACCACAGGTTTCTGTCGCCTTATCTCTGGAAAACACATTATTAATTCTCTTGATTTCTTTGCTGTTCCAGACCTTGAAGGAGAGACTCAGAGAGCTGATTCCAATTGAGCAGGCTAAGGTCAAGGCTTTCCGTGCCGAACACGGTTCAAAGGTTCTTGGGGAAACCACGGTTGACATGGTTTGTGTTTTTTTTTTTCCAGCGTTCTGAAAGCAGTCGTTTGGATTAACTTCTGTACTGCATAGGCTTACGGTGGTATGCGTGGAATCAAGGGTCTTATCTGGGAAACCTCAGTACTTGACGCTGAGGAGGTACTTTGCGTTTTTCTTATCAATGGTCCAAGATTATATTTATTGACACCTTTGTGTGTTTGCAGGGAATCAGATTCCGTAACCTTACCATCCCCGAGTGCCAAGAGTTGCTTCCAAAGGCTGAAGGTGGTAACGAGCCACTCCCCGAAGGTCTCTTCTGGTTGCTGGTCACCGGTGAGGTCCCCACCACCGAACAAGTCCGTGCCCTTTCTGCGGACTGGGCTGCCCGTTCGGCCATTCCATCCTACGTCGAGGATCTCCTTGACCGTTGCCCAAACACCCTCCACCCAATGTCTCAGTTTTCATTGGCCGTCACTGCCCTTCAAGGAGAATCCAGCTTCGCCAAGGCTTACCAGAGCGGAGTTCCAAAGGCCCAATACTGGGACTACGTCTTTGAAGACTGTAACGACTTGATTGCCAAGTTGCCAACCGTTGCTGCCCGTATTTACCGTAACGTCTACAAGGATGGAAAGCTTCCACCTGTTGACCCAAAGTTGGATTACTCTGCCAACTTTGCTCACCTCCTTGGTTACAAGGATGAGAACTTTGCCGAACTTATGCGTTTGTACTTGACCATTCACTCTGACCACGAAGGTGGAAACGTCAGGTATGATGTTATCTATCTTTTCTTTTTTTTTTTATCTGACAGCACTCAAAACTAAAAAAAAAAAAAAAAAAAAAAAAAAAAAAAAAAAAAATGCAGTGCCCACACCACTCACTTGGTCGGATCTGCTCTCTCTGACCCATACCTTGCTTTTGCTGCCGGTCTCAACGGTCTCGCTGGACCACTCCACGGACTTGCCAACCAGGAAGTTCTTCGTTGGATCATGAAGATGCAGGCCGCTGTCGGTCAGAACCCATCTGACGAGAAGATCAAGGAATACTTGTGGTCTACCCTCAAGAGCGGACAAGTCGTTCCAGGTTACGGACACGCTGTTCTCCGTAAGACCGACCCACGTTACGCATGCCAGCGTGAGTTTGCTTTGAAGCACCTCCCAGACAACGCCTTGTTCAAGCTTGTCAGCCAAGTCTACACCATTGCTCCAGGTGTGCTTACTGAGCACGGAAAGACCAAGAACCCATGGCCAAATGTGGATGCCCACTCTGGAGTTCTGCTTCAGCACTACGGATTCACTCAAGAAGACTACTACACTGTGCTCTTTGGTGTTTCCCGTGCTCTTGGTGTCACTTCTGGTTTGATCTGGGCCCGTGCTCTTGGAATGCCAATTGAACGTCCAAAGTCTTACTCCACTGACCACCTCATCAAGATGTTTGCCAAGAAGTAAACGTTCTAACAGAAGAATATCTTGTGTTTTTTTTATACTCGTTCTTATTACTTAAAAAAAGCGGTTTCATTTCCCATCACCTACTTATTGTTTGTGCACCAAAGTTTCCATGATACAAAATCGATAATCAAATGTCATCCAAACACGAAAAAGGTACTGAGAGTATTATTTAATCTTTATCGAGGTGTTTTTTATTTTTCGCTTTGCTACACGTTTGAATTGGCGTTCTCAGAACGTAGAAAGACCTAAAACAAAAGAAACCCGATTTGTGGTTTAGAACTGTTGTTGTGCTCTTCCCAACTCGACCCTCTCGCTCAAAAACTCACCATATAAATACCCCATATACTTCTCATCATCAATATGGTCATCAAAGAACGTCTCCCGCATTTTAAAGAACGTTTTACTTGTCAGCAAGCTATCACTCCCAGCTTGATGTTGAGGCCCAATACGTGAAATCTATAAGGTAAAATTTTGGGGGCACCAAATAAAGTCAGAGAACACCCCTTTTGAGACCCATCGGTAAAAAGCGTACC
Organism: Obelidium mucronatum; assembly: GCA_025765595.1. Taxonomy (NCBI): domain Eukaryota; kingdom Fungi; phylum Chytridiomycota; class Chytridiomycetes; order Chytridiales; family Chytriomycetaceae; genus Obelidium; species Obelidium mucronatum. The sequence goes on along the minus strand of JAIVFH010000076.1, from coordinate 155,377 downwards.
TGTAAATCATCGGCCACATCCTGCAATCCCCCCTTCAAATTCTTGCAGCTTTTCATCAGGTATTTGATATCATACACACACGGGAAATAAAGTTTCATGAGTTCGAAAAAGTCCGACTCTTCTGCCGGAAGTGGTGCGCAGGTTGCAACTTTTAATAAATATCCAAAGTCGTAACCGCTTTTTTTTCCCCCCGTTTTTTTTTTTTTTGTAGTTGAATGTTGTTGTGGTCGTTGAAGTAGTTTTTATGCAAAATGTTTGTGTTTTTGGTTGTTTTAATCACAGCCCTTTTGTAAACAAAAAAAAAAACCCCCCATTTCGGACAAACCTGTGAAAAGAGATCCATTTTACATCATTCAGCAGCACAAAGCCCGAACTGATCAATAGCTCCCCGAATTGTTCCACATCGATACCATACTCCTCATGTCTTTTGAAGTCGATCCCAGACTTTGTCAATAGATCAATTGAGTCCTGTGCATACATGTCTTCGCTCAAGTTGAATTTGAAGTTGAATTGCCATGTGCAGATGTTTGGCGGTGTGTTTCCGTTCTAAAAAAAAAAGTGTGGATAAAAGAACAGAAAACAGTTTCATTTTAGAACCGAACAAAACAGAAACCCAACAACAATAAAAAAAAAATTGGTACCTCGTCCGCAAAAGTAATTCCTAGCTGGATTATTTTCAGTAGATCCACATTGCATCGCAGTGTCTGGTATTGGTAGTCTGCCGATGTTTTGAAGTTTCCAATCGGCCTCGCAACCACCCCCGGGAACTCAGTATCCTTTGTTTGGTTAAATTGAAGAAGGTCGGTGGTTGGTTTTTTTTTTGGTTTTTTTGGTGGTTTTGGTTTAGGCGGGGGAGGCAGGAGAGAGAATTAATAGCCGTTTTCGAGCAGAGGTGATGCGTCCTTGCGAGGGCCAGTCTGGACCCACCATTGATATGCATGGATATTTGTCGACTAGTTCCCGTAATACTGCCATTTCGGTCTCCAGAGTATGTGCCCATACGTCTTTGATATGACTTTGCTGTAGCATTTTGGATTTTAGAGAGAAGAAAAAGAGTAAATTTGATATTTATTATTTAGCTAAAAAAAAACAGAGTTTCAGGCTTTCCACTTCACTTATCTTCTCGCATCTGCCAAGGGCTATACTTCAGAGTCAGCAATATCGAATGCAGGGTGAGAGGACTAAATATATCCATTCGATAACCGACAGCGATCCAAGAGCTCCGCTCGATCTCATTGACCAAAAAACACACGCAATCTTATATCACAAGAGTATTTGGGGTTTATTGATAAGATGAACATGTTTGAATTTCTTGGTTGAATTTAAAATGTATGTTGATAATGTAACCCTGAGAACATTCACAGTTTCCTATTCAAAAAAAAATTGAAATTGCGAATAAATAAAAAAAAGAAGCGTTAAAGTTTGAATTGAATAGATGCATACCTACGCGTTCTTGACAAAGTCAATACCCTTCTGGATGTTCGTTTTCAGTTCTGGGATGCAGGCGTCAAACAGAGTCTTTTCGTAAGCATTCAATTGAGGAACTGGGAAGATCTTGTGAACTCCTTCAGGCTAAAATGAGCGGATACAACGGTTTTAAAAGATACACGGGTGATGAAGCGAAAAACAAAACGGCTCTACTATACCCCAAATTCAACAACAGTGGAAAAGTATTCAACACCAGGAACAACGTCAGACTTGACAAAGGTGCATTCCTTTACACCTGACTTCTTGGCCACAGTGGCGTCGAGAAGTGCCCCAGCAAAACGGGCACCAGCATAAGCCATAGAAAGAGTGGCAGAACCAGCACCATCCTTAGCCTTGACAACTTCGTCACCTCCGTATTGAATTCTTTGTGTAAGAGTCTTGACTTCTTCTTCAGTGAAGGAGTGGGATGTTCCTGAAAGGACTGGAATGATGGTGACACCAGAGTGACCACCAATTACAGACACTTCGGTTCCTTGGACGTTGACTTGCTTGGTGCTGGAAACAAAAGTGTTGGCGCGAACAATGTCAAGAGTGGTGACTCCAAAGAGCTTCTTTGGGTCAAACACGTTGTGCTTCTTGAGGACTTCAGCAAAAATAGGAACTGTGGAGTTGACAGGGTTTGAAATGACACAAATCAAAGCCTTTGGACAGTGGCTGGTGAAGGGAAAAGGAATTAGTTTGAACTAAAGTGAGTCATTTCATTGAGAATTTAAGGAAGTCCACTCACGTTGCAATTCCAGTTGCAAGGTTCTTGCAAATTCCCGCGTTGATGTTAAACAAGTCATCACGGGTCATGCCTGGCTTTCTTGGAACACCAGCTGGAATAATCACCAAGTGGGAGCCACTAAGAGCAGCCGCGAGCTCTTCATTGCCTTTGTATCCAGACACCTTTGAGACACGTTAACAAACCTTTTCCAAAAAAACCAGACGCAAAAGCAAGAAAACAGAAGAAACAATACCTTTGCTGGAGTGTTAATGTGAGACAAATCAGCAGCAACTCCTGGCGTGTTGACGATATCAAAGAGGGCAAGTTCTGAAATGAGTGGGTTTGTAGACAAGAGAAGAGACAAGGGCTGTCCGATGCCTCCAGCTGCTCCGAGAACGCTAACTTTAACCTGTGGTTTAATGCAGTAAGCTGTTAGAATCAAGGCGGAAGTCGGAGGTCTGTCGGAATGATTCGGGACACACCATTTTTTGATGTTTTTTTTATTTCTCCACTTGTCGTTTTTTTCTCATTCTGATTGCTTGAATGAAAAACGTGTGGTAGGGTTGAGTCAACATTCCTCATGGGGGGGCGAAGAAGAATGCCACTACTTGATTCCTGAATATTCGAATGCATATATTAATGAAATATTTGTGATATACTTACAGTATATTGTCCTGGTTATTTCCAATAAAAGGGATGTATCCGTTCCAAGATATGAATCGCTTACATTCAGAGACCATTACAGTCTGTTTTCCAGGATACCTACGCGTTTGGCTGGGATGGTTGCAAAAAAAAAAAAAAAAAAAAAGGAATTCACAGAATTTACACAGGCCGCGTTGCTCAGAAAAAACAAATAATTCACAAAAGAGCCACCACCAATGGAACCAACACCCAAAGTAGAGAAGGACTTCACTGCGCTTGTCGATGCGCAGCTTCCGATTGCCGAGGGCCTTGTCAAGGTGAGAGAGCCAGGCCGTGTGCGCCGCGCCTAACGAAACCCGCCGCGCCTAACCGCCGCCCGAACGAAACAGGCCGGAAAACTCGCCGAAGCGCTCGAGTCGCTGGCGACGCTGGAAAAACAGACGCGAAACGTGAGTCGCCGCGCGCGCGTTGCTTCCGCTGACAAACCCGCATCATTTAGTCGGCCGACGGCGTTTCAAACGCCAGAATTCTGCTGGCGAACGTCAACTTTTGCCACCAGGCGGGCGACTGGAAGCTGCTGCAGGAGCGGGTCGTGCTGCTGTCCAAAAAGCACGGACTCCTCAAGACGGTGCGTGGCGTGCGCATGCTTCGCTTTTGTCTTAACCCTCTTTGTTTTCATCCATTCTAGTCTGTCACAAAAATGATTCAGGAAGCAATGTCGTTGATTGACAAGACCCCTAATGCGGGTGTCAAGCTCGAACTCATTGAAACGCTTCGTACCGTCACAGATGGAAAGGTGTGTCTTCAAAGTGCCGTCAGTATATGTATATCATTGCTCATACGCGATTAGATCTTTGTTGAAGTCGAGCGTGCCCGGGTGACACGCATCCTTTCAAAGATTCGTGAAGAAGAAGGCAAAATTACTGAAGCATGTGATATTTTGCAAGAACTACAGGTGAACGCTATTTTTCATGTTTCTTTCTATGATTTGAATTCCGTCAACTCATTCGTCTGTAGGTTGAGACATTTGGATCCATGGAAAAACGCGAAAAGACGGAATTTATTCTCGAGCAAATGCGTCTGTGCTTGGCCAAGAAAGACTTCCCGCGTGTGCAGATTGCCAGCCGAAAAATTAGTTTGAAGTTTTTTGAAGATGCCGCTCAGCATGTTCGTGTCTTGTTTCGCAGCCAATTCGCTCTCTATCTCTTCTCACACTTGTCCTTTCTTTTTCTAGGACCTGAAAATCCGCTTCTACGAGCTGCTGATCCAATTCTCAACTCACGAGAGCCAGTACTTGAACACCTGCAAACATTATCGCCATATTTATGACACCCCAAGCGTCAAGGAGAATCCAAAGGAGTTGGCCCAAGTACGTTGTGATGTTTTGATGATTTTTTTATTTTGATTCTCATTTTGTGTTATTCAAGGCGCTTCAAAATTCCGTCTTTTATGTCATCCTTGCACCCTACGACAACGAGCAATCTGACTTGACTCACAGAATTTACGAAGATCCCAACCTTGGAAAACTTCCACTGCTCAAGTAAGATCTTTAGGATCCCTCCTTGACTTGTCTGATCAATATTTACGTTTTTCTAGAGATCTTGTCAAATGCTTTGTAACAAACGAACTTGTACGTTGGCCAAAGATTGAAGAGATTTATGGCCCTACTTTGAAGGCAACTCCAGCATTCGATAAATCAGAGGGAGGCCAGAAGAGACTGAAAGCATTGCATGAACGTGTGATTGAACACAACATTCGCGTGATTGCCAAATATTACACTCGTATTTCGACCAAGAGATTGACACAGCTGTTGGATCTTTCAGCAAATGTAAAACGTTTTTTTTTGCAGTCATTTATGTAAAATGTGATGTTAACCCACTCTGTTTTTCAGGATGCTGAAGAGTTTCTCTCCAAACTTGTCGTTTCAAAGACTATCCACGCAAAGATGGATAGACCCGCTGGAATCATCAACTTTGTTCCTCGCAAGTCTCCAAATACCGTGTTGAATGAATGGTCCTCCAACATCAACTCTCTGTTGGGATTGATTTCCAAGACGACCCATTTGATTGCTAAGGAGGAGATGGTTGCCAGCATTACTTTGAGCAAGAACTAAGTGGGTGGGAGCGGAGAGGAAAGTTGATGTGAAGAAAGAGTTTTTTTTCCAACGACGTGTGTGTGTGTTGAAATAAATGTCAGCATGACTTGAAAATACGTTTGCTTTACTGTATATATCATGTCACTATTCTGCATGCCGTCACTATTTTTTAAAATTGTTCCATTTGGAATATAAGCAAAGATAGAGTCGAGATTTCGTGCTGTTGTGAATGTAAAATGGGCACAGGTTAAAACAGCGTCTTAATAAAGCTTCATCAATTTACTCACATTGCATTGAGAGGGGTCAACGGTTAATAATTTCAGGGCGTTTTCTCGAGAATTCAACATGATTTTGGTTCTCTGACGAATTGGTGCTACAAATTCCGTCGATAATGAATGAAAAAAATGTTCGTTTGATTCTCCCTGTTGTTTTGTTGTTACTATGCGTTTGTTCAAAAAAAAAGAAAAAGAGTTGAAAACACGGTAACTCACAATCAGCTGCGACGACTGCTTCAAATAACTCAAAAAGTTCAAACACTGAGAGATTGTAGGGCTCAATTCGAAAAACACGTCATCATTTTCCAGGAAATGCATGTCTGGATATGAGGGAGAGGAAAACATTTTTGAAGAAATGTTGAACAAGAGAGACGATACTTGGGGATCAATCATCATAAGCGAGGCCGAAGAGGAAGAGGAAGAGGAGGAGGAGGAGGAGATGGACAATTGATGTTGAAGGAGTCGCTGTTTTTCTACAATCTCGTTCTTGTAGAGATAAATTCCATATGAACGCACATTGACTGCCGAATGTGTCATTACAAGATGCAGAAGTGTATTTCTAGAGGTACTATCGGCGGTTTTGAACATGCTAAATAAATCCGTGAAGCAGTTCAAGACGTGATTCCGTTCTTTTGAGTTGGGATTGGAAGCCAACACTTGCAATAACGCCTTCACCAACTCTAGTACGCCGCCGTCTCTGCCGCCAGAGACAGTACTACCACTAGCAGCCAAGTCTTCCATTTCATCCAAGTCGCGTTTGCTCAGTTCAATAGAATTTTTTGTGACAGAGAAATGATGAAAAGCGGATAGAGCGCAATCAAAATTCATCTTGTTTTGTGCACCACCACCACCAAAGTCAAGAAAACAAGGTGCAAGTGAGTGAGACATAAATCGAAGCAAATAATCGTTGCGTGTTACAGATGGAATCCATTCGATGCATGGGGGTATGTTTTGTGATGATTCGCATTCCAAATACATGGTCAGGTATTTCACCAAGAAAGGTAACGCCCAAAGATTCGAATCTTGTTGTACTGTTTCAAAGTCAAAAACTTGACTACAGATATTCTGGAAAGTGTTATTGTTTTTTTTTTTTTTTTTTTTTTTTTTTTTTGGAGTGAGTGAGTGAGGGAGCTGAGAAAACAAAAACACAAGATGTCTTCACATTGATCTTGGTACAAATCGACAACATGGATTCAATTCGAGTTGGATCCTGCTTATTTTCGTGCCAAGGGAAAATGGCATCTGGGAATGCAGAATACGTGGCTCGAAAGACATCCGAGGCTATGTTCTTGAAAGTATTCATAAACGAAAGTTTATCATCCGCCTATAATGTTAAACGAGAGGGTTAGACCATGATCCAGTCTCCCACAAGTCCACTCACAGTGATATTGTCCAGTTGTTGCTGTCTTGTGATCCATAAACAAAGATCAAGCAATTGCACAAAAGCCTCAATCAATGCATCTGATTCCTCGGTCGCCATCCTTGAATCCGAATCCACATTCCGAGTAACGTTGAGCAATTGCCACTTTTGAGCCAGGGCCGTTTTGATGCTCAGCACGAAAGGCAAATGCCTTTTCGTCTTTACTTCCCTGAGTTCTTTTTTTTTGTTGTTTTTGTTTCTTGTGGTTAAACCTGTCGTTGCGTTGGAATTGAATCGAGGCGAACACACTTTCACTCAGCAGAGAGACCAGCGCTGCCACTAGATTTGCCTCCTTTGCCTCGGCCAAGGCTTCGGTCGCAAAAAGAACAAGTTCTCGCGGCGAATCGGCCGATGCGACAAGCGATGCGATAATATCCATGATTTTTTGACGTAAATACTTCTTAAAAAGCACAGTTTTCAATCATCAGATTTACACTCTCTGACAAAAATGATAAACACAGCCATGAAGCCACGCTGCTTGAAGGGAAACTGGCTCGAACAGGACGTCGTTGAAGAAGAGAAGCTGATGGTAAACTTCTGTCAACTGACAGATCCCCTTTCCTGTTTCAAGAAATACTTAACCAACAAAAAAAAAAAAAACATCAGGCTTTTGTGCGCGAGCGAAACGACAACACACTCACTTGGACATCAACTTTCACGCGAATTACAAATCTCGAAAAGGGCGTCCCGAAACTCGTGACTAAAGCCTGGGACTCTTTCCCAGAAACCCCACAACCCCAGCAACAACCGCCAACCCCAGCGGCCCTCCTCAATGACCCTTCCCGTCGCCACGGCCACTTGAAATCTTGTCCAATGATCCCAAAACCGCCCATGTTTCCACGCGAATCTTTCCGGTACGGGCAGAAGGTTATTCTGGTAAACAGTAGCAGTGGTGGCAGTGCCTCTACCAAAACCCACTCAAACAACTCTGTCGATGCCTGTCTCACATATGATGCTTGGACAAAAATTGGCTCCAATTACAGACTCATGGTGAGCACACTTGAGCCGCAAAAACCGCTTTCTCGAAACGTGTTTGAAATCACACCTTTTGAACGCGACAAATCAGAGTACATTTCCAGCAGCAGCAGCAGCAATAGTAACATCAACATAAATTGGGACAACAAACACTCTTCTCGTCATAGTAGCCACCAGTATTTGAAAAATTCGAGCCACTCCTGCTCCAACCACCAACAACACACTGAAGTCATTGGAAATGTGCTCACGTACGGATCGCGGTTCAGATTGACAACTGTTATTGGAGGGAAAAGGGTTGCTGTTTCATGTCCATCTGTATCCATTAATAACCTTCCTGGTGGCGGAGAAGGGAATCAAGCACTGGTTCTGACGGAGGATATATGGGATTTGAGTTGTGCGTTTTCGTTGGGGAAGACTTTTGCGGAAATTCCGAATGGAGTTTTTAAGGAGCCTGTTGCGGATCAAATGAATGGTAGTAGTGCTGGCGGACACTCATTTGTGTTGACTTGTGTGGCAGGAAAACGGGTCGTTACCAGTCATCGAGAGAGAAAATTAATGTCTTTGCTTGGTGGAGACGTGTATTCGGTGGTGTCGGCACAAGTGACTGGGACTTATGTGGCGCCCTCGGCCATGTGTTGGCGATTTGTGTCCGTTGACAAGTGACTGTCAGCGAATATCAAACCTATTTTTTTTTAAGAAAGTATAGTTAAGCATGGTAAATATAATTAGTCAATTAAAGATAGTTGTAATACTTTATAAGCTTTATTTAAAGTGTCTCCGTTTTTATTTTATTATTTTGCTGTTTCTGTTTCTGATGTCTAAATGTCTCTGAAACTTTACGTTGGAACCGGCCTCTATTTCACGGCGTCGATGTTTGCACTCGTTATAAGTAAAGCATTGCCTGAGAGTTGGATGCAGGGTAAGGTGAGGCAGTCCCAATACGTCTGCTTGCAAGCATATCATGATTAACTCAACTCTCAGCTACTTCGAGCAATACGCGAAGACAACCACTATTGCTACATACTGCCCCTCTTGCCTCCAATATTGCTTTTTTTTGTCTTTTTCAACTGGATGGGCCTCAAACTGCATCGACACAATGCATAAATGAACGAAAAACAAAAAAACAACAGCATCGACTGCTAAACCCTTTTGACTTTATCCAAAAAGAGGCAATAATAATTTTAAATAACGTACGTTCAATTACGAGAGAGCGAGAGGTTTCCAACTGTCCAACCCAAACCTCAATTCCCCAACTTCTTACGCATCGCAACCATAAACTGCTGATGAGGCTCCACATTCCAAAAATCACTTGGCAAAGGAACAACACTATCATCCCACCCTTCCACAAGTGAAAACCCCCAAGAACTGTAGATGGAGATCAAATGTGGTTGAACTCCCATCACCTCAACTTGGAGATCTGACCAACCCTTCCCTTTCTCCTGCTCATCCATATATAATGCCAACGCACACAAGAGCTTGAACAAGTACTTTGCAATACCCTTCCCTTGATGTTCTGGAGCAATGGCCAAAAGCGACATGCCACATGTCTCTTCATTGCTGCTGTTGTCAGGGGCAACCAATTTAACCGTTGCACAAACATCACCAGTTCCTGCATCCTCCAGGATAATGTACTTGTCTTCAGGGTGTTGCGTCATGTACTCGACCAGCACGTCGTTGTTGTCAATGCGGTTGTGATAGGCTGGGTTTTTGAACCATCGGGCGTCCTTGTAGGCTTCATTGATGAGCGGAACTAGTGCGGGAACGTCGGAAATGGTGGCGAGGCGTGGTTTGAGGTTGTGGATTGGAGGTCCTGCCGTGCGTATCACAGTCTCTGGAAGGTATTGGCTTGTTGCCATTTTTTTTTTTTTTTTTTTTTTTTTTTAAAGTAAATAATTTCAAACATCAGGCCCTGTGCAATAAAGAACAGTCACCACAGACAAACTTGTACCACAGAAGCCAAAACTTCAGCAATAACAAACCTGAACGTTCATCTATGATGATTCAGCCCAGTCCAATGGACTGATTGGCTTTGACAAAGATTCAAAGAATATATTTGTTTCTCTGCGTTATCAGTTTATTGGCAACAGCAGATTTCACAGTCAACGGATAAGGATCTGCTTGGCATCCAGCAGTAGCACAACGTCTTCTGGATCTGGTGATTTCATGTGATGAATGTCTGTGGCTGTGCTGAGAAATAAATTGTGGAGCGAAAGAAGAAAAAAAACGCCGACGACACCCCAACTCTCCTTTATATATACCTCATGATTTTCTAAGAAATAATAAACAAATAAAGATATGACAAAAAAAAAAGGACTGGAAAAAAGAAAAAAAAAGGGGGTAAGAGAACGAGACAACAATAAATCTAAGGAGACGATGGATCCGGCCCACAATTCTCTACATTCCATTTATCAATATTCTCCTTCCGTCTCGCCTCCGTGTTTCTAATTTTAACCCGATTCAAACTATGATGATGAATCCACCTGTCACTCATCACAGCCGGATGCTTCTTGTAGCACGGGTGTCCTGCAGGGACATTTATAGGTGCACCGGGAATCCGCTTATACGGAATTTCTTCCACTTCCAAATACTGTCGCGCAATGTTTCCTTCCGTGTCCACGGTTTCCACGTACGACTGGTACACCCAATGGACTGTTTGGTTCTCGGGGACAGTGATTGTTTGGTTTACTGTAATGAATGTAACATTGACAGTGTTGTCGTCGTTGGCGGTGATTTCATAGTGTGGTAGTGGTGGTGGTTGCTCGTCGGTCGTGTTTGTAGTAGCTGTAGTATTGTTGATTGCAACAGTGGAATTGAAACTGCCTGTAGTTGCTGTTGTTGTTGCTGTTGAGGAAAAGGCTGTCGCGGCAGTTGTTGTGACCGCCGTGCCGTTCCCAAAGGCAGATTGTGTTGATGTAGTGTTCTCAACACGGGTAACCGCTGCCGTCGTTTCAGTCGGGGAAGTGGCTGAAGCACCGGTTCCGGTAGTAGTAGTATCCAAGGTTTCAATAGTGTGATTGACTGCCACAGCAACAGCGTCTCTCCTCCCAAACACAACAGTCCCTTGATTCACAGTATCAAGTCCAACAGCAACCATACTCTTGACAAGTTGATCCAACACACTACCACCAGCCCCACCACCAGCAGCAGCAACAGCAGCCCCCGCCACATTTGCAAGCGGCGCAGCCCCAAACACCGTAGGATCCGGCGACACCCCCGGATCCGCAACGCCATTAAAGTTTGGACACGTGATTGGCGGCATTGGTAAATCCCCCTTTGAATTGGAATACGTGTAACACAAGGTATCCCCTTGGGTGTCCAGCATTTGGGCGACCGTGACGCCCCAAGAGTCCAAGAACTGCGTGGACGTGGCTTTGAGTGTTTGTTCCGGGTCGATTGGATCTCTGGCTGTTAATGGGCCTTCATAGGATTTCTTGAATGCTTTGCAGCGGGTTTGCCAGCGCCACCAGATCTTGTCTACGAGACCGTGGTGTAACCAGAAGTAAGGGTCGTTGGGGCTGATTGAAGGGTTTCCCATGTCACTTGTGCATGCTGAATGGCTGTGATAAATTATATAAATATTTTTTAAATTATAACCAAATTAAAATAAAATAAAATAAAAAAAGACGTCGCACTACTCACCCTCCAATAACTTCATGCCCTTCCGAATGAAACCCAACAAGCTGTTGATCATCCGTTCCCGTCGCCGTATCCCCTCTAAAAGCCGAAAACGTGGTTGCCGCATACCGTACATTGATATCCTCAGGAGAAGTAGCCGGCGACGAAACCTCACCACACCGTCTCAAACAATTGGCGCTCGCGTGGATTCCATTCGAATACGCTTCATTGTCTGGATCCAAGACCGCAACCTTGTATCCACGACCGCTTGCAAACGGGCCATCTTGAACACACCAGTTCGTGGTGTCTGTTGAAAGAACGCTTCCAAAGTAGGTGGGTGTGAATACGTCTGAAGCTTCGGGTGACCACCAGTTTTGGGAGACGGCAGGCCAGTCCCAGTAAGGGGCACCCATGTTCTTTGGCCAAATGTTGGTGGAATGCAATGCTTGTTCGAATTTCCAGACTTGGGCTCGGTGGTATGGGTAAAACTGGGCGGATCCGTGTGCCCAGGGCGAGGCTCGAGCGTGGCTGTTTGTTAGAAAAGTGTAAGACAAGGGAAGGGGGACTTTCAACAAAATAAAGGAGAAGGATCTTGTCTCTCACATGTTAACAAAGTCGTAGAATGACATTGTGTTTGGATCAACGTTGTTTGAAGTTTGCGGTCGTGCGATCAATGCCTGTACGGCTTGGATGTAGAGGCCCTTCTGCGATGCTGATAGTTGACCCCACTCTTGTCTCAGAATGGGATTCGTGCATGCTGCATTGGCCGTTGCCGCTGTGTAGGCAATCAGCAGGAGCGCAGTGATTGCCAACATGGTTGCTTTTTTTTTGGGTCTCGAAATTGGGTCTATCGCAAACAAACAAGCTCTCTTGCCAACAAGTGATTTATTACTCACAATCCATCATAAATTTCAAAAGACAGAACCCTCTCTCTTTATTCAAAGGCTATCTATTTTTTTTTCCACATTGGCCGTATCAATTCCCTAATCAATTCAAAAAACTCAAGCAGCATGCGGACAGCACCAATATGGGCGTTTTGGCAAGCAACATACATGACATAGGTGTCTTGCGCGGCAATACCGGCGCGCGGCAGACATTCGTGCGTCAAATCGACGCCCTTTCCCAGCGAAGAAAAAGAACAAGAAGAAAGGTCGATTGATTCCGTAGAAGAGAAGGATGAGAAGAGAGGATAAGGTCGAAGCGACTTGGCATTTGTTTTTTTGATATGAAAAGGTTCTTTTTCTCGCCCAAAAAAATCAAAACCTATGTTGGGATACTGACAACCCCGATTCAACCATCAAAGTGCAAAACGAAGCTTGTCTTTGTCGGAAACGGCGCTGGTACGTACCACATCCCAATGATCCTTGGGATACAGGACTTGAAGACTATGCACGCTTCGACCCTAAGGACCCACAGCGGGCCAAACCTTTTTTACCCGCAGTCAAGGAGTTGCTATGGCCGAGTAAATTAGAATGCAAGTATATGGAATGCAGTGCAAAGTTAACCAAAGAGTCGCCATTGGTTTTGAGTACGCAACACGTGTTACCTCAGAGTTGTGGGAAGGAAGAACTTCTACAGTAAGTTGATGCAAGAAAGAAGTCTCGGATAAAGGACAGAATCAGGGAACAAGGAGTGGTGTGATGATGATGATGATGTGAAAATACAATAAAAACATGATGTGAGACGTGATGCGGACAACAAAATGTCACACAGTCTCACTCTCAATCATAATTAAAGAAAAGACAACGTTTGTTTGAGCTTGAGGGGTGGAAGAAAAATTGAGGTGTCCATTGGTTTTTGAATTTTTCATCAAACAAATCGATAAATGCAGAAATCGGATCGAAGATTGGTGCGCCAATTGAATCGGAATTTTTTTTTCCAATGTTTCGCATCAAGGAACAAAGGGATTAGTGATGATATCCTATCATTACTAAATTGCAAAAACAGTGGATTTGTGTTTTTTCGCGCAGATTGTGATAGCTTGTTGTTTTCGTTTTGATTTTATTTTCGATGGGATGGGATGGAAAAGGCGTGATTGTTTGTTTTTGTTTGTTTGTTTTGTTTGCGTGCGCGTTGTGCAATAACAAATGAATTAAAGTGTGGGGAATAAGCCAAAAAAAAACAGATTTGAAATGTTAAATTTGATGCAGGTGCATTTGAAATCTTGAAATCCAAAAGGGAAAGAAGAAAAAAAAAAAGCCAACAACAACAAAATGGACCACGACCAGCGGCTCCTGCTCTTTTGCACGCACTGCCGCCAGCCGCTCACGGCGCCCGTAACGCTGCCCTGCGGCTGGAGCGTCTGCCTCGGCTGCCTGGATGCGCTCGAAGTCGGCGGCAGCGCGCCAGACGCCGCGGCCGCGCCGGCGTCTGCGCCCGCACACACACTCTTTGGCGACCCGCACGCGCTGGCGCCGCGCCGGCTCGTGCGGTGTCCGGCGCCGCGCGGCTGCGGCAAGCGGCTGCACCGGCGCGCGGCGGCGGCGGGCGTGGACGTGGTGGCGCAGAAGCTTGTGGCGCTGGCGCGGGCGCAGACGCAGACGCAGACGCAAACGCAGGCGGGCGACCTTCTGCGCGCCGTCGCCGCCGAAGTCGAGTGCTGTCTGTGCTGCGCCGTGTTTGCGCAGCCCGTGACGGCGCCGTGCGGCCACTCGTTCTGCCGCCAGTGCGCCGTCGAGACCCGCAACAAGTGCCGCCCGGCGTGTCCCGTGTGTCGCCAGCTGCTGCCGGGCGCCGTCTACTTTGAGCGTCGGTGCGTCGTGTTGTTTCCTTGTGCGGTGCTGCATTCTAAAACACTTTCTTTTCAAATCATATCAAATCATTTGCAGGCCGACAAACAAACTCATTGCCACAACTGTCGAGTGGGTCAAGGCCTGCCTAAACATCCCACCTGTGAGGCCGCCTGTTCTGCGTCATGCTTCATCCTCGTCATCGCTGCAGTGCTTTCTCAACTCGTTACCCAGATGCTCACCCGCTCAACCTCCAATCGGTCCACCCAAACTGCTTAAGAACCAGTTTATTATTCCCATCTTTGTGAGCTGCAAAACTATTCTCCCAGGTGTCCCGTGTTTTATGCAGTTTTTTGAACCTCGATATCGGAGAATGATACTCAAGTTGATGGAAATCAACCGAAAACGAGGCGACGAAGAGTGTCAGTTGGATTCAATGGTGTACGGCGTTTGCGTCAAGGTTCCCCTGGAACAGAATCTGAATACCGTTGCTGGAATCAAGAGACGACGAAGTGCCAATAGCTCTGCAGATACAATTGTAGTAACTGGAGGCGATACCCTAAGGAATGCGAATTCAAATGGCCGTTCCTCTCCTGCCTGTGCTGCTCTGTTTGGACGGAGTGTGTTTGGGGGCGCTTGTTGTTCGAGCCTTCCATCTACATATTCCTCTGCTCCGGAATCTCCATGGATCACACCGTCTGCAACTCGTCCTGGAAGCACATCTGAATACATGGAATTTGGAACTGCCTTGAAATTAAGAAGTGTTCGTCCCATCTTTGACAATCCACCGCCAAATCATGACCCATCAACTCCTGATGCCTGCCGAACTGGGGCACCTGCTACTACTAATACTACTACGACGAGTGGAGACACTACCCTTTCCGGTCGAAATACCAGCAACTCTTCTGGCAGTTCTGAGTACTATGAGGACAATGATGATGATGATGACATGGATATTGATGAAGAAGAGGAAGAAGAGGAAGAGGGTTGGAGCTCCAGTGGTGATGAAGAAACTCCCTTGCGACTTTCATCGTCCCGTTCACGTCCCACTGTATCATCATCAGCCCCAGGCCAACCGCTTCCGTCCTTACCCCAGCAACAAAGACAACATCAACAACAACAACAGCAGCAACAGGCAAAATACACTTGTCCCGAACCATCTCGCTACCTTGTGGATGGTATTGGGTCATGGAGATTTAAAGTGCTTGAGCGTGGGGTCTGCGATGATGGGCTTAATTTGGCCCTAGTTGAACGGATTGAAGATTTGGACTTTGAAGATGAAGAATGCGTTGGACTGGATGTTGTCAATGGGGCAATCGATATGGACAATCAAGATATATCTGGACATGGTGGTGTCGGTATTGATGGTAAGCAAAACCGCGAGGTTTGCACCATGGCGGAATGTGATTGTTCTGCCTCCAAAAGAGCCAAAACTCGACCGTCTACGCATTCTACATCTACTACAATTTACACAACGTCCTCCAACCAGCAAGATATCCTTTCAACAGCTAAATATGAAGAACCAAAATCAACAGTAACAACAGCAGCAGCACAGAATACCTCATCAATAATACCCCGTGGGACAACGACCAGTAGATTGTCAACGGTCCCGACACCGGACTCTGCAGACAACTACACATGCCCCATGTCAGAGTTTTTCAAAAGCACGCATTTGAGTTCATTTGCGAAATGCATGTACAGTGGTGTTCAATACTTGGCATGTACAAAGCAGCCACCGTTTCCGTTTGACCTCACACTACCACTGGAAAGCGAATCCCTTCAGCAGGAGCACCACAAGCATGATCATCACGAACACCACTACCACCACCTGCACCACCACCACCACGATGCAAAGACGGGCCACCTTCAGCTTGTGAACCTCAGATATAGTAAAACGCAAGCCGCGTACATCCTATCCCTGTATCAGCAGTTATCGCGACTAGTTCAGGAAATCATTGGGTACCTGAACGCGTCGTTTTTGGAACAACAGCAGAAGATGCAGCAGCAGCAGCAACAACAACAGCATGATGGAGGACCTGTATCATGTCCATCGACGGCCTATGCGAATGCGCTTCATTTCAAGTTGATTCATGGAGATGTTCCCACGCTTGCGACTGCGGCTGCGGCTGCAACCAGCAGTGGTGGTGACGCAGCGGAAGCTCTGGTGGAGTTGATGACGTTTTGGGTTGCCAACTTGTTGGACGTGAATGAAGTAGTCAAGAATGAGTTATTGCGGGATGATATTGGGGGTGTAGATGGGCGTGTGGAGTGGGTGTTGCATGTTGTGGAGGAGTTGAGACGGAGTCGTGGTGGTGGTGATGAGGGTAGTGGTGGTGGGATTGCGGGGTTGTTGAAGGTCAAGTTTTGAGAATATTGTGGAAAGTTTATGATGGTTGAGGAGGAGGGGTGATGATGAGGTTTCTTTTTTTTTTTTTCTTTCGTTGTTGTTGTTGGCTGTATTTTGAGCATTTATATAAAAAGAGTATTCTTGATAGTATTTTAAAAAATGGGTATCGACTGTTTTGTCTGTTCCTGTTTGTGTTTTTGATTGAATGTTGAATGTTGACGATCTTGGACAATACAAAGGATGATCGTCATTGTTGAAAGAACAACAAAATAAAAAATAAAAATAAAATAAAAACACCATACAACGAGACGCATACAACGCACCAGTATAGAGAAATGGGTGGCAGCGAATCAAAGATGCGGACTTATTTTCACAAGGATGATTACACGTCATTCCAGGTTTCTTTTTTTTCTTCTTAATACCATCTTGTTATAAAGCTAAATAACCACCACTGTTTAGAATTTGACACCGCCAAATACAATCATGTTTACACACTACAATGCAATTGAAAAAGAAACTAAAGAGATGGTGTCTATATTCACGTATGGGTTCACAGAGAAACGCGGTGGAGACAATCCATCATCAAAAAGGAATCATAATAAGCTTCCTGAAAAATGGATTATTATTAACGCGTTACAGGTTTTATTTTTAATTTTTTAATTTATTTATTTATTTATTTATTTATTTATATTATCTCAGCGGCTCAAGACGCTTCGACATCCTGGAATCATCAAATTCAAGGAAGCTATTTTAACAGAAGCATATCTATACGTAATTACTGAGCCTGTTGTTCCTTTGGCCCGGATGTGGAACGAAATTCCAGCTGAAGAAGTGGCACTTGGAATTTACAGTACTTTGGTAAGTAAACGCATACGTCTTCAAAGCTCAAAAGAGTTGTTATAAACGAAATCCCCCCCCCCCCCCCCCCCCTTCTCTCTTCCCTTAAAGAAAACAATTTCATTCTTACACAGCAAACAACTCTGCCACAACAACCTCCAATTCTCATCCCTCTACATCAGCGTCCGTGAACGAACCTGGCTCCTCGGCGGTCTCGAATACACGACACCATTCAAGGACATCAACAAGAGTTTCACAAGCTCCTTGATGCAGTGCTGCGCCGCCGCCGCCATCACTGAAGGAGGCGCAACGGCGGCGGCAACGGCGGCGGCCGCACGAGAGATTATCCCGCCTGAAGACTTTGACCCGAATGTAATTCCTGGAAAAGTCGAGACACGCGATTTCTTTGCATTAGGGCATTTGTTGACTGTTCTCTTATCGAACCTTGTGAGCACCAGTCGTCGAACCAAACAGCAGCATCACCATCATCAGCAAAATCAGCAGCCATTCGACCCCGAAGTATTTGATTGGAGAGAGTTGCAACGGATGGCGGATATGATGGTTGCAATGAGTCCAGCGAAGCGGATGACTGTGGATCAAGTGTTGAGTCATCCAGTGTTTTCAAAGAACCAGTTTCTTTTTGTTGTTGATCATTTCTTGAAGAATGTGAGGGCGTTGGAGCCGTCGGAAAAGATTTTGGGGTTCAAGTTGAGTTCCCCCTCACCCCACTTCCCCTCCCCCCTTTTCTTTTTTATCTATCTCTCTCTATCTATCTCTCTCTCTCTCTCTCTCTCTCTCTCTCTCTCTCTCTCTCTCTCTCTCTCTCTCTCTCTCTCTCTCTCTCTCTGTCGTGCCCACTTGTCTTCAGTCTTATTATTATTTTTAATATATTTTTTTCCACAACAGAAGAATCGCACCATTGATTCGAAAACTACCTGCTTCAACTGTAACAGCGTATATCCTACCGAATATATTGAACACGGAGCTTTTCAGTGAACCTGGGATTGAAATCGTGTTGAAGGACATGTTTTCTCAAAAGACAACAACAGCAACAATGACGACGACAACGGCGGTGGCGGCGTCGTTGGATGAATCGACGACGATGGGGGATTTATTTCCGGCAAGTATTTTCGTCAACTTTGTTGTTCCATTCATTTCAAAGGTAAAAAAAAAAAAAAAAAAGGGAGAGAGAGAGAGAGGATTAAATTGAAAACCCCCCTGTTCATCACTAGAACATCAAACGCCGCGAATTTGACATTCGCCGGATAATGTTGAAACTATATCCTTGCTACTTTGAAGAGTTGTTTAAGGCGGATCCTCATCATTTCTTGACGGCTGTTATGCCTGAGGTGAGTTTTTTTTTTTTTTTTTTTTTTTTTTTGCAACAGAAAATAGTGAACATACCCAAAAACTCACAAACACACAAACACACACAACAACAACAAAAAAAAACAGATTCTAATTGGCTTAAACGAAAAAAACCAAGAAATCTATATCCAAACGCTCTCCGTTCTCTGCGTCACTGTCCCCCAGTTATTCACACACGAATTCGAAAAGTCCAAAGCCTTGAGTCGAGCGATATCGATTCCATCGAGTATCCAAATGGAAGCTCAATCCCGGAGGGATTATTCATCCAAGCTGGATAATCGGAGGTATTCTACAGGTGGCGGCAGTGGCAGTGGCGGTGCAACGTCTCCGAAACGGGCATCGACGACGCTGGGAGGAGGTGGTGGATCAGCATCCGGATTCACGCCTCTTCCAGCAAAAGTGATTGTAGAAAATTTCATTATTCCGCGCGTTTTGAATGCGTGTGTGGATCCACAGTTGTCAACGGCGGGTAATTTGGTCTTGTTGAAACGGATTGTGGTCATGTGGAAGAGGCTTTGTTGTATGGAAGTGTATCATACAGTTGAGTATTACAGGATTTTTGCCCCCTAAAGATTTGATATTATTATTTTTTTAATACTCTTTTTTTTTTTTTTTCTTTTTCTCTCCAAGTCGTTGAAACCGGTCCTTGCTCAACTCTCGCAAAGCTTTAAAGCCATGTTGAGTGTTCTTTCCAAAGATTTAAAGTACAAGTTTGTGACGGAGATTCTCGTTGGAGAAACCAGCAGCAACGACAACAACAAGAACCAACGACAACAACAAGGTGAAGAGAACTGGATGCCGAAAATCTTGGAAATCTTGCTTCCTTTTCTAGTATCTTCGGATGAGTTGAGTGTTTGTTTTTTTGTTATTATTTTTATTTTTATTTATTTTAGTTTCCCAACAAATAATAACAATATGCTCTTTCATAAAAAAAAACAAACGAACAAAAAAAAAAAAAAAAAAAAAACAAAGTCATTTGAGAACAATCATAGCCGATGTAATCCTACAGCATGTAACAGTGATAGCCCAATACCCACCAAAACAAGTCGAACTGGACTACGCATCCCCAATAACAGACCGCCGCATAGATCGATTTGGAAACTTGATTGTCCATACCGGGCCTCGTCGAAAAAGTTCCAATAGCGACTTGAATGACAGTGATGACGGGAATGAACCAGATTCGATTTGTTATGACTTGGAATCCAATGACAACAACAAGTTGTACTTGTCAAATGAGAACTTGATGAAGAAAAGATTTCCCCCTCCCGCGCTGCCAACCAAAGTCTCCTTTAAAGACTTTGACCACTCTGATGATGATGGTGGTGATGATGTAGACTCGGATGATTATTTACCATTGGCTTCGATTACTGGTTTAAAGAAGGCAACTGATTCGGTGAATGTTGCAACAAAAGAGCGGAGGGAGAGTAACAATCGTAGCAACAATAACAACAACTCTGCGAGCAAAAAAGGCGCACGAAAGACATCAAATAGCAGACAATCTGCGCCGCCAACTACATCTTTGCCATCATCGTCATCATCAGCAGCAACTTCAAAAAAGAATACGATTCAAAACAGCTCAAGCCGCGATTTTACTGAAGTCTCGTTGGAAGGATCATCAGCATCATTATCAGCAGCAGATTTGGCATCAAGCAGAGACTTTGACGGCAATCTATTTTCTCCGCTTACACCGCCTCGTGCAAAAGCCACCGTATACTTGTCAACGAATACCAAAACAAGCGGCATGCCTCAGAAAAAGTCGCGTTCATCATCATCATCTTCATCAGCGTCATCAACAACAACAAGTAGTACAGTTGGGAAACTCTCCTTGTCAAGTCTCGCGCTTTCTACGCCGAAAGGCAATAGAATGATTTCAGAAATCCCGGTTCCCCAGTCGTGGAATGAGAGTATACTGACGGATTCGATTTTGAGTGCGCTTTCTCAAGAATCCGATTGACTTTTTTTTTTTTTTTGAACACAGTAAGAAATGTATTTCAAATCCTTGGATTTGCAAATGGGGATTTCAAATTGGTGGTACAAAAAGCAAAAATGCAAATGGGTTTACAAGCACCGATCCAATGACGATTCGACAAACCAGACTCGGCAGCAACGGGCCGCTTGTCAGCGCCATCGGATTCGGGGCGATGGGGCTCTCCGAGTTCTACGGGGCCACCGACGACGCAGCCAGCCTCGCAACGCTGAGCCACGCAGTCGACATTGGCTGCACGTTCTGGGACACCAGCGACATGTACGGTGTCGGCCACAACGAGACGCTGCTCGGCCAGGCGCTCGCGGCGCGCGGCGGGCGGCGCAGCGGCGTGTTCATTGCGACCAAGTTCGGCGTGCTGCGCGACGCGGCGACGGGCGCGTTCGCGGGCGTCGACTCGTCGCCGGCGCACGTGCGCGCCGCGTGTCTCGCGAGTCTGGCGCGCCTGCGCGTCGACTGCATCGACCTGTACTACCAGCACCGCGTCGACCCGCGCACGCCCATCGAGGACACCGTCGCCGCGATGGCCGCGCTCGTGCGCGAGGGCAAGGTGCGCTTCCTGGGTCTGTCCGAGGCGAGCGCTGACACAATCAGGCGGGCGCACAAGGTGCATCCCATTGCCGCATACCAGGTCGAGTACTCGCCGTGGTCCACGGACATTGAGACAAACGGGATCCTGGACACGTGCAACGAGCTTGGGATCGCCGTCATTGCGTATTCGCCGCTGGGTCGCGGCTTCCTGACGGGCAGGTACAAGTCGCCCGATGACTTTGAGGAAGGGGATTACCGGAGAAACAATCCACGGTTCCAAGGCGACGCGTTTGTCAAGAATCTCGAGATTGTCAAGGCGCTGGAGAAGCTTGCTGAAAAGAAGGGTGTGTCGGTGTCGCAATTGACTTTGGCTTGGGTGCTGAAGCAAGGTGGAGAAAAGGGAACAGTGATTCCCATTCCAGGAACAAAAAGTATCGAGGTAAAAATATAATTTAATATCATGTAATGCGATTGTTGTTGTCTACTTGTTTTAACTCTTTTCCTCTTGATCTGATAGCGCTTGGATGAGAACGTGGGATCCTTGAATGTCACCATTACTGATGAAGACAATGCAGCTGTGCGTGCCATCATTGCCCAGATTCCCGTCACTGGAACGCGTTACGACGCTCGAGGAATGGCATCTGTCAACATTTAACACATTCAACCTCTTAACACATTTAGCACCCAAGAAAAAACAGTTGCAGTAAAAGTAAATAAAAAACAAACATTGTAGTTAATTATATTTGATAAAGCACAAAACACACACATCACTTTTTTTTTCCCTCTCCCTATTCCTCTCTCCCACTTCAACATTTTGCACACCCCCCCTTCATAAAATTCCACACTCATTTTTGGATTCTAAATTCACCCTTTGGTGGAGCCGACGTTGAAGAAGCAGAAGAAGCAATAGTATCTCGCTGTTTTTGTTTCTGACTTGCCTTTGTTGGAGTCCCACCACCCTTTGGATTTCCACCACTGCTGCTGCTGCTCAATGGGGGAAACGCATTTGCAGAAGATAAATCAACGGCAGGAGCTACAAAAGATTGCTGCTGCTGCGGCTGTTGCTGATGTTGATAATACGTCGGATGATTGTATAACTGCTGTTGCTGTTGTTGCTGTGGTTGATAAAGTAATGGCTGCTGATATTCAGAGCCCACGCTACTCGTACTACTTCCAGACCGTTGTGACGAGTATCGCTTTGATTGATGTAGTATAGGGGATTGATTCTGTGTCTGGTAAGGAGGGTACTGGGGAATAAAGCCGCCATTGGGGGAAATTTGTTGCTGCGGCTGACGTGAAACATTGACATGAATTTGGTTGGGATAAATGGCGGTTTGCTGTTGCTGTTGTTGTTGTTGTTGTTGATATTGTTGCTGCTGTAGTTTTTGCTGTTGTTGGGGTTGTTGAGTGTATGGCACACCGCCTTGTAGTTGCTGCTGCTGTTGGAGCAATTTTTGCTGGTGTTGTGCTTGCAGCTGAGCAAAAGTATGTAGATTCGGATTGTTATAGATTGCTGGATTTACTATTTGCGGTTGCTGTGGAGGTGGGATCATTCCAGGCATGCCTGGCATGCCTCCGCCAGAAGGAACCATTGATGAGGGCGCCCATCCACCATTGCTATTATTATTTCCCACTAGGGGTGGAGCAGAAGCCAACCGGGACGCCATTGGCGGCATTCCATAGCCTCCATACTCAGAGCCTGGATAGACTGGCCCAGGATTCCGCCAATAATCCGGCGGCGTCACCGGACGGCGCGAGTAGGCTGGATCATTCATGCGTTCGAGGACCGGGTTGTCGAGAATGGCCACGTCGGACAAGATGCGGGTATTCGCCAGCCCCTTTGTGATGTCTGCGACCCCTTTCGCCGGGTCCTTCGCATCGCCGGCTTCATTGTCGTCGTCCTCGTCGTCCTTGTCGGTGCCCAGGATGCGGCGGCGTGCGGCGCGGTACTGCTCCTCCTTCGACAGCGCCTTCAGCGCCAGCGCGTCCGCATCGTCCAGCAGCGCCAGGCGCGGCGAGCCGCGCGCCGAGCCGGCCGACGAGTCGGTGCGCGCCGACAGCGCCGAGTCGAGGCGCGCCTGCGTCTGCGTCTGCGTCTGCGCCGGCGCCGGGTCGCGCCGCATGATTTTGATCTGCGGCGCAAACGTAAACGCGGGCGCATGCGACGGCTCGAACGCCGCGGCGAACGGCGACGGCCGGCTGGTGCTGGTGCTGATACCAGTGCTGTTGCTGTTGAAAAAGAGCGTCGCGTGAGTCGGGGCGAGTCAAGTCAAGTCAAGTCAAGTCGCTGCGTACCCTGTGTCTGTCTGCGTCGTCGACGCCCCAGTGCCAGCGGCCGGCGTGTGCGGCAGCGCCACGTCAGCAGCAGTCTCCCACTGCCGCAAAAGAAACAACAGCCTCAGGTCAGCATCTGCACAACTAAACTCTTGCACTCTAAACACCACCACTGCATACTCACATCTTCTTCGCCATCGCCATCGCCATCGGCATCGGCCGTCGGTGTCGGTGTCGGTGATTTCATTTTTTTTTTTTTATTTGTGTGAGCTC
Organism: Obelidium mucronatum; assembly: GCA_025765595.1. Classification (NCBI taxonomy): domain Eukaryota; kingdom Fungi; phylum Chytridiomycota; class Chytridiomycetes; order Chytridiales; family Chytriomycetaceae; genus Obelidium; species Obelidium mucronatum. Next base: position 131,818 of record JAIVFH010000076.1, on the reverse strand, counting down.
TTTCTTTTTTCTTTCTTGCAAAAAGTTTCTTTTTGGGTTGACACTTTTCCCCCATATGCTCCCCGCAAAGACAGCCACCAAGCAGCAGCCACCCATCGATATCTTCAGTCTGCTTTCGGGCAGCGGCGGCGCAAAGTTTGACAAGAGCCGCTTCCGCAGTGACATGAAGCTGTTCAAGCCGGACGCAAACCAAGGATCCAACAACAGCAACAACCACAGCAGCAACAGCAACAGCGGAAGCCAAAAGAAACGGAAGACTGAGCCGCTCGACCATGTCGCGATTGCTCCCGAGCTCGACTTTTTCCAGAGCGCAAAACCAAAGACGAAGACTGTGACGGCGGTAGACAAGAACAAGAAGACTAAAAAAGAAAAGGATGAACAACGCGACTACATTGAAGATAATAGTGACTCGGATGCTGTCGAGGACGAGGAGGATGATGAGGAGGAGGAGGAGGAGGAGGACGAGGATGATGATGAAGAACATGGGAGGGCTGCGAAGAGGAAACACACGGCAGACAGCGATGATGACGAGGAACAAGATGATGATGATGTGGTACTGGAGTCTGAAAAAGATGTGAGATTTCTCAGTACTCATTTGAATCCAATTCAAAGACCAACAACCACAACCAAAAAAAAAAAAAAAAAAAGGTTCAAGCATTCCGCAAATCCCACAAGATCAGCGTGCTAGGAACCGACGTACCATATCCCTTCACAACCTACAAATCACTTTGCGATCGATATCAATTCCCAGACTACCTCCGTAAAAACTTGACGTCTCAAAACTATACTACCCCGACTGCCATTCAAATGCAGAGTATTCCTGTCATGTTGCATGAACGTGAAGTGATTGCTTGTGCTCCAACTGGTAGCGGTAAAACGTTGGCTTTTTTGGTTCCGTTGCTTTTTTCGCTGGGGGCTCCCAAAGGGGATGGATTCCGAGCGGTTATTATTTCACCTACTCGTGAATTGTCTCTTCAAGTAAGCCTGTTTTGTGGATTGCCGTGTTTTTTTATTTTTTTATTTTACACCAATACCACTGTTTTTATTATTTAAAAACAGATCCATCGGCACATCAAGAATCTGACACGAGGCAGGAAATTCAAAACCTGCGTCTTGACAAAATCAAACAGTTCCAGTGACCCTGGCCAAATTGCGCAACTCTCCAAATTTGATATTTTGATTACAACACCAATGAGACTTGTTCATGCTTTAGATCATGATCAAATTAAACTTGACAAGTTGAGTTTGTGTTAATTCTTTTTTTTTTTGTGTTGTGTTTTATTTATTTATTTATTTTTATTTTTTTTGGCAAATGTTTTATGTAGAGTACGTCATTTGGTTCTGGATGAAGCCGATAAACTGCTTGAAATCGGGTTCTTGACGCAAATGGATTCAGTATTTGCTGCATGTACATCTCCACATTTACAGAGATCTTTATTCAGTGCCACCATGCCATCTGGAATCGAATCTCTGGCTCGGACATTTATGAGAGGCCCTATTCGTGTTATTATCGGAACAGTGTAAGTAGTAGTCTGTCTTTTTTTTTTTTTTTTTTTTTTTTTTTTTTTTTTTTCTTTTGTCTGTGTGTGTGTTTCCAATTGGTTTCTTTTTACTGAAATTGGCGATTTCAGAAACTCAGCAACAGCCACAATCACTCAGCGCCTCACCTATGTGGGTGACGAAAATGGAAAACTGATTGAAATCAGACAAATGATACAATCTGGAAACATGAAGCCGCCCACATTGATTTTTGTGCAGTCCATTGAACGTGCCAAAGAGCTGTTTCAAGAACTTGTGTATGATGGAATTAATGTGGATGTTATTCATTCAGAAAGAACGAAAGCGCAGGTTTTGTAGTTGTTGGGGATTTTTTTTTTGTTATTCTCAACAATTCAATTGACTTCTATTTTTTTTGTTTTGTTTTTCTACTTGATTTCCCCCCCTTTCCAGAGAGACAATGTCATCAAATCCTTCCGATCTGGAAAAACCTGGGTCTTAATTTGTACGGATCTAATGTCTCGTGGTATTGATTTCAAGGGGGTCTCCATGGTCATCAATTATGACTTTCCACAAAGTGTGCAGAGTTATATTCACAGAATTGGAAGAACGGGTCGTGCGGGGAGAGAAGGATCTGCTGTTACTCTCTTTACGAAAGCGGATTCAGAGTATTTGAAGATGTAAATAATCTTTTTTTTTTTGATATTTTTTTTTGACACGCTTTCCTCTTCTCTTTTCTTTTCGAAAACAAAAAAAAAAGCGTTGTCAATGTCATGAAGGAATCTGGATGTGAAGTGCCTGATTGGATGTTGGATTTGAAGAACCCAAAGTGAGTCATATTATCTAATTTATTTTTTAGTTGCAAGCTGTGACTCAACAAAAAAAAAACAATTGCAGCATGAAGGAGCGCAAAAAGCTCAAAAACAAGGCAATTACGCGAGATACTATCAATACCACCACTGCCATTGATGGGTCACTAGGGTTTGACTTTTTTTTTTTTGTTGTTATACATGGGTTTTTTTTTTTGGTTATGGGTAAAATAATAATCAACTTTTTTCTTGACATTGTAGGAAAAAGAAGAAATCAAAAAACAAGAAAAAGAAGCAGAGAACAGACGATGGAAGCAATAAGGACGAGTGAACTTGGGAATAAAATAAATAACATAAATTCCACGTAACCTCAATCAAATGAAAAATGACCTGCAGTCGAGACCTGTTTTTTTGCGTGTGGGGGGGAATTGGTATTTTTTTGCCCATGTCGGAGTTGGAAATACATGGGCAAGCTAAAAAAAATAAAGACACAAACAGTACGGCGGAAAAATTCGAGAAACTGAAGGTTGACCCCCCCCCAAACAAACAAACCAACCAACCAACCAGCCACCACAGCATCGCTCATCCTCGCTAACTGTCTTTTTTGTGTTGTTTTATTGTGCTGCAGATGTCTGCCACACTTGATTCTCTCACTGGTCCTGCGGCTTCAAAAAAGAACCCGTCATTGTTTGGGAATGTATTCCCCGCACCCCAAACTAAAGACGCGCTCGGAGCTCCTCCTTCAAATGTGCCGCGCTATCAGGGCCAAACGAGTCTAGCTGTGGGTGGCGGTGCCGCTGGCGGCAGTCTCCTGACGATAAACAAAAGCCAGGCATACTCGAACCAAAACAACATGTCAAACTACTCAAACTACAGTCTAAGTACGGACATCTCTATAATCTCTGACACCCAAAAAAAAAAAACGAGCCAACAATCACCCCTCCTAATTATTCTATTTTGTTTTGTTTTATTGTTTGCTTATTCTAAATTTTTTTTGTATTTTGACAGACCCAGAACCACCCCAACCCAAAATCAAGGTCTTGTATGTACTAGCGAGCGATGGTAAAACGGGAGAGTCCATGGAGCTCTCGTATGTGAATCACAAGGTTGTCGGGAATGGGTCTTTTGGAGTTGTCAATCACGTCAAAATTTTGGATAATACGGCAAATAGAGGAGCAAGTATGGTGAATTTGAGAATGTCTGAGGATGGTACGGTTTCTGCTGCGATTAAAAAGGTGCTTCAGGATAAGAGGTTTAAGGTAAAGGAAGAAGAAGAAAAAAAAAGACGCGTTTTTTTTTTTTTGTTATTTTTTTTTTGTTTGTCTCATTGACAGTTTCTCTCAACCAATAGAATCGCGAGCTTCAAATTATGCGGCTGGTTGGGCATCCAAACATTGTCGGCTTGAAGGCGTTTTTTTACTCAAATGGGGAGAAGAAGGACGAAGTGTTCCTTAACCTTGTCCTTGAATTCATGCCAGAAACTCTTTACCGAGCCAACAGACATTATACCAAGTTGGGTCAAGTCATGCCGATGCTAGTGATTAAAGTATGTTTGGAAAATCAAAATTAATAATTTTCGTCGTTTAAAAAACGTGTTTGACAAACATTTTTTTTCTTCTTTTGTTTTCAGTTGTATATATATCAAGTCTTGCGGTCTCTTGCATACATTCATTCGTTGGGTATCTGTCATAGGGATATCAAACCGCAAAATCTCGTACGCATGCCTTCTGTTTTTTTTGGTTTGGTCTTAATCAAATTTCTGATCTTTTCTTTAAACAGCTTGTTGACCCAGCTACTGGCATTGTTAAGCTATGTGACTTTGGATCTGCCAAGATTTTGGTTGCAGGAGAGCCCAACATTAGCTATATCTGCTCACGTTATTACCGAGCTCCAGAGTTAATCTTCGGGTGTACCACGTACAGTGTGGCCATTGGTACACAACTAGCGACTCTTGCTTTTTTTCTGCGTCAACTAAACCTTCAATTTTTTTCTCGTTCTTCTTGTTCAATACAGATATCTGGTCCACTGGGTGTGTCATGTCTGAGTTACTGCTTGGGACTCCCATCTTTGCTGGAGAATCAAGTGTCGACCAGCTTGTTGAAATCATTAAAATTCTAGGAACTCCAACAAGTGAACAAGTCAGAAGTATGAATGAAAACTATGCAGCGTACAACTTTCCAGTAATCAAGGCCAGTCCATGGTCCAAGGTTTGTGTTTGTTTTTTTAAATTTTTTTGGAAAATTCTTTTGTGTGTTTAAAACTCGTTTGTTTAGGTCTTCCGTAACCGCTTGGTTACTCCAGAGTATGGGGCGCTATTGTCAAGGCTTTTTGAGTATATCCCAGTGTCTCGGATAACGGCTATGGACGCTTTGAGTGCACCTTTCTTTGATGAGCTAAGACTGCCAGAGACCCGTCTTCCGGACGGCTCTGATCTACCCCCTCTATTTGATTTTTCTCCATTGGGTATGATTTTTTTTGACATTCGACTCGTTCGTGTGCTCAACCTCTGATTCATCTTGCAATTCCAGAACTTTCTATTCGACCTGATTTGAACTCGAAGCTGATTCCTTCTCACGCTGAGGAAGGACTCCGTGCTCGGGGAATTGACTTGGGGCAGTTTCAACCGTCCCAAGAGGAAAGGATCTGAAACCGGGTCGTTTTTTGTTAAATTTTTGAAAGTTTTGAATTTTTTTTTGTTATTTGGATTTGTTTGTTTTACTTTTTATGGTTTTTTTTTTTTTTTTTTGGTTGTTAGTTCGTTTTTTTTTTTCTCTCTTCCCATTCGCCATTTCTATTCTGGTCGTGTTTGTGAATGTTAGATGTGGGAGGCTGTTTTAGAAATAGTCGCGTTTTAGAATATAATAGACACTCGTTACTCATTATTCTTCTCTGAAATCGTGGAAATATTTTTAAGCACAGTCATGTCTTTCATGCCCATCACTGCCAACAGCACTCTATCAACGCCGCAATTCCCTTCATACTGGCGACCTTCGGACCAAGTATTGAATGACTTGCCAGCGATTCCCGTCGAGAGTGCTGTGGCACCTTCGAACGAGTGGGTTTATTCCCAGGTGGCGGCGGTGGCCAAGACCCGAGTGGCAGGGGCCGAAGGGGCAGTGGTCCTTGGCAGTAGCTAGTTGAGTTCACCTTTCACTGTTTTGTCTGACGCGAAGTCTAGCTAGCTAGTGGGTTTGTTTTTTAACACCACTTTTTGCACAGCACTTCAGACCCCTTTACGCAAGTTTACCTCTCGCAGCACTACCAGGGCCTTCCGGTGCTCAATACTCAATTGCATTGCGTTGTTGCCAAAGGAAGCGGCGGGTCTTTGAAGATTGTGCAATGCAACAACTCTTTTGTTGACCTCCAGAAAGTTGCAATTACAACAAGCGATGCCAAAGAATTATCTCGTTCTGATGTTGCTTCGGTGGTCAAGAGTCAGTTTGGAGATGTTCTCGCGGCGGAATGGTTGGGTGCTTCGTTTGAGGAAAAGGCAGAGTTGGGCTGGTATTTCAACAAGGACAAGTTGACAAAAGCGTGGCTGATTAATACCCATCAATGCTGCGTTGTGGCAGATGCTGCGTCTGGAAACGTGATTGGATTCAACTCGTTCATCAGAAACTGAACCAAAAAAAAACATGGGATGCAAGGAGGTTTGGGTGAGATCCAAGTTCAATGAATATACAAGTTAGCCCAAAAATACTTCCAAGAATCAGAGATATCATTATAGTATTTTATGTTTTATTTTTACACGTTGCCAAATCATTTCAAAAACTGTCGTCGGACTCATAGTCGTCCTCACTATTCTTTATCGTTAATGCAAAAAGTAAGAATTCGAGCGCCACTCACCCAGCATCATGCACTCGACCATCACTTCCCCCAACAGCCAATAATGCAGCACCAGTTGGTGTCAGCACTCGCGGAACTTTCCCATACCCATTAACCGGCATTTTTCCAGATGTTTGGATCGACAAATTCTTGGCTGTAAGGGGTGCTCCTGGTTTTGTTTTTCCCGCAAACATTGGATGGATTTTTGGAGGCGGTGGTACTGCCAAACTAGTTGATCCAGGTCGTGAAACTGTGGCCGAAGAAACTGTTGGTGTTGTTTCTCGAGTTGGTGGTGCTGGAAGTGGTGAGTTCTGCCAAAACGTATAGAGCTCAGTGGTAAAAAGGAAAAGTTAAGTCACGCTTATGTTACCGATCGTTTTTCTACATGTCAATGGAGAGGGTTGATTGATAGATTAATTTCCAAAGATAATGACGATGACAATGATAACAATTGATACATACTCTTTTGAGGCTGAGATCCGTAGTCATCTTGGTCTGAGTCATTCAAGGTGGGTGATGATTGATTTGGGAGGACACGACTAAACAAACCATTAAGGGCGTGTCCCTCAGCATCTTTAAATGAACAACAAGAATGAAAGAGAAAGAATACCTTTTGTTTACAGTTCGAGAAGCCGCTCGTCTACCACCTAAACCTAAACACTTTTCCAGATGCTGCGCGTATCGATTTGTGGCAAATGTGTGGGCACACTTTATGCACTTAAGTTTTTCTAATGTTGCTGGCGTGGGGGTATTGCCAAAAATATCTGCACTTGGTTTAACTACTAGAAATAGGGAAGAATGTTGGTAAAGAAGTAGAAACGAGGAAATCGGCAAGGAATACCATAACAACGACAACTAAATCAAGCGATCGATAAGAGAATGTATTGATAAAAAAATGTGTTACTATTTGAGCACTTACTTCTTTTGACATATTTGGCAAGATGCTTTTGACAAAGTATCCTCTCGATGCATTTCATACGCAATTTCGTATAAGCATTGCTCCAATAAACTTTCGAAAACGGCATCGCTCTTATTGGGGAAGGAAAGTGTCAGCGTGGTTCCACAAAGTCATACAAGGAGAATCAGCCATTTTGGCGGAAAAGCGTCTCTGTACTGCGTACCCCCTTTCAAATATCATCCAGTTGCATCATTCGTATTTCCGCTGTTTCCGGTAAAGCGACTTTCTCTTGAAAACCAAGATTCATCTAACGAATTGATCTCTTCCATTGTACCGAAGCGGTAACAGCAGTATTCCAAAGTTGAAAAGGCATTGCCAAATTGCGATGTTTTCTTCATTCGTGTGCCCAGGTTCCGCAAGAAGGGTTAGCTTACCACGACAGCAAGTTGAGATTGGTCCATTTGGAGAAATAAAATTACGCCTCGGAAAGACAAAGGCTGGCAGAGGCTATAGCTACAATGGCAATAATAAATAGATGTGGTTAAAAATGAGAAAAATAGACGTGAATCAGGGTTGGATGTCGGTTTCAAGATCTACACTGAAGACGGCCCTGAGCAACTTGATGATCCCAACAAACAACCCAGTCCTCAGAATAGATAAGAATACACTTACGCACCTATATATCAAGAGACGATGCGGAATTGGAGTATTCGATGTCGCAAGTGGGGTCGGTTGGCCTCTTGTGATTGGTCTTCGAAATTTGTAAATGCACAAAGGGAACCAAACGTTGCTATTTAAATCCCTCAATGCTTATTAGCTCTTATTAGTGTGCTCGTTCCCTTCAATACCCTTACAATAAATATCGCGCTTGTATTGAATTCAGCTTTTATTCTAGTGAGCGGATATGGGAAAGTAATGTCAAAAAAATGAATACAGCATTATACATTCCTCCTTCGTTTCCAGCCATCTATTTCAAATGGTCATTCACATGTTCAGGAAGGAATGCTGCAGGTATTTCCTTTTCGCAAATACAACAAATTTCATACACGCCCTCGTATCTTTTTCCTTGAGAGGAAGTATATGGATCGTCCTCCCTTCCAAACTCATCAACTACCACGTTCTCGAATGCTTCACGCTTTCGCTTTTCCGTATGCCCCTGTTCTTGTCGAATCAAATACTGTTCGATTCCTGGGCCCGATGATGAACCCATTCGGCGTCTCTTTGACGAAGCAGTGTCTGCTACGTTCATACCAGTATTCTGTGAGGATTTTTTCAAAGGAGATGTAGATTTCTTGAGCCTGCACGTCGTAATGTGGGCCGTTGCGTCATCGTGACTCAGGCTTCGTAGGTCACAGTTACACGTTTTACATCTCGAACTTGGAGCTGCAGCTGTTGATGGGGTATCAAAATCCAAACTCTTGCTCGAGTTTGCTGTTTCATCCAACGGATGGCTTTTCGAATACTCTTTCCATTCTTCCAAACGATCAGGATGGTTCTTTTTGATGAAGCAAATTCCAATATGTTTATCAGCTATTGCGAGATCACCAAGCAATATTCCGCATATGGGACAAGGGGCTGCACTGGTCACAGGGAGTGGTTTAGGAGGAATTACAGCTGAATGCTGAAAGAAAGAGTGCTTTGCAGGCAATGACGATCGATTAGATGGTTTGTTTTTGGAGAAGGAAGAAGATGATAAAGTGTTCGAGGTAGATGATGATGATGCAATGGGTTTCTTTGCCGCTTGGGAATTTTGTCGTTCCTGCTTCTGCAAACAGGAAATTACGTGAGTAGTATATAACTGAACTTCCACATTTTCAAAGCATATGATGCAATTCTCTGTCTTTGGTCCTGTTGGTGCTGCAATACTTGGGTCATTGCTGTCCTTATTGGCATCCTCAGCAGTAAACTAACCAACAAACATCAAAAGCATATTCGAGTTATGATCAATAACCTAAAATACACACCACAGATTTTCTTTGATCCAAGTCTGACTTTTTTACAATGGTCGAAATTCGTAATCCAATCAATCTCAAACTAAGTGTAGGAATGGCTTGAAGCTCTTTCACCAGCAGCTCTTGGGCAATGTTAAACATATCGTCGGCACTCCAAATGAATGTGGACATGGTTTTTGCGCGTGTTGTAAGTTTAAATTCGTTATTTTTGAGTTTCAAGTTCACACATCGTCCCTAAGTCCGCAGAGTTTTCAGAGGAGAGATTATACTAAAAATTACGCGACAAGAAAAAGTGCCCTCACAGCAAGACCTCGTTCAGCCATGTCTTCTTCAAGCTCTTTGGCGAGCTTTTCTAGTTCATCAAACATTGATTGTGGTGTTCTCATACTTGCAGTTCTGTACAAGATTTCCTTGTTTTTTTTAGATTCGGAAACATGAGAATGACAAAACTCAACTGCTCTCGACCTATGCCTTTCTGAATGGCGTCATCATCTCTGCTTACATCAACAGAACCAATTCCCAAACTAATATCAATACAATGATCAAACAATGAAGGACTGAGAACAAATCGAAGCAGTGGAAGTCGAGATTCCTTTGATAATCGTCTTAACAAAACTGAATCAAAAATACCAAATCGATTTTGAACTAACCAAATCTCCACATTTCTCCACACCAAATGCTTTTAAATTCTGCTCAGCTACATTTCCAATTCCTGGAATTTTACGAATGGGAAGTCCTTTCAGGAATTCTAAAATTGCTTCGGGATTGCTGGCTACACGGTATTGGCCATTTGGTTTGTTGAAATCGGAACAGACCTAGAGGTTGCATGCCATTTAATTTAACAAAAAAAAAACATATCGTCAAAGTTGCGGAAACCTTAGCGATCATTCGGTTACATGCAATACCAGCACTTGCAGTCAGTCTTGAAGCTTCAAAGATTTCTTTCCTCATTTGTTCAACTAACGTTTCAGGTGTGAGCTCTGGATGCTGTTGCAAGTATTCGGTAATGTCCAAGTAGGCTTCATCCAGTGAAGCCGGTGTGTACTTTTCATGGTATTTTGCAAATACAGCACGTATAAGATTTGAGGCGGCTTCATATTTACGAAAGTCCGGAACCAATATAACCAGCTCTGGGCACAATTTCTTCGCAATATGGGCTTTTTTGGGAATATGAGGGAGTGATATCGCAAATTCTTCATTAAATTGACTCACTGGCCATTGCAGAGCGTACTCCAAACTTCCGTGCTTCATAGTTTGCAGTGCAAAGAGTGCCACCGGATTTCTACTCACCAATCAGAATACCATTCATTATACAGTTAGTGTGGAAACAAGTACAAACCGGTCCCCCAACGGCCATAGGCGTTCCTTTCAAATCGGGTCTATCCAGTTCTTCAACAGATGCATAAAAAGCGTCCTATATTCAAATAGGAAGTATAAGAATCTCAAAAGAACTGCGATAGCAGTGTCAGAACCATGTCCACATGCACAATCACGCGGCTTAAATCTCTTTTCGCAGCGCGTTCTGCCAACAACGTCTTGATAATCCGAGCACTCGATTCTAAATCCGCAGCTGGAATTTTGGCAGCCTTATCTTTCGACTTTTGAATATCCGCGTTCAGTTTCTCGGACTTTTCCAACTGTTGCTTAAAGTATGCCGAGTTCTGCAAGCAAATTCATGTTGTTGTTTTTTTTTTTTGATAAGGCAAACAACCCCCTTGATTTTCATATTATAGAATAAGACCTTTGATGCTTCCATGATTATCTTGTTGATTTCGTCTTTGCTTCGACCGCCTTTGTTGAAAGGGATTGTGGATAAGTAGGCATGGACTCTGGAACAAGAGTCACAACGAAGTCACACCTGTTCCGGCCTTGTTTGGATTTTGAATGAGAGAGTCCGAAAGAATAGAGCCAGCGGATGAATTCTGTTTGGATGGTGAATCCGCCGCTGGGGCCAATGCACCTGCCGCCACAGAGACAGACGCAGCCGAGTCCTCTTGGGCCATGGCAAGAGCCTCTTCAACTGCAGGGTCGTTTGTGAGATTCTCTTCGTCCGCTGTTGTGCAATGGTTCATCTGAAGTGATTTGATTGGTTCAAAAACCGTTTTGTCCAATCACAAAACAAAAGAAAATAAAAGAAGGAGGAAGCCTGGAACTTATTTAAAAACTTCGTTAACTATGGATTCCAACAACAGTAATAGCACTGATAACAATGAAAGCGTGCAGAGACCTGCATTATCGGCGAACTCGCAGTTTCATGCAGTCCCGCCCCCACAACAACAACATCAACAGCAACATCCACAACAACCGCAGCAGCAGCAACAACAATACAGAATGATGTCTCCTCCTGGTTACTACAATGGCCCACCTCCTCCAGCCCCCGGACCAATGCCCACCCCTCCACAACAATTTTACAACAGACCAGGCTCGGCATCCTCGTTGCAATCACAAGGACCGCCCCCACAACCATACTTCATGCCACCACCACCACCACCACATGGACAGCATCTGCACTACAACAGCCACCCAGCACTTGACCCCCACCACCTCCTCCCCCTTCAACACTCAAGCGCAATCAAGTTTGAAGGCGACTTTGTCACAACATCGCGAGTCGGAACCTATAACCGGAACTTGAAAACAACCAGAAGAAACATTGAACTAAATCAAGGTCATTTGGTTGTAGATTTGCCAGTCCCCCAGTCGCTTTTGAAACTAGGTGCCTTGACGGAAGGCCAGGAGTTCACACATACAAGATATACCGCTGTTACCTGCTCTGCTGATGATTTCGCGTCGAATGGGTATAAACTGAGACAGCAAGAGTTGGGACGGCAAACTGAGTTGTTTATCGTGGTTACAATGTAAGCGATTTTTTTTTTCCGATGGCCAATGAAAAATTTTAATGCATAAAAATAATTTTTTTCCCTTCATTCTTTCAAAAAAAAAAAAAAGGTATAACGAAGGCGACGACTTATTTTGCAAAACCATGGTTGCATTGATGAAAAACATATCGTACCTGTGCTCAAGAAAGAAATCCCAAACCTGGGGAGACAATGGTTGGCAAAAAGCAGTCATTTGTATTGTTTCAGATGGACGCACAAAAATCAATCCTCGTGTGCTTAGTGTTCTTGGGCTTATGGGAGTGTACCAAGATAATATCATGAAGAATGTTGTGGGCGATAAACCGGTTACGGCCCATTTGTTTGAGTATACTGCTCAGATTGCGATCGATGGGGAGAGTATGGAGATTAATGGTCCCAAACAAGAGTAAGTAGTGCTTGGTTTTTTTTCGGCGTTATCTCTGTATATCTTTGGCTAAACTCGATCCCCCCCTCCCCCCTCCCTAGTATTGTACCATGCCAAATTCTCTTTTGCTTAAAGGAGAAAAACGCCAAAAAAATCAACTCCCACCGCTGGTTCTTCAACGCATTCGGCCCTCTCATCAACCCAAACGTGTGCATCCTAATTGACGTTGGAACAAAGCCATCCGACACCTCCTTATACCACTTATGGAAAGCTTTCGATGTCGACAAACACGTGGGTGGAGCGTGTGGAGAAATCTATGCTGAAGTTGGAACGGGGTGCATCAAGTTGATCAACCCTTTGGTGGCTTCGCAAAACTTTGAGTATAAAATGTCGAATATTCTGGATAAGCCGCTTGAATCTTCGTTTGGATATATTTCAGTGTTGCCGGGCGCCTTTTCGGCGTATCGGTATGCGGCGTTGCAGGGTATGCCGTTGTCGCAATATTTTAAAGGAGAAACTATGCACGGAGGAGAAAATATCTTTGCTGCCAATATGTATCTGGTTGGTTAATTTTGTATTTCTATCGATTTTATTGATTTGTTGTTAACTCCCCCCAAAAAACAAACAGGCCGAAGACAGAATCCTATGTTTCGAACTCGTAACGAAAGCCAAAGAAGCCTGGGTTCTTCGATACATCAAAGCCGCGCGTGCCGAAACAGATGTTCCCGATACCGTCCCAGAATTCATTTCCCAGCGCCGCCGATGGCTCAATGGATCTTTTTTCGCAACGATTCACGCATTGACTCATTGGTACCTGATTTTCCGAAGCGGTCACAACTTTATCCAAAAGTTTCTGTTTTGTCTCGAGTTTGTTTATAATGGCGTCAGTTTGTTGTTTAACTGGACTGGAATAGTTGAGATCCCATCCCCACTTTCTCTTTCTTATATATTTATATTTTTTTTAAACGTGGTTTTTTTTTGTTTTCAGGGAAACTTTTACTTGACCTTCTTCTTTTTGATGCAAACTCCTGTCACTGTTACTATAAATGGAAAAGTGATCAGTGCATTGGGCGCAAGTCCTGATAACTCGGACACTGGAATTACCAACATGTTCCTCGTGTATTCCACGATTCTGCGTTATGTAAGTGAAACTGAACCAGCCAGTGAGAGGTATTTTTAATTTATTCCTCCTCTCTGTTTATTTAAATAGGGGTACATGGTTTCGATGGTTATCATTTTCATTTGTTCTCTTGGTAACCGACCGCAAGGATCCAAGGTGAGCAACAAAACTTCCAATGAAACAAACAAAAATCAACTCATTTATCGGGAAAAAAAAAACCAAAACCAAAACTAAAACTTAATTTTCAGTGGATGTATACTGGCGCCATGATGGTATTCGCAATTATAATGACTGTAATGCTATACCTTGGAATCTTCCAAGTATATGCCATTGTTACCCAAACCATCAGTCAAATCACGGATCCAGAATTCATGGCGGCCAACCCGAAATTCCGTGGAAAAAATATTGTCCTCATTTTGTTGCAGTATTTCCCAATGTTTAGAGATACTGTTTGTTCGTTGGGTGCAACATATGGCATGTATTTTGTGTCTAGTGTTTTGTATATGGAGCCTTGGCATATGTTTACGTCCTTCTTGCAATATTTGTTGCTGCTTCCTTCGTATGTTAATATTTTGAATGTGTATGCCTGTAAGTTGTATTTTTTTTTCTTTTTCGTGAGTCTTGCTTAATGTGTTCCCATTCAGTTTGCAATCTACACGACGTTTCATGGGGAACGAAAGGAGATAATACGACCAACAATGATTTGGGACTTGTGAAACTTGTTCAGAATAAGGATGGAAAGGAAGTGGTGGAAGTCGATGTTGTGGAACAAAGTGATGTGAATGCAGCGTATGGTCAATATATTTCTCACTTGAAGGAGGACAGACCGAAAGAGAATCGTAAACGTGATGCAAAAACAAAACAAGAGGTATTTTATTAGAAATCTGTTTTTTTGTTTTTTTTAATACTTTAATTTGATTGACCCAAACAAACCAAAAATTCAGGACTACTTCAAAAAGTTTAGAACAAATGTTATTCTGGCGTGGTTGACGACCAATGGAATCTTGGTTGGTTTGCTGACAACGCAATGGTTGCAAGACGTCATATTTGATGCAATTCGACAAAGTTCAAACGGGAAGATTGGCACAGCGAGTAATACAAATCCATACCTTCAAGTGAGTAGGAGGAAAATAATTTGTAGAATTTTTTTTTCTAAACTGTATGTTTATTAGTTTATCTTTTATGCCAATCTTGGTTTGGCATCTGTACGTTTCCTCGGCTGCTTGGTGTACTTGTTTTTAAACGTATACCACAAGTTCTTTTAAGTTTCTGTAGTTGTAGTGTGTCAGCAGTTTTTGAAAATGAAAAGATGGTCATAATGACTTCATTTTAGCCCAATTTACAACCGAGCTTTGACACCAAGACCTATCGAGATCCGGTAGATTTCAGCTCTAGATGATTCAAGATAACACATTTAGTGTCAGAGTGTTTGACGCTGCTCTTTCCTGACACTGAAATTGGCAAGCAGGGTTCGTACCCATTTACCAAATATAGCAAATGGACAGAGATGAGTGCCAAATAAATATTTGATCAAAAATGGACCAACAACGGCCACGGGGCAACAACGCCAATGCAGCACCGCGGCGCCAGGATTCGTACGCGCAATCGATAGCATCCGGGCAGAGCGGGCAGAGCGGCTACGGTGCCTTCAGCCAGGGGCCGTACCAGCAGGGCCCGCCGCCGCCACCGCAGCAGCAGCAGCGGCTGCGCGGGCCGCCGGGAGCGCCGCCGCCCGGGATGGGAGCGGGCATGGGCCAGCCGGTGTTTGCGGGCCCGCCGCCGCCGCAACAGCAACAGCAACAACAGCAGCAGTTTGCCGCCAGCGCCAGCTTCGGCACGCCGCCGCCGCCGCCGATGGGTCTGCCGTATGTAAGTAGTCCGTGCGCAGTTGCGTGCCGCTAAGCTTAACGCCCCCGAAGCAGTCGGACCGCGACGGCCTGATGCAGTACGGCCAGCCGATGGGCCAGGCGCCGCCCCAGCAGCAGCAGCAGTACGCCTACCCGCCCGGCGGCTCGGGCTACGGCCAGCCGCTGTACGGCCCGATCATGGTGCCGGCGGGTATGCCGCCGCCAGGCATGCTGATCGACCCGCGCATGGGCGCCTCCATCAACAACATCTCAATCAACCAGAGCGCCCTGACCACCGTGCAGAAGCGTGTCGTCAAGAAGGTCGAGCTGACCAAGGAGGGTAACTTGGTGCTGGACATTCCCGTGCCAGACAGAGTCTTGCAGCTGGGCCAGTTCAAGGAGGGCGATGAATTCACGCAGATGCGCTACACCGCCGTCACTAGTGATCCAGACGACTTTGCTCAAGACGGTTACGTTTTAAGACAGCAGGAGTCAAAGAGACCAACTGAGATCTTTATCGTTGTTACAATGTGAGTGAACAAGCCCAACCCCTCTCAATCTTGAAATTTTTTTCCTTCAAATGTGATTGATTTCTGAGTGCTCTTGACAGGTACAACGAAGGCGATGATTTGTTTTGCAAGACAATGCTTGCGCTCATGAAAAACATTTCCTATCTTTGCAAGCGTTCTCGATCAAGTACTTGGGGTGAACATGGTTGGCAAAAGGTGGTGATTTGTATTGTTTCAGACGGTCGTACCAAAATTCATCCAAGAGTTCTCAATGTTCTTGGTTTAATGGGTGTTTATCAAGACGGTATCATGAAGAACAAGGTTGCCGACAAGGATGTTACTGCTCACTTGTTTGAATATACTACTCAATTGGGTGTTGATCCTGACATGAACATTTCCGGTGCTCAACAAGGGTATGTGGTTTCAACGCCGAAGGCGGTATCTTATCGCCGAAGGCGATGTTTGTAATGTTGTGTGTCGCCTATGTTCTTTTTTTTTCATTGCCGTTGTAGTATTCCTTCATCCATTCATTTCCACTAAAATACAAAAAAAAACCAACAGAGTCGTTCCATGTCAAATTCTCTTTTGCTTAAAGGAAAAGAATGCAAAGAAAATCAACTCTCACCGTTGGTTCTTCAATGCATTTGGTGCCCTTCTGCGTCCACATGTCTGTGTTCTGATTGATGTTGGTACCAAGCCAACTGAAACCTCGCTTTATCACTTGTGGAAAGCATTCGACAAGAATCCCCAAATTGGTGGTGCCTGTGGAGAAATTTACGCTGAACTTGGATACGCATGGTCCAAGCTTCTCAATCCATTGGTCGCTTCCCAGAACTTTGAGTACAAAATGTCCAACATTCTGGACAAGCCCCTCGAGTCCGCGTTCGGTTTTATTTCGGTTTTGCCTGGTGCCTTTTCTGCATACAGATACGCTGCTTTGCAAGGAGTCCCACTGCAGCAATACTTTAAGGGCGAGACAATGCACGGAGGAAACAACATTTTCCAAGCCAATATGTACTTGGCAGAAGATCGTATTCTTTGTTTTGAGCTGGTCACAAAGGCAAAGGCTAGATGGATTCTTCGTTACGTCCGCGCCGCCAAGGCCGAAACCGATGTGCCTGACACAATTGCCGAATTCATTTCCCAGCGTCGTCGTTGGTTGAACGGTTCCTTCTTTGCTACCCTCCACGCTTTGATCAATTGGTCTTTGATTTTCAGAAGTGATCACAGTATTTTTAGAAAGATTGCTTTCTGTTTGGAATTTGTTTATAACTTTATCAATTTGGCTTTCAACTGGTTTGGAATTGTGAGTGTTCTTGTTTTTCTCTCTCATATTCTTACTTATCGCTTCTTGTTAGGCCAACTTTTTCCTGGCATTCTACTTTTTGATGGATCCTACAAACCCTGTCGTGTTGCAACAATACGACCCTGATACCGGAGGAATTGTTCCAAACACCCCAGTCTTCTATGCCCTTGGACCAAACGGATCGTGTAACACTCCTGGATGCACGCCTTCGTTCAACATTAACCAGTTGTTGACCACTATTTTGACTGATGTAAGCAGTATAATTTTTTTGGTGAGACTATTGGCTAACTATTACTGGAAAAAGGGTTACGTTGTTTCCATGGTTCTGCTGTTTGTCATTGCTCTTGGTAACAGACCCCAGGGTTCCAAGATTACATACTTCATCATCATGGCTCTGTTTGCATTAATCATGCTGGTGTTGTTGTATCTCGGTGGTTTCTCTGTGTATGCTGTCGTTGTTTACGCGCAAGCCCAACTGTCTGGAAACAACCCAGAGAGAAAGAATGCCTTCCAATTCTTGTTTTCGATTGGTCTCTTCCGTGATATTGTCTTGTCGTTGGCTTCGACCTACGGAATTTACTTCCTCACTAGTTTCTTGTATTTGGAGCCGTGGCACATGTTTACGTCGCTTATCCAGTACTTGCTTTTGCTTCCCTCATATGTCAATATTCTGAACGTGTATGCTTGTAAGTTAAATAATTATTCTTTCTTATGTTTTGCATCGAAGTTGACCAAGGATCCCACTTAGTCTGTAACTTGCACGATGTTTCTTGGGGAACCAAGGGAGACAATGTCCAAGGAGGAGATCTCGGTGTTGCCAAAACCTCCAAAGACGGAGGCAAGGCAGTAGCCGAAGTTGAAGTTCCATCTGACCGCAACGACATCAACTCTGGCTACGACAAGCACATTGCAGCGTTGAAAACCCCAAGAGAAAACGAAAAGAAGAAGCGAGACGCGAAAACCAAGCAAGAAGATTACTTCAAGAACTTCCGTACCAGTGTCATCATTTCATGGCTATTATCAAACGGAGTTTTGATTGGTGCCTTGACGACGCCATGGATCAAAAACTATTTGTATGCGGCCATGAGTTTGAAGCCTGAACTTGGAATGTCACCAAACTCCAACATTAATCCGTACTTGAAATTCATCTTTTATGCCAATTTGGCTTTGGCGACGGTTCGTTTCTTGGGAAGCGTGTTTTACCTGTTTACGCAGGGAATTTGCGGATAGAGTTGTTGTTGTTGTTGGGGCTGTGTGTGTGTCTGTGTGTGCTTGCGTGTGTGTCTGTGTGTGCTTGCGTGTGTGTGGGTGTGTGCTTGCGCGTGTGTGTGGGTGTGTGTGTGTGTTTGTGTCTACGTTCTTTCCTTTCTTCTTGTCTGATTTTTTTTTTGTTATCATTTTCTGTGCGATCTCTTTCTCCCCTTTTTTTGTCTTCGTTTTATAACAACATTTGGATTTATCTCATTTTTAAATAACTGAAAAAAGAAAAAAATGAATGGCGTGTCTGAACCTGACGCGTTCGACATGACTGACTGGTCGCGATGGACACAGTTATTATGGGCCCATTTCGCGCAGTGGCTAGACAGGTGCATTTGACTTTGTTTTGGCTGGCCATGCAGATAGAATACTAAGTCAAAAAAAAATACATACACAACAGTGTATTTGTCGTTATCGTCAATGGCTTTATTCTAGGATTGGCAGCGATATCTGGTGTGATTGGATATATCGTTATTGATCCAATGTCAGCGTGGATTCTACCTCGGTATGTGACAGTTTGATCGAAGGAAAAAAAAATATACCAACCAACACTCAACAAAAAAAAATATTTGCGGCATGCAGGATCGTGAAACCATTCAAAGTACCTGCAAAAAAGGATCAAAAACAGCAGCAAAACATTAGTTCACTGATATCATCTTGGATCCAGCCGAACGGATCCACAACAATGATTCCACCAACCAGTCTCGTTTCTGCATCTACACCGACTCTGTTTCAAAAATTCGCAGAGAGGATTAAAAGGGACGGGCGGTTTGTTGAGCAAGCTGTTGTGGAAGGGATTTGTCGCGTTCCGAATTCGGTGGAGGCGAAAGCGCGGCCGCCGTTTAATACTGCGATGGCGCAGTTGTTTTTGCATTTATCGGCGCTTGCGTATGAGCATGTTGATGTAGTAGGTATATCAAGGACCGTTTTTTTTTTTTTTTTTTTTTTTTTTTTTTTTTTTTTTTTGTTCTAAGCACAAATATGCTTAGAGCATTATGCTGGATTATATGGCCTCAAGGTCGAAACTGTCTCTTCTTCTGGATGCAGTGGTGATGATGGCGTCAATGCGAGAGCTGCGGCTACTGTTTTCTACTCTGTGGAATGCAATTTTGTAGTGTTGGTTTTTTCGGGACCAAGTCCTCTTGATATTTCAGAGCTCTTGACAAGTGCGACGATACAGAAACAGAAACCGGGGAAGGATGTTCTTCCGGGACAGATTCATGAAGTAAAAGACGTTTTTTTTTTGTTATTGCTTGTTGTTGTTCGAGTCATGCTAATTGTTTTGTTCAACAAGACGTTTTGGAACGCTCTGGATTTTTCGCCACTTGATACAAAACTCTCTGATAAGGCAACCTTTTCTTCTGGCACCGACAATACTTGTCCACTTAGAATATCAGAGTTGTTGCACGTTTTAGAAGCCAAAGTTCTTCCCCAATTTGACGAAAGGAAAACGACAACAAATTCATCAACTGCGCACCACCAACATGAGCTCGTTTCGAAAGGATTTCCATTCATCTGGGTTACTGGGCATTCCTTGGGTGCTGCCTTGGCTACGGTTGTATTGGCTCACTTGGTTCATACAAGACATTCTCTTGTTCCTTTTTTGAAGGGGTGTTATACTTTTGGGTCTCCAAAGTGTGGAGATACAGAGTTTGCGACGGAGGTTTCAAAGTGTTGTACTGCGAGTCAAGGTTTGGGTGGTCTCTCGTCTAAAGTTCCCTTCAGTTAACTCATTTTTTTTTCCTTCAATTTTATTAGTTGTTATGTACAGGATCGTGAATGCAAACGACATTGTGCCTTCCTTTCCAATTGGAACATCCTGCTTATCAGCAGACTCTGATTCTTCTTCCACGTTACGTCGAAACCGTGAAACGGATTATAAACATGTTGGTGTTCCTGTTGTCTTGAATTATGACTTTCCTTTATATACGGTGGGAACCGCGCGCGACTTGGAATGCATTGTAAAGAATGGGTTGTGGTTTTTGGGGACACGGTTCCCGGCGTCTCTTGTTGGATTTATTACAGGGAATGTGTCGCTTGTGGGGATTCTTCAAAGTGGGTGGCCGTTTCCGTGGGAGCATTTACCAAGCGAGTATATCAAGAGGTTAAAGTGACATTAAAAGCAGTTGGTTTTTTTATAGTTCCTGCACCTTTTGAAGCGCTTTTTAAAAAAAGAAACCGTGTATGCCAGTATTATGAATATTAAATAATTATTTAATAATTTTTAATTGACATGACAACCAAGATGATAGCGCCATTTCCCAATACAGCAACGCAGCGGAAGGCACCAGCACCACCCAAACGTAAATTCACTTTCTCTGTCAAGCATTATACAAAAGGAATTCTCTCCGGCTTTGATACGATTGCTGCGAGGAGTATGAACAACCTTGCACAAGCAATCTTCCCCTACGGCGACATCCAGTTTCTCATTGTTGACTTTGCGGGAAATGAAAATGAAAAAGACTTGGCGGAATTCGGTAAAGACCTCAGCAGCGGCTTCAACCAATGGACATTCCTCACTTTCTCGCGAGGGATGCAGTCCAATCGCGCGTGCGTTCTTTGCAAGAAGACGGAATTAAAACGCGTGCAGTCGTGTCTGGGTTTGGATGCTATTCTGGTTCGTTTCCCACTAAATTGTCTCTCTGTGTCCTGACATCTTTAAATCCGAATGGCAAGTACAGAATCCAGCAAAGTTCATCAAGTATTCCGGCCTACTTTTCAATAACCTCTCGTCCCCAGTTCGGATGGTCAACGAGGTGACCATTCAATGGGAAGAGGATGTGGTTCGAAATGGATACAACTTTACAGATGGGTGTGGAGTCATGTCACAAGACTTGGCACTCGAATGGGGCAATGGCTCATCGTGCCTGCAAATAAGGCTTCCAGGTGTCAAAGGCGTACTTTCAGCTTCTCCAAAATTGCCCCAAAGAACCGTTATTTTGAGACCATCCATGAAAAAGTTAAATGTTTGCGTCCCTAATCAAGGAGGCGAACTTGTTCCTGCGTTAAGCCTTTCCCGGTTCCCCCTTGCCGTTATTGGGTTTTCCAAGCCGAGTTCGAGCGGTGCTTTGAACGCGCAAGTCCTTGTTTTACTTTTGGAGCGAGGAATACCTGAGCATGTTCGTGAGATGATTGGGGACTTTAGATATTTTCGCTAACAAAGATACTTTCAGGTACTCGTGAGTAAAGACCGACAGTATCGAAATGCCGTCAAGTTTTCAACGATTGATATACGTGCTGCATTCGATTTGCTATGGTTGTTAGGTCATGGAGGCTTGTTTGCCAAATTACACGAAGCGTTAATGAGAAGAAGCTCGCGTGACATTAAGAAGTGCTGGAATCAATTAAAAAGTGTTCAGCAATCGGAATTGTCGAAATGGACAAAGAGTCCCCTTGCCAATGCAGGCGTTGATAAGTTGGAACCATTGCGACGCGTGTTTCTTCCCTTGAAAGAATCCCGCCGGTTGTATGGAATTTCCGACACAGCGGGTGTTTTGGACCAACACTCTTGCTTTGTTCAAGTTTCTGATAAATCAAAGAAACGAACTATTACGGGTCGTGTGTTGGTGGTTCGAAATCCATGCTATCATGAAGGGGATGTTTTGCTCCTCAACGCAGTGGAACATGAATCACTCAACCATTTAAATGATGTGATTGTGTTTTCCGTTCAAGGGGATCGGCCTCACGCCGATATGTCAAGGTGGGTTTCAGTACTAAAGAAAAAAGGTTGACTGTTTGATATTTAGTGGTGGTGACTTGGACGGTGATCAATTTCTGGTTATTTGGGATCAAGACCTTGTTTCTCACATTAAGCCTTTTCCCCCATTTGATTATCGACCCAACCATATTCAAAATGTTATCACCTTGGAGGTTGAAAATCTGGGCCTTTCACAACCAATCTCTTCTAAAAACTCATCAAATCTCAAACAAACCCTTATTAATATGCTGACCGACCCTGCTCAATCCACATCGAAAGTTGGGCTCATCGATTCCCTTCTATTGGCCAGCCAAAAGTTCTCGATGAAGTCAGACAACCAAACCAAATTTTCCCCTCGCCGAATTCGTGACCTATTAACTGCAATGTTCTCTGTTGGAGTCGATTCAATGGATTTAGACATTTCCCAACTCGTGAATGCTATTCAACGGGAAATCTACTCCTGTCAAACACCAGAAGTATCGAGTCTATACAAGGTTCTCGAGCAAATCAAGAAATCTTCAGACTCTTGCTCCAAATTTATTAGCCTGATTGATCAAGAAGAGTTTTGCTTCACCTTTTTCGAGAGTTCCTCATCTGAAGACGACTTTTGGCACTCAAATAAGCTGTCTGACACATTTGTACCGCCGATGGTCAGGGAAAACATTGATTTGACAACAAAGGCCTTGCGGCTCCTTGATTCTTTTGCTGGACAAGCACCAATCTGCATGACGAGTCTGATTTCAAGCGATACTTTGGATTTGATCAAAAAGTTTTTAAGTGCTGAAACAGCGTCTATTTGTGTGGATGCAGTTTCTCGATTGGAAGAATCCATCCGAGCTGCGGAACCTGAGAGGGAACACCTTGTTGCACTTAAGGAGAAGATATCAGCCGCAACCTCTGATGAATTACCAATTACAGAGTATATCAGAGAAATTTCAAAGCATTTGGATCAAAATTTGGTCTTGTCTGATGTGATTAATCGCAGTGAGGGTTTCGCCTTTGTGTTGGAGAGCCTTGCGACAGCATTAACTAGGAAAGATTTGGAATCGCAAGATTTGATGGACTTGGATCGTTTGCTGCGAGTTGAAGTTGGAATTCTGACAAGGTTTGTTACGTTTTTCCTTTCCAAAAAAAAAAAACACTGCAATTAATTAAAAAAATTTATGGAAATAGTGGACTACCCATTTATTCAAAGAGAAAAAGCCTATCCAGGTTTGCGCAGGATGACACAAAGGCGTGTCTTGTGCTCTCATCAACAGGATCAGGGAAATCGACTTGTATTCCACACTTTTTGGCACATGATCGTTTGTTTGTTGGTGAGGAGTCTACAACAAAGAAGATCCTGGTTGCGCAACCAAGGCGCAATGCAACTACATCGTTAGCAACGAGACTGGCTGGCACTTTGGGCACTGCTATTGGAACAGAAATCGGGAGCCATATTGGAAAGTCAAAATCTAAAATATCCAAGCATCAAACCATGATCCATTGTGTGACTTATGGAATCTTGTTATCCTATGCCCAGAACGATCCCCATTTCCGCAACTACAGCATTATTGTCCTTGATGAAGTTCACGAAGATTCCTGTGAACTTCATTTCTGCATTGGACTCATCAAACATGCACAAAAACATAATCCGACGCTCAAAGTGTTGCTCATGTCGGCACAAGTAAACGCTGCCAAGTTTACAGATTTTTTTGGCCAGTGTCCAGTGATTGAAGTGGCTGGACAGAGTTTCCCAGTTTCCGAGCAACACGTGGGATCCTTATCGACAGATGCAGCCAGGTTTATTCCCGGCGCTATTGAGGCTGTAATGAACATCCATAAACGTTCTGATAATCACGGAAACCCTGATATTTTGGTGTTTCTTCCTCGAGTGAATGATATCGTTTCAGCGTGTTCTCAATTGCGACAAAAGATGGCAGACGAGATTCAAAATGGTGGCTCTTTGTTGGATTGTGCGTTGCCGCTTCATTCATTTCAGTTGCATTCGAATGTTGATGAAGCGGAGAAGCAATTTATTATTAAGCGGCTTCCTATGGCAAGCCGAGTTCTTGACGATACGGCTGCAGAAGACGTGATTAACTCTGAGGAAGGAGATGAGCTTGATGGCTTATTCGGATACAATGAAGACGATGATGAAGAGGACTATGATGAGGATGATGACGAAGAGGATGAGAATGCGGATTTGGACGAAGGGAATGACGACGAATTGAATGTTGCAGAGGACCACGTTGTCAAGGAGCGCCGAGTCATTTTCTGTACCAATATTGCAGAAACGTCGTTGACTTTTCAAAAGGTTGGATATGTCGTTGACGCTGGCCTTCAATTAACAATCTCACGGAATCCAATTCTGAACACACAAAAACTTGAATTGAAACCAACGGTTTGTTTCCAATTATATGAGTGCGAAAAATATTATGTTGATGGTAGTTTTTTCTTCTTAGACCACGGTTTCTGCTGTACAGCGTAAAGGAAGGGCTGGCCGGCTTGCCCCTGGCCATTGTGTTCGACTGTATTCCCCAGCAGACGAGGAAAACTTTGTCGACCAAACATTTTCCGGTTCTGATGCAATGGACATGATGATTCTTCGAATCATTTCTCTGGTGGGGGGAGACTTGACATCTGGTGGCTTTGAATGGTTTGTTCCCCCCACCAAGGAAGAATTTGAATACGTTCTTCGGAGTCTTCGGGGACAGAGAATGATTTCACTTGTCGAGGATGATAATTACCGGCTCTGTCAAGCTGGACATTGTGCATTGGAGTTTTGCAGAATGGGACTCAGTGTCACTGCAACACGATTTCTCCTAAACATTTGGACGAGAAGGACTCCAAATCTTGAAAGCGCGGCAATGAATCAGGCGGCTGTTGTTGGTGCTCTTCTTTCGTTGGATTGCGGCAATCGAATGTTTCAAAAGGGATTCAAGGTGTCAATTCTTTTTGGGGACTCGAAACCAACAACGACGACTGCTGCTGCTGCTGGAGGAGGAGGAGGAGGAAGCACGTATTGTAAACTGCTTGTGTATGATAAATGGCTATCGTTGCCATCAAAGTCAAAACGTGCCAAGTGGTGCAAGGAACATTTTGTTGACAATTCCGTCATGAAGGAGCTACATGAACTTCATTCAAGAATCTTGAAGAAACAAAAATCTTTTATTCCAAACCACTTCAATCAGAACGGGAGTGATTGGAACCATTTTGGATTAAAGAGTGGCAGCATGGATGATGCTGTGTTGGAAAATTTGATTGCAGCTCGTTTTCAGTACATTGGAAGAGTGTCGTCGGAGGGTGGGGGTATTGTTTTTTGGATTGGTGACAAGGAAATGGCTGGTGTGGTTGGACGGGACGAATTTGCTCAGTTTGGGCATAACAAGGAAGCGGTTGGTTGGGTTTTGATTAATTGCGTCTTTCACAAAGATCGCTATTACGTGAGTCATTTGGATCCAATATCGAATGAGCATTTGAAGCGTGCTCATCAGATTCTGCATACTGAGTTCCGCGAGAGCTTTGCTTTAGGTAACTGCGAGAAATGGTGTGTTGGTCACGATCTTTTTCAATGCAAAGAAGCTCTTCCTGAAAGTGAGTTTCGATTGGTGAATGCTCCAAAGGTTATCAAAAAAACGAGTGGAAAGCAGGATAAAGAGAATCAATCAGTTGGATGCACAATATCTTGATTGTGCCAGTTTTGGTGCTCTTTTGTGTTTCGTGTAATAAAATATGAAGTAAAGCAGCCGCTTGAGGTCCTTTGATTCGTGAGACTCTTTCAATCTGAATCACCACTCCTCTAATACGATTTTTTTTTTTTTTTAGAATGAGCAGAGAAACTGGTGGCATTCCAGATAGGCGTTTGCGTCGAGCTCTGACGGCCCTACCACTTGGCCAGAGCTTAATGTTTTCATATGATGGACAGTTAAGGATTGTCGGGAACAATGACCAAATTTTTCCACCCGAAAATTGGTCCCGAAAAATAGGGTCACGCATTGTTCCACGTGATTGCTTCTACACTTGATCTGCTGACCGGGCCACCCATGTCTTTATAAAGACTGGATGTGCATGAAGGTGGACAGGTGGCAGTTAACATTGGATTCTAAAGAATTATGCTTGCCATTGCTGTTCTCTCTACTTTCGTTTCTTTCGCCGCGGCGCATGGAGTCATGATTTGGCCAATTGCCAGAGCATTGTGAGTACTATCAAATACCTGTTAGCAACTTCAAGCGAGATTCATGGCTCAAACGTGGTACTGCTCTTTTTTACAACCAATAGGCCACACGATCAACAAAACGGGTACACGTTCGCAAAGGGAGCCATCAATGTGAACCTTGGACCACGTCCCACTGGCGACAAGCTATGCAACTACCTACCAAGCGGACCCGTCTTTACCCAGACTCTTGCCCCAGGACCAGCCGTAGTTGATTGGTCCATTACTGCATTCCACAACGGAGGCTGTAACGTGTACATTTCCAAGGACAACCAAGCCACATGGACCTTGATTGGAAGCGATCCAGTATGTGGTGTAACAACGGGTACAACCACCACCAAGAAGAGTGGCCACATTAACGTCACGATCCCTGCCGGAGACTACAGTGCAGTCATTCGTTGGAGTTACATTGCCGACAATGGTGGACAACCGGAAAACGAAGCCTTTGGCTCATGTTCAGATGTCCGCGTTTCAAGCACGGGGGGCAGTAACACGCACACGTTCTGGGATATTCTTCCAACGAACCCGAATTCTGCTGACGCCCAGCTTCCCAAAACTCCGTACCAGTATTATGATAATTCTTGTACGGCTGGAGCGTTGTTGTGTAGTGACAACAGTGCTTTTATTAATCAGTGCATCTCGTTGGGTCCATCTGGGGGATGGGTTGGAGGCTCTTCTTGGTATGAGTATCAGTGTCCTAATGGTACTACTTGCAAGAAGGCTGCTAATGGTGTGGATGCTTGTCTTGGCAGTGGGCCGTTGCCAACTACCACTGCTACAACGACTACAACTACAACTACAACTAAAGCTGTGTCCACGACTAAAGCTGCGAGCACAACCACTACCAATGCTCCTGCAACAACTACCAAAGCTGCAACAACTACCAAAGCGGCAACCACTACCAAAGCTGGAGGTACCGCTAACGGAGTTGCCTGCTCAACAAATGGAGCCAGGGCTTGTAACAATGCCTGTATTTGCAGCTACGGCGCCGGTAATGCATTGGTCTGGCAATGTAACCCAGTAAACACGACATGTTGAGTTCAGTTTGTTTGCAATAAATCTATGGGTTTTACAATCGTAAAGAAGTGGATATAAGAAAAGAAAGAAAAAACGGCTACGATTTCAGATGTCAGTGGTACAAGTCAATAACAAGGGGATTAAATTTCATGACGGCGACACAACTTGAATCTGAATATTCATTACAAGTTTTGTCTTTCCAAATCTGTAATTATCTCAGGCAAAACAAAAAAAAAAAAAAAGAAGCATCTCACTGTTTTGTTGCTGGGTCTTTGCAGTGTGCCGCAACTCATCCTCATTCACTCATCATGGATTGCTTTTCCATCTCGCCAAACACGACATCGATGCCAGACTTTGTGGGGTATTCGATCCACCGCCACACGACATTCAACAACACGCGCACCCTGGATGCGTTTATGCTGAGCAACATGGACTCGAATGCGGCGTACGTGACAGCGTTTCGGTAAGTGTATTAATAAATGATTGTTTGTCGATGGACGTGCTGACAAATTGCACATCAGACAGAGCTTCGGCTGCCCCGCGTGGAACGGCACGCGGCAGCGGTTCCACCAGACGTTCTTCCAGGGCGTGCTCGTGCTCGCGGCGCAGACGCAGGACGGGTGTCCGCCGCCAGCGGCGCCCGGCGAGAACCGCATGGTGTGCCAGGCGTCGTGCTTCGCGGCGATGGCGGCGCTGGCGGCCATCTTTGCGGACTGCGGCGCGCCGGGCGACGCAGCGGCGGGCGCGCGCACCGCCACGCTGGCGCAGTACCGCGCGTACTGCGCGGCGCTGCCCGCGTCGAACTGCATCGCCGCCGTGCGCGCCGAGGCGCAGCAGTGCGGCTTTCCGCTGCGCCAGGACTTTGTCGCCTACTGCGCCGCCGACGTGGGCGCGCGCGCACGCGACCCGTGCTGCTGGTCGCCGCAGGCTGCGCCGACTCTTGCGGCGCCGGACAAACAAAACAGCAACAACAATAACAACAACAGCAGCAGCTTTTCAACTGCCGCAGTGGCGTCCATCGTTGCCGTCGCCGTCATCTTTATTGCCTTTGTCGCCTTCATTATCGTCTACGTGCGCAAGCGGCGATCGCAGAAGAAAACCCAGCGACCAAGGGAAAAATTGAACCAACCGCAGAATAATCCTCGCATAAGCAGACTCGGGAGAGCTGAACAGATGGACGTTGCTGCTGCCCGAATCGCAATGACGCCAGAACCACCGCTCCTTCCAATGCCAAGCAACTTGAACAACAACAGCAACAACAATTTCAGAATTTCATTCAACAACGAAAAGGACTACAGTGGATACAGCGACTCGTCTTCATCTCATTCGCCTGTTCTTTCTCGAGAAGACATGTTTAGCCCATATTCCCAAGGAAGACCTTCTTCAAGAAGTGGTGGACACATGGTTCCCCAACGTTACTGGCAATCCGACCAAGAACTAGCTCCTCCCCCTGTAGCTGTAACTGTACCCAACGAACGCATCTTTGCCGCCATCCCACCTCCCCCAAACCTCAGTTTACCTCCACCACCACCCACATCTCCACCGCCGCAAATCCCGCCCCCAACTCTTTATTCTTCATCAACCATAGCTTCACCTCCATCGCGGATATATATCCCACCTCCCCCATCCACATCCCCTTCACCTACAGTATCCGCCAATAGCTATCGAGCTCAGCCATTGCTACCATCAGTCCTTTCGCCTCTAACCCCATCCCCAGCAAGTCCAGCCCCTCCACCTCGATCTAGAGATAGTTACAACAACAATAATTCAACGTCATCGCCACTCACTCCGCAAAGCTCACTGTACTCGTTTCAAAAAACACCCCCGCCGATTCTTCAGCTTCCAGGACAACAACAGCAGCAACAACAACAGCAACCTGCGAAAACAGTTCGATTCAATACAACGCCATCCACAATAGCAATTGCTGGATCTCAAACAGGACCGCTATCACCACCACCACCACCACTAATTGTGACATCACCACCAGGAGGACGTCTTTCAATTCTTCAATCAGGTGCTGCCGCTGCTGCTGCATCTGCACCAGCCACCTCTCCATCACAACCGCAAACGATATCATCTCCACAACTCCCACCAGGTCCAAATGAAGTAGGAGTTGTGATCCACGAATACAGAACTCTACTTCGAGATGAACTCGATTTGCGTATTGGCGAGTTGGTCAAGATTCATGTGATTTATGATGATGGATGGTGTCATGGAGCGGTTGCGGCTGGTTCTGGGGCTGGGTTTAGGTTTGGTGCGTTTCCGTTGGCTTGTGTGCGCAAATTGCAGGTTGGGGAACAGGATGCTGGCATGTTTGCGGGGTTGAAGGGGTTCAGTAGGGACCCTGCTGCTGCTGCTGGTGGTGGTGGTGATGGTGGTGGCAGCGGCGATGAAGGTGGTGCTGCTGGAAAGCGAGTGAGTTTGAGAAGGACAAGTTTGAAGTTGTATCTTTGAAAGGGTTGAAGTTGGTATTGTTGAAACGTGATTTCCCGTTTTATTATATTCCTTTTCTTTTTGTTAGACGTATAGAGGTGAAAGAGGTGGGGGAGCAAGGGATAGTGGGGATATATATTTTTTGCAAGAGCTGGTCTTTTGTTTTCGTTTGTTTCGTTTTTATTTTTAATGTATTGCTCCCTCCCGTATTATTTGTTTGTTTGGTGAATGAAAATTACTTTGTTTTGTTTTAATTATTATATTCGTTACTTTTTTTTTTTTTATTATCATTCCTTGATTGTCGCCGCCATCACTTCATCAAACAGAGTCTTGAGTTTTTTCAACGCTGTCAAAAACTCTTGCTCGGATTTCCCCACTTCTTTCCAAGCATTCAGTGGATTAAAAATAGATGCTGGTACTCCTGCGATAGATTTGCCAGGAATCGTCAAGTCAAATAGAGGAAGCTTGGCTGAAGATTCTTTAATGCTCTTGGAGAGTTCTCCAGAATGAATCTATGAAAGGGTTTGAAAGTGAGAATGGTTAACAAAAACTAAAAATCATTCTCCTTCAACTGATGGTCCAACAAAAACAAAAAAAAAAAAAAAAAAAAAAAAAAAAAAAAGAGTAAAAGAAAAGAAAAGAAAAGAAAATAATACTAAACTGAATCAACAATCGCTCGTGAATATTTCAATGGAATTCTCTGGCCTCCACCTTTCCCACCAGGCGCGCCACCACACCAACCAGTGTTGAGCAACCAAACTTTAACATCACTGTGTTTCTGAAGTTTTTCAGCCAACATGTTTGCATAGAGAGCCGGCGGATGCACCAGAAACGGGGCCCCAAAACAAGAACTGAAAGTTGCTGTTGGTTCCAACACCCCTTGTTCGGTTCCAGCAACTTTGGAAGTATACCCACTAACAAAATAATACATTGCTTGTTCAACAGAGAGCAATGAAACAGGCGGCAAGACGCCATACGCATCGCAAGTGAGGAAAATAATGTTTTTCGGGTGTTTTCCAAGGCCTGGGATTTTGGCGTTGGGTATGAATTCGATGGGGTAGCAGACTCGTGTGTTTTCGGTAATTGCGCGAGATGAAAAGTCGACAGTGTGTGTCTTGGGGTTGAGGGCAACGTTTTCGAGGATCGCGCCGAAACGGATTGCATTGAATATTTCGGGTTCTTTTTCGGGAGAGAGGTCGATGGCTTTTGCGTAGCATCCCTTTTTTTTTATGAAGATTAGTAGTTTGGAAGATTAGTTTGATCTGGCTGTTCTTTGAAATGATTTGAAAATTTACCCCTTCAATATTAAAAATTCCTTGGTCAGACCAACAGTGCTCATCGTCTCCAATTAATTTTCTGTTGGGATCTGCGCTGAGGGTTGTTTTTCCAGTGCCGCTTAACCCAAAAAAGAGTGAGACATCCTTTTCTGCAATTCCTTCGTTTGCTGATGAATGTAGCGATAAAACTCCTTTCAGGGGCATAAGATAATGCATGATTGTAAAGACTGCCTTTTTCATTTCTCCGGCACTGCATATGTTTAGAAAAGAAAAAAGATGACGCGTTAAGGGGGGGGAATACAGCGGAGTCATGATGACATACTATTCCGTGCCCAGAATCACGATTTCCTTGTTTTCAAACGAGATGGCAACCAAAGTCTTTGAATCCACTCCATCCAGTGAATCGTCTGCCTCGCATTGCCCAGCATTGTAGATTGTGAAATCGGGATCACCAAAATTGGCCAGCTCCTCCTCCGTTGGTGCAATCAACATATTCTGCATAAACAGGGCATGGTAGGCGCGTGTGCATTCAACGCGGATCTTGATTCTGTACTTTGGATCCGCGCCGGCAAAGCCAAGCACCGAGTATCGCTGCTGCTGTGTTGCCAGGAAGCCCACGGCTCGGGCGCGCGCCTGTTCAAACACCGCCTGCGACAGCGGCCGGTTGACTTTTCCCCACCAAACGTGGCGCTGCGACGGGTCGGCGCGCACCAGCCGCTTGTCGTCGGGCGACCGGCCCGTCTTGGCGCCCGAAAACGCTACCAGCGCGCCGCTGTTCGCCAGCGCGGTCCCCGCTTCGTATCGCACGGCGCTTGCGACAAGCGCTGCGGGTGCCGCGTTGGATACTGCGCGCCGGCATATACGCACAAGTGGCACCGCGAAGACCTTTATTTGTTTCATTTCAATAAATAATAAGTGGCAAGTGGCCAAGCGAAGGGGACTGCTTCCCCACTCCGCAGTAAAAAAAAAAACAGCTCTTATAAAGCCAAGATGGTCCTCGATAGGGAAACTTCATCCCAACCAGATCTAGCCTAATCCGAAGAAAAAAAAATGACTGCTGTGCGCCGCTTGATGCATGACCTTCGTGAACTCAAAGAGTCTCCCGTGGCTTTTGCAAACGCGCGTCCTGTCACAGAAGACAACCTCCTGCTATGGCATGGAAACTTTGTCTCGCCTAAAAAGGGCCATCCCTTCCACGACGCGTCGTTGCACTTTGAACTCGTGTTTACCGAAAATTACCCTTCCACTCCGCCTTCTGTGAAACTGTTTTCTCCACTCCCGCATTCAAACGTTCAGCGCACTGTGAGTGGTTTCAAGATTTGTTTGGATATGTTGGAGACTGGGGTCTATGCGGATCCGGGACATGCTGCGAGTGGGACTTTTCCTTATTCGGGATGGTCTTCGGCTTATACCGTCAAATCTGTGATGTTGCAGTTGCAAAGTATGTTAAATTTATTTTGTTTATGTTTGGTTATTGTGATATTCATCCAAAAAAAAAAACAAAGGCTTTCTTCTAGACAAAAAGCTTGATGAAGCAATCCAAAGTGGCAGTGGACTCGTTATGCAGTCGAAGCGTTTGGCTTTGGACTTTGTGTGTCAAACATGCAGCCACAAACCTGGGAATCCTTGGCCATTGGCTGAGGACTGTGAGGAGAAGCGTATTCCAATCCACGTGGAACGCCCATTTGTCAAAGATCTCTTGGAAATCGCTGCTGCAAAGAAATTTTTAGCTGACAAGGCTCTTATGGCGGAGGCGAAGGCAAAAGAATTTGAAGTTGATGTTGATGGTTGGGCCATGGCAAAGAAGGGGGCTAAAGTTCCGACTCTTGCTGTGGGAACCACTGGTGGTGCTGTTTCAAAATCAATTGCGGGGGCAGAAGTCTCTGTTTTTTCGCTTCTTTCAGAAGGTTTGTTTTCAATTCATGTTTTTTGTTTGACGGTTTGATTTTTGACGGGTTGTTTGTAGAGGAAGTTGGGAGCAATGCTGTGCTGGAAAAAGTTGCCCCAAGTGCCGAGCCAGTTGCTGAAATCAAGGTGCCAAAGATTGACGAAAAAGTTGCCCCTTCGCATGCTTCTTTCACGTTCAAGGTGGATGCTCCTCCCAAATCTCCAACCGCTAGCCTCTCCAAAACTGCTTTGAAAAACAAAAGGCGAAACCAAAAGCGATTGGCTCAACGCAAAGCTCTATTTGGTGAAACTGTTGCTCCAGATTCGGAACTTGAAGCTTTTGTTGCTGCCAACACGGTTGTTGTCGAAGAAGTTGCTGTGAATGACGTTGCCGATCTTGTTCCAACAAGCAAAACGACGATTGGTCCATTTTCCCTGCTTCCGTACGACATTGTTTTGGAAATTCTGGGCTGGCTTCCTGTTGCTTCAGTTCTGACACTATCCCAAACATGCCAGTTCTTCAACACCGCCACTGAGGATGGATTCTTGTGGAAGCATTTGTACCATTCGCTAGATACCAAATTGGAATTGAAGGGGGCGTCGCTTGGAGATTGGAAGCACGTATATCGCGTCCAAATGATGGGTGTTGTTGAAGACCTCCGTTGCTTCCACCGCAAGACGTCATTCAAGGAGGACATTCTCGGTGTCCCCATTGAATTCACTGTAAATCCTGTGAAGAAAACCATTGACTACATGCACTCAACAATGGACCTTCTATCCCATTCAGCCTTCCGAGAAGATCAAGTCAGAAAAACCGTGTGGTCTGAAACGTTCAGCGAATGGCTTCCGCTCTACATTTCCTATGATCATTTCCTTCGTGGGCTTCCATTACTGAAAAAGTCTTTTGCTCGTCTGACCCCGCACATCAGATGTCAAGGATTCGACCCTGTTATGGTCCTGGAAGTCCTCCCAAAGTTGATGAACACGCAGATTGTATTGCTTTGTGACAAGGGTCTGCACAACTCTGACGCATTCCTCACAAACTACTTTCAAATACACCGGCTTTTCCTGGCTTTGGTGTATGAGTTTCCTCAACTCAAGCAGTTAATTTTGAAGAGGTTGTCAGATTTTGCAAAGTCTCCCAGTGCGAGAGTCAAGACTGTTGTTCCATCGTTGGGAGATCTGATTCCGCTTATGGCGGTTTTGCCGAATCCACTGAAGGCGTGGAAGAATGTCGGGCCACTTTTGTTGAAAGAATCTATGGAACGTAGTGTGCTTTGGGCATGCAGGCATGCGCCTCACTTGGCTACCCTTAAGCCAATCCAGCACGGGGATGTGGAACCAGAGAGAATCAAGGACACATTTGATGGGTATGCTCTCCTCACTTTTTTTTTGGCATAGTGTTATTCCCTATATTGACATTATGATTCTAGGTCTGCTGCTTCAATGAAACTCTGGGCCACTCATGCCAGTATCTTCGAGGCAATCAGTGCCAGTGGATCATCAGCCAAACTTGCCAAAACCAATGACCTCTTTTACGGCCGACCCACCACCAAATTCCTTGCAGGACTCAAATCAAAAGTCACAGCCATTCTCGAATGTGAAAGTTTTGAGTCGATTTTCCCCTTCTACCACCTGCCACAACTGCCCTTCATGAAGCCCAGCTTCTCACCCTCCAAACTCACTGACGCGCTCCGCGAATGTGTCCGCCAATCCCTCAAGAAGGGGTACCACAGCAAAACCACCAACTTTTCAAAGATCCATGCAAGTGGGGTGTCGAAAATTCTCCGGAAAGGGCAGTCATACCGTTGCGCGCCGTCCATCAAGTCCATTGTGATGGAGGAATCATGGGGAGTCGGTGGTGCCAGTAGGTATCTTGACGCTACTGTCTTTGTATACGACTTTGATGGCAAGTTTTTGGAGCTGGCTGATTTCCGGAGCAGACTCATTCAAGCTGGGTCGGTGCGGCATAGTGGGGATGTCATGACTGGAGACCGTGGATCGCACAAGATTTCGATTGATGCGAATCGGCTTCCCAAAAATGTCAAGACGCTTGTGTTTACAATGACGTCTTGGACGGGACGGTTGTGTGATATGATGGATCCAGAGGTGCGGTTGTTTGATGGAGGCAGTATGACTGAGTTGTGTCAATATGGGTTTGATGATTGTGCGACGGCGGGGCAGAATACTTGTGTGGTCATGTGTACCTTGTCGAGGCCATCGGAGGGTGGGCTTTGGAAGGTTGAAGCTGTGGGGAAAATTGGAATGGGAACCGCAATGGATTATGATCCAGTGAAAAAGATGATTGACGATTTGCGCTTGGTGTAGATATTTAATAAATGTAGTATAAAACAAAATGCAATCAAATGAGCAATTTTACTTCAAACCACAAAATATTATTTTAGTATCAACACATCTGTACAGCCTCAAACACCGTCAATCACTTGATTCATTCCAAAAGACGAGTATCCCTCCGAAAAACATGGGCTCGTTCCAAAAAAAAAAAAAAAAAAAAAAAAAAAAAAAAAAAAAAAAAAAATACGCATCATTCCAGTAACAGATATTCACGCAATTCCTCGTCCGTTTGAAACCCAATAACGATATCCGTCATTCTCATTTTCACAAGATCTTTGAGCCCAAACATCCACTGGTCAATCGAATTAAGCCACTGGTGGCGATTTTCGATTGAACGAAGCCTTTGCATGTCAACTTGAATAAGAGTTGGACATCTCTGTGCAAGACGGAACACAGCACTCAGGGGCATTTGAGTGCCTCTGAATTTCAAAGTTTTGAGCTTTTTATATTCAGCGAGAAGAAGGAGCGTGTTGTGAGAGGCAAGCTTGGAGCAATTGTGAAGCTCAACGTTCTGTTGAGGGGTTGTTTTTTGGATGGGGTTAATTGTCAACAATGCAAAAGCAAAAAAAAACATGTCTTTTTTTTTCCTGAAACCCCAAAACTCTACTTTCCTCAAGCGATTCGATGGTTGATAATGTTCTGATTGTTTCCAATGTGATGCCACAGCTATCCAAAGATACAGATTCCAAGTTTGATGCTAAAGACAGACTTGGCGTGAGATGGGCATCAAGGATATTACATCCCTGAAGCGACAGGGACTTCAACTGGATTTGCTCAGGATTATTCAGGTAGGTGTCCTCCTGCAATGGGCTTGAACAAATAAAATCGGCAAAGCCGTCGTCATTGTCGTCGTCATCAACATCTGTATTTTTTGAAAGCTGTGTCAAATGCCAGGGAAGGCTTTTATCCTGGTTCAATGGACATTCCCGGGCAACAAAGGAAACCAAACGCGTGCAGTTTGAAAGAATGGTTTGGACCCCAGTTGGACTGATTGCAGTCACTGAAAGATTCAAATTTTCAAGTGTAGTTCGGACACGAGATTGATACTTGCAGGCCATCATGCTGGCTCCAATATCATTGATGCGACATGACGAAAGCACGAGAGTTTTAAGAGTGTGGCTATACATTGAAATATACTTTGCCGTGTGATTGTCGATTTTATGACATTTGTCAAGGTTGAGTGTTTCGAGGTTGGGGTAGTGCTTGACCAACTTTTTAATATCGGCATCAGCTACTCTGGTTCTGGAAAGATTAACGTGCTTCAAATGCGCCAGCACGCCTGTGGCGGGTAGCAACGATCCAGCTGGGGGAGTAGTAACGAGGCGGGACACGAGGATTTTCATTTCCACGTTGTCGCAAGAAGAGATATCCAGTGTGTGGAGGTTTGGTAGTGACATTGCGATTTGGCAAAGAGATGTGCTATTGATGCGAGCACTGTGGACGGCAAGAGATTCCAGGTACTCACAACGCTTAATCACTTCAAATAACTCATCATCTGTGATTGGGAGATGATGTAAATCAAGAATTTTAACCATGTTCATGTAGTATCGCGATTCAAAGGCTTTTGACTCCTTGACAGTACGCAGGAATAGGTCAAGGTTTTTGTCGTTGCGTATCAAAGGACGGTGGTATGCAAGGGGAGCCAGAATAGATAGGGATAACTGGCATAGATTCATTAGGAGCATATGGTCTCGAGGCGTGGTTAAGTACGCGTCAATGAGGAGAAAGATTTCGCTTGGGAGAGGTGGGACTTTTCTGCAGAGTTGGGAGGGAAAAGGAAGCAGCGGCAGGGCGTCGTTGGAGAGCGAATCAGTGTGCGTTTTTGGGATGGAATCAATCCAAATTCCTTCCCAGTCAGCCGAGGAAGCATCTGACACTTGGCTGAAGAGCGAGTCACAGTCGCTGTCTTGGGTATCGTCAGAGTCTGACTCTGAGCCGTTCAGTATCTCGGATGATGTTTTAAGCTTCAGCCGCTCGAGGAGAGTGGCGGGGTTTGTTTTGTTGGATTTTAAGGTAGTGGTGCTGGTTGTATGATAGACACCATTTGGAACACGTCTTGCCCGCGATTCTGCGCGTGTTTCGACTTTGTCAAGCTCTGGTTGGGTCACTTGGACCTGAGGAAGAGCCGAGGAGGTGCACTCTGCTTGGAGTTTCAACGACATTTTTGTGAATTTCTATGAATTTTCAACAAACCGATAGAGACAAATGCTTCATTCATTTTTCGCGAATCGCCTTTATTGGAGGGGTGATTAGATAGATGAGGGTAGTTGATTGTTGAAACGCTTTTACTCGTCGCTGCACTTCCGGACATTCTCTCACTCCAAAAAAATGCTTTCGTTCGCCATTGAGCCGCCGCTGGGAACCAGCATCAGCGTGCAAGGCGGGTCGCAGCTGCTTGTGCGGGCAGTCGTAGCGTGGACCAGCAGCAGCAGCAGCAGCAGCAGCGGGCTGAGCGTTGAGCTGTGGACGAATGTGGACTCGGCGGGCGAGAGCGAGTGGCGCGCCGTGGCGATGCAGCGCGAGACTGCGGCGCTGCGACTCGGCGTGCGCCGACATCTAGAAGAACACCGAGGAGAACAACGAGGAGAAGAACAAAACCTCGAAGAAGAACACCGAGAAGAACACCGCGCAGTGTTTGCCGCAGCGCTGCGCATCCCCGCGTCGCGCGCGCCGTTCGCGTTCGAGTACACGGCGCGCATCGTGGCGTTCGACGCGTGCGCCGGGTGCGAACTCGTGGCGTTCGCCGAGGGCGCTGCGACCACGCGCGTGTGTGTGAATGCGTGTCCACACTCTGCGACACACTCTGCGACACACTCTGCGGCACAGACCGTCAAGGCGTGGCTGACCAGAGCCCGCAACGCCGCCGTGCACGTGTCGGTGCTGCCGCGCGCCCCCAACTCCGTCACCGCGCTGTTTGCCCACGTCGATGCCAGCGTCACCCTGCACGATCTGCCGCTCGACTTCGGCCAGCGGCCGTCATCGGCGGGAATTCGCCTCGCTGGCTCAATCTCGTCAGAGTCGCTAGACGCCGTCTTTCTGCAGCGGGTGTCTCCTCAAACGTCGTCATTCACTCTCAACCGCAGGAATCAGCACTGGTTGGAACCTGGCTACGGTTTCTCGGGCTGGCCTGAATCTTCACTTTCGCGGGAAGTTTATCTGGCGTCTTGGAACATTCAAACTCAGTTCGATTCTGCTGCAGAGAACCAGCCTCTCTTTGTCGTCCTTATTCCCACACCACCCCATGTTTTCCAAATGAAAGAGAATGGGAATTTCAGCATCACTGCCACTCCGAGCGCCCATTTGTGGCCCCATGATTACAAGTCGAATCCCGTTCGTGCATTTCTGGCTGTGTCCACAGACCCTGTCAGTGCTGTTCAATTTCTTATGCGATTGATGCGAAAGACAACACCCGCCCCTGCTGCAACAGTTTCTATCGAGACTGATGATTGCACTAGCGAAATCAGCTCTACTTCAACTCTACATGAGATGACTGTCGCCCCTTCCAGGTTCTATGACCGGTTGGGCTGGTGTACCTGGAACTCCTTTTATCGGGACGTTTCAGAAGCCGGCATCGAAGCGGGACTGTTGAATTTCAAGGAAAGCGGGATTAAAATTAATTGGCTATTGATTGATGATGGATGGCAGATTGTAGATTCCGCCTTAAAGTTTCAGGCGTTTGGACTGGTATGAATCTTTTGTTTTTAAAACTCCTCGTCCTATGTTTTTTTTTTTTTGATTGTCGTTTTAGAATTCAAAATTCCCATCCGGATACTCTCTCATTCGAAAACTGAAACACGAGCATAATTTGTCTCACATTGGCGTATGGCATTCTCTGGTGGGCTATTGGGGAGGAATTCACCCGACTGGTGAAATTGCTGCTCATTACAAACTGCAAGAAATAACCCAACGTGGACTCACTGAGCCAACAAGTTCAGCAACTCTTGTCGTTGATTCTGTATCTTATTCTCAGTACTACAATGACTTTCACAAACTTCTCAAAGACTCTGGTATCGACTTTTTCAAAGTAGATGACCAAAGTGTCTTTGAAGCATTTACGGAGGCCAACAATCCTGGGCAGTTGCTCCAAAAATACCAAGAAACACTGATTCAAGAGTCAAAAACAACACCCCTCATATGGTGCATGTCTCATAACATGCAAGTTCTGTACCAAACCCTCCTTCATTCAAGTGTTTCTTCTTTGTCCTCATCCACATCAGCCCCTTCCTCCTACTCCAAGACCAGCACACATAAAAAAACCATGCGCTCATCAGACGACTTTTATCCCGACGACCCAAACTCGCACACATGGCATATCCAAAGCAACGCCTTCAACAGCCTCCTCGTGGGTAACTTGAGCCCCTCAACAACACTCATGGACTGGGACATGTTCCAAAGCTCTCATGCCTACGCAGAGTTCCACGCAATCAGCCGCGCCTTGTCAAACGGTCCAGTGTACTTGAGCGATGTGTTGGGAACACACAATGCAGAGGTTGTTGCGCCGTTATTAGCAGACGATGGGCGCGTGATTCGTGTTTCTGATTCAGTAGGAGGAGGAGAGGATACGATTGCCGCCATGCCGGTGCCCAAGAGTCTGTTGACTGATATCGGTGGTGGGAACGGGCTTTTGTTTGTCGAAGCACATGGTGGAGGAAGTGGATGCGCGGTGGTGGGCGTATTCAACTGTGCGCGGAGCAGCGACACCAAGAAAAGTGTTTCTGATTTGATTGCGCCCACCCGCGATTTGGTGCGAAGCAGTGCCCAATGGATGACGCGGCGGAATTCAAACAAGTTGGCAGCGCGGTGGTACAAGTCGGGGCAAGTGATGCTTCTGGATGATTCTATGGATTCTTTGGTGATGGTTGAGTTGGCGGAGCGGGAGGCGGATGTGTTGACGGTTTGTCCAATGTGGAAGAGTAAAAGTGGTATGTTGATTGCTTGTTTTGGGTTGCATGACAAGTACTATGGTGCGGCTGCTGTCAAGAGTATTGAGTATGAGGATGTTAGTGCGGGTGGAGTGAGGGTTCGATTGGATGCTGCGTTTTCTGGAACGTATGCGTTTTATTCGGTGCTTCCTGATGGGACTGTGCAAAGTCATGTTGTTGAGTGTCAGGAGGGATTGAAGAAGTGGTACTTGTAGTATGTATATGTTTTATCTATGTTTTTTGTTTGTGTATGTGGTATTTGAACAAGTTGTGACATGTGTTTTTTTTCCTTCTTAATGCTTGGCTGTCCTGTTAAAAAAAAACCTTGGAATGACGTAAAATCGCCCCAAACTGCAGGGAAACCCCACCTCCCTTCAGCAAGCTAAACCCATATTCAAACACATAACAGGACTCTTGACGATGACGCGAGTAACGGGTTGACGTACTTTGGGGTCCATTGCATCTTTACTTTACCGCCGATTGCCATCCTGTCATTCCTGTTACATCCGTTTATTACTCGAACAGATGTCTATAAAATAGCGGCACTTTCGACTATAGCGCTTTTGTATACAACCTTTTGGGATAATTATATTGTGGTTCGTTAAAAAAGCCTGAGTTCTTGTAGTTTTTCGTTGATTCCCTTTTCCTTTCTTTTTTTTTCTTCTTCTTCCAGGCTATGGGTGCATGGACTTATGCTCCCAATAAAGTACTCGGCGTTATTGGATACGTTCCAGTTAAGTGCGCGTTTGGTTATTTTATGTTTTTCGATGATTCCTAACCCCCCCAAACTACAAAGGTTGAAGAATACGCCTTTTTTATTATCCAAACAGTCTTCACGTGCCTCATTTCGATACTGGTTTTACCGTGGGCAATGTATACCGTGCATTTGAAGCCGGCTGTTTTTAGTGTTCGCTATGCGCCTGTGGTTGTGTTTAGTGGGTTGGCCGTGTTGGGATTCTGTTTGACGGTTCCACAGACACGTACTTTTTATTTGGGGGCTTTGTTGGCGTGGACGGGGCCAGTGTTGGCGTTGCAGTGGGTGAGTAAGAAATGGGTTCTGGTGCCTTTTTGTCATCGTAAACAAAACTAAAAAAAAAAAAAAAAAACCCCCAACCTTTTTAATTTTTACCAGTGGGTAGCAGGACCCTTCATTTGGAGTTTACGTGTTCCCATAGGCATCACACTCGGGATATCCACGAGTTATTTATGGTGTGTCGATCACACTGCGATTAAAAATGGGGTCTGGGAAATCAGTGGGAGTGGTACGACAGGATGGATGGTGACGCGACATCTTCCGTTTGAGGAGGCGCTCTTTTTCCTTGTTGTGAATTGTATGATTGTGTTTGGTCTTGTTGCGATGGACCGCACGTTTGCAATTCTTCGTGTTATGGAGGCGAGGGTGGGTGGACGCGGTGGTCGAATCAAGCCTTTTACTGTGGTGGTGGAGGATATCAGTCAACAACAGCAACAGCAACAACAACAATGGCAGCAGCAGCAGCAGCAGCAGCAGCAGCAGCAGCAGCAGCAGCAGCAGCAGCAGCAGCAACATCAACTTCAACAAGAATGCAACTTTCAAAAAGATACGGCAATTGCAGCTGCTGCTGCTGCTGCTGCTAAGTCTTGGACATTGAAGGCCGAATTGAATCTTTGGATTGCATGCACGTTTATCAATGAGTCCCAGATTGACCAAACAACTGTTGAGGATTTCGAAAAGGTGCATGCTTTGATTTGTACGCACAGCAAGACTTTTGCAATGGCGTCAATGCTGTATCCGCATCCTTTGCGGGAGGATGTGGTGGCCTTGTACGGATTTTGCCGTGTGAGTGACGATGTGGCGGATACGTTGGATTCGTATGGTACCGGTGCTAGGCGGTGGAAAGAAAAATGTACGGGGCTGATTGAGGAGTATGTGAATGCATGTTATGCAATACCGGATTCGGAGGAGGGAAAATGTTTGCATTCGTTGATTCACAGGCTTGCCGCGTGTTTGGTGGAATTTCCAAATTCTGCGGATTTTGAATCTGCGCTTTCAGTGTTGAGGCTTTTTTCTCAGAGAGTGCCGCGGTGTGTTCCTAAACAATGTATTCTTGAGCTGTTGGAAGGGTACAAGTGGGATTTGGTTGATAA
The DNA here is from genome assembly GCA_025765595.1 of Obelidium mucronatum. Taxonomy (NCBI): domain Eukaryota; kingdom Fungi; phylum Chytridiomycota; class Chytridiomycetes; order Chytridiales; family Chytriomycetaceae; genus Obelidium; species Obelidium mucronatum. Next base: position 89,648 of record JAIVFH010000076.1, on the reverse strand, counting down.
AAAGATTCGGAATGAGGATGATTTGTTGGAGTATTCCGGGTATGTTGCTAGTTCTGTAGGAGAGGCTTGTGTATACCTCATGTTACGTCACGACGCCGAAAGCAAACTACTGGATGCGGTGAAATGCGTCAATGAGCCAAATGTTTATGTTAAACCGTCCCAGGAAACTATCAAACACGCAAGAGACATGGGTTTGGCCTTACAACTGACGAATATTGCTCGAGATTTGGTTACTGATGCCGTGGAGTTGGGGAGGGTGTATGTTCCATGTTCCTGGTTCTCTGATATGCAATCACAAGACGAACAGTGTATTAAGGATGATGATGGAACTTTCGAACGCCAATTTCGCCATAGAAAAGTGAATTCTCTACCCGCCATGGCGTCTGTACATGCCTCGGTCAAGAAACGCTCCAGCGAGGAAGTTGGTGCACCTGACGCAGAAGTCTTGAGGAACGAATTTATAGAAACGCCCTTTTCAAGACCAGAAGCTCTTAAAGTCTACTCTCGGAGGCTTTTCGCGCTGGCACAACCTTTAAGCGAGTCTGCTCTTGTTGGAATCAATTCTCTTCCCAAATCCCATCGATCCGCCGTTAAGGCTGCTTTGAAAATGTACATGCGCATTGGAGAAGTGATTGTGGCGTCAGAGGAATACCCCCGACGCGCTACAGTGTCATTGAAGGAGAAGCTTGTTATTTTGGCGACTGGACTGTATTCTTGAAAAGCGAATGTTGATTTTTATTGGCTGAATAAAGTGCAATTTAAATTGGATCATGCCAGGAGCGCCCCCGCCGCCTGCAATGCCTGACGGGTTCGTGGCCCGATGGTCCGACGAATACAAGCGATACTTTTACGTCGACACTGCCACCGGCGTGTCCCAGTGGTAGTGCGACTTGCAGTCCTTGGTGTTTGATTGAAATGAACTGTTTGCCGCAGGAACCACCCGAACGAAAAGAAGGCGCCTGTCCGAAGCACGGCGGCGGTGCGGCCCGGACAAGCACAAGCACAAGCGCAAGGACAAGGAAACCAAGGAAACCAAGGCCAGGGGCAGGAGCAGCAACAACCGCAACCGCAACAACCAACCAAGACGCCGCCCGTTGCCAACTCCGCGCAGGCGCTGGGCATGGCGCCAACAGCGCGCCGCCAGCAGGCCGTGCAGCAGGTTGCGCCGTGCCCCGTCGGCCAGAAGCTGCAGCAGCAGCAGGCGCTGATCCAGAACATGACGCCCTACCAGCTGCAGCAGCTCAAGCAGCAGCAGATCAACAACGCAACGTACCTGGAGGGCCGCGAGGTCACGGCCGGCTTCGTGCACACCCAGATGCGCCAGCAGCAGCTGAACAACACCGTGCACAGCCAACAGCAGCAGATCATGGATCCAAACTACGGCACGAGTCGAGGAATGAACAACGCGGGAACGATGGGGATGCAGCAGGGTGGAAGGTTTGGGAACGGTACCAACGGCGGCGTCTCTGCAGTTCAGAACGAGGATGGCTTGGGAATAACCTCACTAGGAAATCCTCATGTATCAACTGCAGGCGGGTTTAATAACCAGGGGATGGGAATGCAGGGAAACCGATTCGGAAGGAATGGTAATAATGTGCCTGTTGTTTCTGGTGATGACGGAGGGTTGGGTATCACTTCTATGGGGAACCCTCACGTATCGACGGTTGGAAATGGGTTTAGTAACCAAGGAGGATTTGGAGGACGGGGTTATCAGAATATGAATTCTTCAAATAACAGCAATCAGTTTGGCCGGAATAATGGAAACAGTGGTCTCGACTCAATGGGAATTGATGCTTCCTTGGGTATAACTTCTATGGGGAATCCTAACATGTCCATGGGAGGTGGAGGTCGAAACAACGGAAGCTCGAATGTAAATACCAGTTTTGGCAGCAGCAATATGAGTGGTTTTGGTGGAGGTGGAAGCATGGGATTCAGTGGAAGTAGTGGCGGAATGGGTGGAATGGGTGGAGGAGGTGGTGGAGGAGGTGGTGATTTTTGAATTTCTTTGCAACATACTCGTTTTATTCCAAGAACTGAAATGAAAAATAACTATTTTTTAAACACGGATTTGTTTTTTTCCTCCTATTTGTTCCCTTTTTCTTCTTTTTTGTTATCTTCGCAAGTAGCGATATGTTGTTAGCGACGTAGTTTTTCCTAAGGTAGTAGTCGTAACAGAAAGAGAGTTTAATTTAGTCTGAAATGTCGATGTTGTCGTTGTAGTAGTTGTTGGTGTCTTGTCAGATGAAGAAGAGCTATTGATTCCAATAAACGCTGCTGCACCCCCCACAATTTTCTTTAGTGATGATGATGATGCCGAGAATGTTGTTTTTCCCGATGCTGGCTGGGTCGTGGAGGTAGGTATTCGTGTGGATGATGATAAGAACGATGTTGTTGTAGTGGAGTAGTATATTGTGCTGGTGGTACTTTTCATAGAAGAAAATATTGCAGTTGTTGTAGAAATCGTCGCAAAGGCTGTGGTTGTCGTCGAGGGCGATGTGGTTGCCATGGTTTTTGTCGTCGACGACGAAGTTGTTGTACTTGAAGACGTCGTGGTTTTCGTGGTCGACGATGTAGTTGTAGTGGAGGAAGAAGTTGTTGTTGCTGCTGTTGTTGGGGTTGTTGTGGTCTTTGCCGTTGTCGTCGAGGGCGATGTGGTTGCCATGGTTTTTGTCGTCGACGACGAAGTTGTTGTACTTGAAGACGTCGCGGTTTTCGTGGTCGACGATGTAGTTGTAGTGGAGGAAGAAGTTGTTGTTGCTGCTGTTGTTGGGGTTGTTGTGGTCTTTGCCGTTGTCGTTATCATTGAGCTTGTGGTAGACGATGAAGACGTGGTTGAAGTAGTCGACGTGGTTTTCGTTGTGGAAGACGTAGTTCTAGTAAAAGAGGAAGTTGTCGTAGTAGTTGTTGTTGTTACAGTCGTTGTTGTTACAGTCGTTGTTGTTGCAGTAGTTGTTGTTGCAGTAGTTGTTGTTGCAGTCGTTGTTGTTACAGTCGTTGTTGTTGTGGATGTTGTTTTAGTGGTCGACGACGTAGTTGTAGTTTTTGTAGTTGACGAAGTAGTTGTGGTTGAAGTGGTTGAAGTGGAAGATGATGTAGTTGTTGTGGAGCTGGAACTAGTGGAAGATGTTGTCGTAGTTGACGTCGTTTTTGTAGTTGACGAAGTAGTTGTGGTTTTTGTGGTTGAAGTAGATGATGATGTTGTTGTTGTGGAGCTGGAACTAGTGGAAGATGTTGTCGTAGTTGACGTCGTTTTTGTTGTTGACGAAGTAGTTGTGGTTTTTGTGGTTGAAGTGGAAGATGATGTTGTTGTTGTGGAGCTGGAACTAGTGGAAGATGTTGTCGTAGTTGACGTCGTTTTTGTTGTTGACGAAGTAGTTGTGGTTTTTGTGGTTGAAGTGGAAGATGATGTTGTTGTTGTGGAGCTGGAACTAGTGGAAGATGTTGTCGTAGTTGACGTCGTTTTTGTTGTTGACGATGTGGTTGAAGTTGTTGAAGAAGTAGTCGTTGTTGTACTGGAGGTTGTTTTGGTTGTAGATGATGTGGTTGTGGTTTTTGTAGTCGACGACGTCGAAGACGTCGAAGACGTCGAGGTGGTTTTTGTAGTTGAAGATGTAGTTGTGGTTTTTGTGGTTGAGGTGGACGATGTTGTGGTAGTGGAAGACGTTGTTGAAGAAGTTGTGGAAGAGCTTGTTGTTGAAGTAGTTGTGGTACTTGTTTCCGTTGTTGTTGATGTAGTGCTCGTTTCCGTTGTGGTCGACGAAGTACTTGAAGTAGATGTTGTCGAGGAAGTCGATGTTGAAGTTGTAGATGTTGATGAAGAGCTAGTGGTCGAAGACGTGGTGCTTGTGGTAGTTGAAGTTTCAGTGGTCGTTGATGATGTTGAGGTTGAAGTTGTTTTAGTCGTAGTTGATGAAGTCGAAGTTGATGTTGTTTCGGTTGTAGTTGATGACGTCGAAGTTGATGTTGTTTCGGTTGTAGTTGATGATGTTGATGTGGAAGTTGTTTCGGTTGTAGTTGAAGATGATGTTGAAGTTGATGTGGAAGTTGTTTGGGTTGTAGTTGAAGATGATGTTGAAGTTGATGTGGAAGTTGTTTGGGTTGTAGTTGAAGATGATGTTGAAGTTGATGTTGTTTCGGTTGTGGTTGATGACTTGGATGTAGAAGATGTTGTAGTGGAAGATGTTAGGGAAGTTTTAGTCGCTGAGGTAGTGGTGGCGGTTAAATAATCTGTATTTAATTCAGATTCCGTTTCCAAGTCTTCGCTATATTCTTCATCGATGTCTAAAGAGTCGTTTTTTCAGAAATAATTCATGAGTATGGTATGATACCTTGTGAAGTAAATATTGATTCGTCAGAAAGATCTTCTGTAGCCACAGATACTTCCGTATATTGTGTTGTGACGTTAGTCTCTGATAACTGGTCTATTTCTGTTTCATAATCTGTGTCTGACATATCTACATCGGTTTCCTCGTCCTCCAGATGTGAGGTATTCACAGCTGGCTGCTCAGATATTGATTTGTCAGAAAGATCTACTGTAGCCACAGATACGTCCGTATATTGTTGTGTTTTGGCGTTAGTCTCTGATAACTGGTCTATTTCTGTGTCATAATCTGTGTCTGACATATCTACGTCGGTTTCCTCGTCCTCCAGATGTGAGGTATTCACAGCTGGCTGCTCAGATATTGATTTGTCAGAAAGATCTGCTGTAGCCAAAGATACGTCCGTATATTGTTGTGTTGTGGCGTTAGTCTCTGATAACTGGTCTATTTCTGTGTCATAATCTGTGTCTGACATATCTACATCGGTTTCCTCTTCCTCCAGATGTGAGGTATTCACAGCTGGCTGCTCAGACAATGTCAATCGATCTGTCTCTGAAAAACTCGCAAATTCTTCTGTTTCTTCAAAGTAATCTGAAGGAATATCGGTTGATTGATCGGGATTCTCAGTTATTGAATCATCAAATTGCGTGAAAGATGTCGAATTATCCTCTTCAATTGGCTCTGTCAAGTGATTGATCTCAGTCAACGTCTCTTTTGTCTCAACAGTTCCCACTGATGGTATCGCTCCTGCTGAATTCTGCTCAGTTAATTCGTCAAAAATTGTCTCTGTTTCTAAATCCTCTTGGTCTAAAGTTTCGTCTGCGATATTGGTCTTGTCTTGATTTTGTGTCTGGGTTTCAATCGCGGATGTAACTGACAAATAATCGTCAGGCTCCACAAACTCGGTATATTCTTCAACTGATTCAGTGAAGTTATCACCGAGTGAATCGATAATAGTCGATGTTGAGACAACTGACGCTTGATTGGTAACGTGATATTCAATTGTTGATTCGTTAACCTCTAAATAATCAGTATCAGTTTCAAAGTCTGTCGGATTCTCCGTAAAGGTGGCCACAGGGGTGGTAAGAAAGGGCAAATCAGATGTTGTCTCCAGTTCCAGTTCGGTAACCTCCGTATAAACGACGTCATCGCTGATCGAAGTGTTCTCTTGAGAAGTAAAGATCAATGTTTTTAATTCTGAGGTTTCTGATTGGCCATCGTAGGTCTTTTCCGATGGAATGGCGGTGTACTTGGGATAATCGGTTGAGTTTTCAGATTCTTCCGAGGATTCTATATTATTTTCATCCATACTGCTTTTGACTTCATTTTCCCAGGGCTGGGAAGTTTGGGTATCGATGGCCATTGTTTGTTCGATTTCCGTTTCCTCAAAATAACTTGATTCAGCAGAATCGGTGTTCATTGAACTCGTGTCGGGAGTTTCATGACTTCCATTCCAGTAAGACTTTGTGATCCAAGAGTATTCTGTAGATTCTTGCGGACTTGAGGTTTCAGTGGCAAACTCTGGGGGTAAAACTTGTCCAGATTGTGACGCACTATTGAAATTTTCGAAGCTTTCCGTGGATTCTGTAACAAGTACATCCCGAGATTCGGTGCTTCCGGTTTCATGCTTCCTCTCTTGGGACGCAAAGGTACTATTGACAGCTGCTGTTTGTTCTTCAGAGCTTTTCGTTTCCTCCAAATATCTCGATTCAAAATCATCCATGCTCAGTGAACTCAATTGCGACTCTTCGAACGTTTGATCTAAATTTGTCGTTGAAGTCCACGTTTCTTGATATTCTACAGACTCTGGCATATTACTACCGGTTTCTGTGGCAGGCGAAGTTGTGCCTCCAGATTCAAAATCGATGCCTTTTTCGGGTCCTGTATCGCTGCTGAAGGTTGCTTGTGACCATTCGGGTGAAGGAACTACAGTAAGTATTCATTTAACACTTTTCCAAAATAAACTCTACTTATAAACTAACTTTCTTCTCCGAAACTTTTGCTATCAGAATAGCGCGCGTCTGTGTAAAGATTGTCGCCCCAACTATCTGTTTCTTGTAAAACCACTGTATCGGCTTTCAGATGAGGGATGATCGTAGCAATCCCAAACAACGCAGCAATGAAAGAGTTTCGAGCAAGCGAGATGGCGACCATTTGAAGCAAGGGAACTGGAATGAAAAGAGTTGCTGGAACTGAGAGGAAAAAGTTGGGCGATTCTTTGGAATTGTCAAGTTGACAAAGTTAACTTTAAAAAAAAAAAGAATTAAATAAATAAAAAAATACACTTGCGGCAGAAAAAGGCTTATAAGAGAAGAGGAACAAGGTCTGCCAATCCTTTGAAAAGGCGTATGATACAATAATGCAGTACTAAGTATGTAGGAAGCTTTATTTGAATAAATAACAGGGCATTTTTCATAGCACCAAATGGAACAAGGAAGTTTGATATGCCTTTTCAATCCTTGATGTGCTTGTAGAAAAAGTTTCCGAACGGTGTTCGTTCAGAAGACGAAGCATCCCTGTTCAACCGCGTTTGCCAGTGGTCAGGGTTGTATGTGCGGTCGCCAATGCGAAGGTCTTGACCCGTGCGGATTTCCTTTTGGGCTACGTAGGTTCCAAAAGTGAGGGCCGTGCCAATCATGGCAATGATGGGGTACACTTCCAAGGGGATTCTCATTGATGGCATCTTGTGGTTTTTTTCTTTTTGTTTTCTTGTAAAAAGCTGGTATAGAACTTCTTGCAGGGGAACTGGGGGGGTTTTATACGATGGTGGCGCGAAAAGGGAATGGTGAGTCATTTTTGTTTGTACTCCGGAAATTGTCATAATGACGCAGAAACCGACTGCCTGAAGTAGAGTGACACATGCTACGCCACCTTCAAGTTTAGTCTGAAATGATGGTCTTAACAATGAGTCTCCAGATCTCAATCATCTTTGCGAGGATGGGTTAGCAATTTCCGAATGGTCAGATCGCGCTAAGTTAACAGTGAAGTATATGCAAACAGTTCTCTGGTTTCCTTTCATTTTCTTCTATTTATTCTATTGAGGCAGAAGCTTGAATAGCTACCATATTGATCTTTCCGTTGCACTGTGCCAAGTTGATTGTGAGCTATGATTTCGAAAGAATCGGCGAATCATGGTTTCATCTTTTTGTCAATTGAATTCGAAATAATCAAACCATAAAATTTCAAGATGCGCCCATAACTCAAAAAAAGCTGTTCAACCACGCAAAAGTTTTGGATTGCAAAATTTTTTATTTTTATTGTTTCTATAGTTTTTGCTTTATTATAAACAGTATCCCAAGAAAGGGAAAAGAGTAGGTAGAGATAGATTTTTCCTTTTGTTCAAGCGACTTTCAATCCTTGATGTGCTTGTAGAAAAAGTTCCCAAAGGGAGTTCGCTCAGAAGCCGCAGCATCCCTGTTCAACCGCGTTTGCCAGTGATCTGGGTTGTATGTACGGTCGCCGATTCGAAGGTCTTGACCTGTGCGGATTTCTTTTTGCGCAACGTAGGTTCCGAAAGTGAGGGCCGTGCCAATCATGGCAATGATGGGGTACACTTCCAACGGGATTCTCATTGATGGCATCTTTTTGGGTTTTGTTTGTTTTTGTTTTAAGAAGGCTTTGTAGGAAGATTTGGGGGAAACTGTGGGGGGGGTTTTTTATAGGAATGGGTGGCGCGAACCAAGCAAGGTTGAGTCATTTTTTGTTTTGTTTTTTTATTGCTAAAGAAATTGTCACGATGACACAGGATTCCGCATATTACTCCATCTCGTTCTTCATCTTTAGATAGATTTGTATCTTGGAACTACGATCTTTTTTTTCGTTTTTTTATTTATAACATTTTTATGTTATGTTAACAGATTTTTATATTTATGACAAACATATAACAGAGAATAACAAAACAAGAAACCCCTCAGGAAAAAAAAACATTTGGAAAACAGGGGGGTTGGGGGATTTGATTTTTTTATCCTCCACAACCTCCACAACCACCACCGCAACCACCACCACCACCGCAACCACCCCCACCACCACAACCACCTCCACCTCCTCCATCTCCTCCTCCATCGCCACCGCCAGATCCGCAACCTGCAAGGTAGGTGAAAAAAAAAGATTAAGAAAAAAGCAACGTGCGTTTTCTACAAATAAAAAAAAAGTGTACTAACCTCCAGAACCACACCCGCCACAACCAGCACCCAATCCACCACATCCGGCATGGGCTCCACAACCTGAAGGAAATAAAGAGAGTTAGTTATTGTCAAAGTAAATGAGAAAAAAAAAAAAACCCCCCCAACATACCAAAGTATCCACATCCAACGCCACATCCACCCCAAAACATGGGTCCATAAAAGTAAGGACCGTAGCCCCACGGGTGGAACATGGGTCCATACAATCCCCACCCACCACAAGCCCCGAAACAGCCATAACAAGCACCAACAAGAACAACTGAACGCACATTTGCACCTCGCTGTCCACGAACAGTTGTCACACCGGTTCCCAAAGGAGCTCCGACAGGGTACAAGGCGGCGCTACGTCTATTGGGAACCGGGGGTGGTGTTGGATCGTGGATCCCGCAACCTCCGCCTTGATGGCCTTTATTCGTGGTGGATGTGGGTCTTGTAATTGTCACGGCTCTTGCAGCAGCGTTTGTCGCGTAGGCTGGGTAAACGAGCGCCGCAGGTTGTCTGAACCATTTGGATTCTTCCATGTGTGCACTGTATTTTTCCTTGTAGTGACGTTTCCAGAGCTTTGAGGTGCTTGAAAAGGACTTTGTGAGGGTTCCTGCTTCAACAGAGTCATCATGGTTTATAATGTGTTTCATTTCTCGTAATCCGTAGTCTTGGTACTTTGTTGGGAAGCATTGGTGCGTGTGCCACATGAGATCCACATCTATTGTTGTTTTTTTTCCGGTTAGTTGACGAGGCAACAAGATGGAAATCTGCCAATATAAAAAATAAAAAAACACAACTAACCCAAAGTTGGAACCAAGAAACTCTTTGGCTCCTTCTTCATCAAGTTCAAAAAGTTCCTGTATCTCACAGTAGCTCTTGGAAGCGCGTCTCGCTCCCCCCAATCGACAATACCACCCACCATCTTCCCCGTAAATCCACGCTGCCGAATCACAGCGGCCACCAGATCCAAACTCAATGGAATCGGAATGTTCTTGTAGGCACGGAAAATTTTGGGCATGGTGGACTTTCGAACTTGATTGAGTAATCGTTTTTGGGAACGCAGCGATTCAAATTGGGCCTTCATTACTTCTTCGACGGCACTCCATGTGCAGGTGGCAGCTAAATCACCAATGTCTGTGTCGAGGCCTTGGGGGAAGAGGACGCTCAAGTCTTGGATGGCTTTGACGACACTGATTGCACCAGACTTTTCATCAAGTGCAGCTCCCCTTTTTTTTTGAAAAAAAAAATGTGTGGTGTGTGAGTGATTGATTGTTCGTGAGTGAGTGTTTGGAAAAAAAAGAGTTTACATTAAAATTCGGTGCGACGTCGCGTATCGTTGGACATCCGTCAAGAACCGCTTCGCAGACACATTATCTGCAGTGCAAACAGCAGCACATCCAGCACAATGAATACCAACATCCTTCATACGGTATTGCACAAATGTGTTTCTGTCGACTGGAGCAGTCGCAAAACACCATGGGCATCGGAAATTGAAGGGTGCTTGGTCACCAATGAAGATTGTAAAAGGTTCACCCGTAAAATTCGTCCACGCCTCTTGAGATCCATCTTGAGGGTTATAGTCGTTGCCCGAAAGAGCGTGCATACGAGCAAACGGCATCGAGTATGTACTTGGAGCACCGAAAATAAAGTAACAGTCCTCAAGGTAGCGCAAGGGATTGAGCATGTGGGAATGCCACATCATTGCAACATCTTGCAAAGGTTAAAAACAAGTGAAGAAATTTTAACAAGGCGAGAAAAAAAAAGACAGAAAAAAAAAGACAACATACCCAATGGAGGAAGAGGTATACTGCTTGGGTCTGGTCTAATTTCTCTCAAAAAGTCCAACCACATCAAGTAACGCTGTTCAGCACGACACAGGAAAGCCCAATCAGCGAATTGATCTCTCTTATCTTCCAATACACAGAATCTATGAAGTAGCCCCAAATGAGCCATGGCAGATTCGACAGAAACCACATCATCAATCACAATTGGAGTCACGGGTTTGACAGCAACAGTCTCTGCATTTTGCTTGCGGAACTTTGAAAAAAAACCACCGCGTGAACTTGAGGTGGCAGTTGTGTTTGTCGAAGGAGAAGCTGAGTAAATACTCGATGCATTCGAGCCACGTGGGGGGGATGGATACAACGTTGTGGCTGAAGCTTGTGGTGCATGTGGTACATGAGGTGCAGCCAGAGCAGCAGCATACTGTGACGGCGAAGTTGGTGGAAGTGGGGGTGTTGTGTTGGAGACAATAACAGGTGATGTTGGTGCCAGCGGAGCGTATGCGGGTGGACCAACAGGAAGTGGAGCAGGTGCAAGTTGAGCCGCAGCTTTTGGGGAGACAACAGTGCTACCAGGTGGACTTGCTGGACTAATTACTGGACTAATGGAGGTGCTTATCGATCCCCGCTGTGGTACTGGACTCAACAAGGAGCTTGAAGCAGCGTTTGGACTCAGCGCATTGTTGTTGCCGTGGATGTTGAAAGAAGGGCCAATGTATTCACTTTCAATCAGGTAATGCATTTGGACATAGCCATCCAAGCCAGTAGTATTGTTTTTAGAGAATGCCCAACCATCCGAGAATATGTATCTGCATGTTTTGAATGAATCAGTTTGACAAAGAGGAGAAGAGATGAATAAAAAAAAACAGAAAATCATGAGAATAACGAGAATACATACTTAACCAAAACTTCATCACCAACAGAAACCGAAAGTTCGGCACTCAAGGGATTCTTCACAAACGAACGAACGGCAGTAAAAAGACCAACATGGCCAGCATCCATGTCCTCATTAGAAACAGCCCGGTCCAAATTCTTTGAAGAATTTCTCAAGAGACGAGGAACAGCGGTTGGATCAGCCAATTCTCCAGTAGCAACAATGACGACGGGAACTTCCAAAACAGCGACAGGAAAGGGGTTGTTTTGGGCAAATATTTCCATCTTGATTGAATGCGAGTAGGAAAAGAGGGTAGTCTCGATGGAGGGGGTAATGTTTGAGGGAATGTTGAGGGCCACGAGACGAGTGGTGGTGGGGTCTTGGTCGTGGTCTAGCTTGTTGACTGCAAAGTTTGCGTCCTGCACGGTAGACCAGGGCACGGGGTAGTCCGCCTGGTCGCCGTCGGACGTGTGCAGCACCGTCTTTGACTGCAGCGTAAAGACCAGCTTGTGCGGCTTGTGCGGGTCGTTCCAGAACATGTTCAGCTCGGCGTAGAAGCAGTCGCCGGGCAGCGCAGTGCGGCGCGCCACGGTCAGCATGTAGTTGACAGCGGCGGCGGACTCGGCCTCGGCGGGGTCCGCGGAGTCGTCGCCGTTCGCCAGACACAGCGGCGCCTGCGACGCCAGGATCAGCGCGCGCAGCGGCGCATTCGGCAGCACAGTCAGCGGCGCCTCGGCGGCGTGGCGCCGCGCGCCAACTGTGGCGACGGCGGCCACAGTGTACTCGATCGCCGGCTGGGCGGCGCCGGCCGCAAACGAGGGCACCAGCGCCGGCGCGCCGAGATCGACGGCGAACGGCACGAGGTACGGCTTGGTCAGCCGCAGCGCGCCCTGCTGCGCCGCGTCGTACGCCACGCCGGCGACCCGCAGCAGCGGCGTCTGCGACCCGTCGCGCTGCCGGCACGCCCCCGTGACTGTGACTTCAACGCGGATGTCGCCGACTTCGACGCCGCCGCCGATCGTGTCGAGCTGGCAGCGCACTGCCCCGCTGACCACTATGTTCTCCGTGCCGCCCGTCTCGACCACGAACGAGCCCGCCCCGAGGGGGACGAGCGTGATGCCTTCGATCATTCCTTTTTTTTTGGGTTTGTTTTTTGTTTTCTGCTTTGGTTGCTTTTTATCCACGTTTTCACCCAGCGCCATTGGCTTTTGAACCCGAAAATGAGTCCGCATATTTCCAATGCCTCTCCGCAAATAGTCTAGGTTAGGTTCTAATCATGGCGAGATTCAAATAAAACTCTTGTGAAGAGGAAGAGGGTGTTTCAACAGAAACCGCAATGCAATCATGGTAATGGGTGGCTAACAGAAACTCTGTCAACTTAATTTGATGGCTTCAGTCTGCCTTCGGCGACAGCATCAACTAGCGTTGAGTTGGGTTGAAAGGGTGTTTATTTTGCCAGTGGCCGGTCACTGGTAGTCTGGTTTCAGCTTGATTTCAGCTCGGTCTCACCGTTTCAGCCTCCAATTATAAATACAGCTGTTAATTACTACAATATACCAGACACAGAAGCCAAACTTCTTTTTCTTTCATTTGCATTCCCTTGGAATCTTCTGAAAGTCGTATTTATTATGTATTTACATGTGATTCTGAGTATGCGTCACTCTGACTCCACAACCACTCAAAACAAAAAACAAATCTGAAAGTGACTCAGCTTTTCTACACGCCACAAATTCCTATAAAAGCAAAACCACTCCAAATCACTCTATAGAAACCAAAAAAAGTCCTTAGTTTACTTAATTAAGCTTTTAAAAAAAAGAAAAAGTACTGCCAAGATGCCATCAATGAGAATCCCCTTGGAAGTATACCCAATCATTGCCATGATTGGCACGGCCCTCACCTTCGGAACCTACGTTGCCCAAAAAGAAATCCGCACGGGTCAAGACCTTCGAATCGGCGACCGCTCATACAACCCAGATCACTGGCAAACGCGGTTGAACAGGGATGCTTCGTCTTCTGAGCGAACTCCCTTTGGAAACTTTTTCTACAAGCACATCAAGGATTGAACAATAGAAAAATTCTCGTTTCCTTTTTGTTTGCAGTTTTTTGTTTTTATCCTGTTTTTATCTGTTTGTGTTTTGTGTAAATATAGTCCTTGCTACTACGTCTTTTTGTTCCTCCCCTTTCAACACCTTTCAACATTAACAACTCCCAGATGGCCAGGTTTTGAGTATTTGTCGGGCAATGGTCGCTTTTTTGCTGCCTGTTGGTTGTGGCTTAGCACGAGACAAAAGGAATTTCGTCCAACTATTGCTCCAAACGCGTAGCCGATTGTCTCCCTCATTTCCCGTGTTTCTGCCTTTTCTTCCTTCGCCAGTCGCTACCACAGTATCTCTCATTCGACTTTGAAAATTGTATAATTTATATTCACGCTTCCCAACAACTCAAACAAGGAAAAAAAAAGAACTACATAAAAAATCATCCATCAAAGTAAGGCAGGCAATCAATGCAAAAAAAAGGAAAAAAAAAAAAGAACGTATCAAACTCATGCCAAACGATGCGCCTTCAAAACCTTACGGAAAGAGTCCCTCAAGACTCCAGCAGCTCTCTCACTCTCCTTACGAGAATGCCCAGCACTTGCCATCAACTTGATGCTGGAAAGTGGCAAATGCAACTCTTGTCCTTCCACATACTTTGCACGAGTTACAATCACTCCATCGCGGATACATTGATCCACAACGTCTTGAAGAACACGCTCTTCATCTTCACGAGTGGAAAGGCGGTTTGTCAGACGAACGTGAATGATGGGTGTGGCTGGGAAGGCATCTGAAACTCGAATCTGGGTGATGCCAGCCTTCAAAAGGATTTCACGCATTGCCATGGCATTCTGTTGGCATTCAGTAGAAAGATTTGGGTTGGCTTCAAGAATCTTGAGAGCCTCCAAAGCAGAAACAGCAAGAATAGCTGGAAGAGATGCAGAGAAAGTGTAAGCTAGACCAGAGAGACGCTGATGTTCCACAATCTCCTTGCGGCCAGCACAGAAACCACCGGAGGATGAGAGAGAATTTGCCATGGTCGCAACATAGATATCAACATCAGCGGGCTGTAAATACAATTTCAGTTTGAGCAATCACAATATGCAAAAAAGAAGTAACACAAACCGCGATTCCAAAGTGCTCTGGAGTTCCACGACCAGTTTGTCCGACGCAACCAAAACCAAGAGAATCTTCCAAAATCAAACGGTACTTGTATTGTTCCTTTAAGGCCATGATAACAGGCAAGTTACACATATCCCCGTGGGCAGCAAAGACACCTTCAGTGATGATGAATCGACGGGTCAGTGGCTTTTTCTATAGAGAAAAACACAACATGGGTATGAGAACGTAAAAAAAAAAAATTTACAAAGCAAACGTAATTGAATACCTTGGTACTCTCATTAATCTTCTTCAGAACATTCTCCAAATCCTTCATGTCATTGTGCTTGTAAAACTTGATGATACTGCGGGAGAGTTCAACACCCTTCAAGATAGACATTCCACATGCGTCATCACTGCCCAATTAAAAGAAAAACACCGAGATGTTAATTCTCGGAGGGCTAACACAAACTCGAAACGTACACAACAAGAATATCACTACGCTTTGAGAAGGCAGGAATAACCGAACTGACAGTTGAGAAACCTTGGGAATAAATAATGGAAGATTCGACACCGAGGAACCGTGCAATGGCCTGCTCAAGCTCCATGTGAACATCTTTAAAAGAAATTCAAAATTGTCAATTACAAATAGTGTGGTGGGGGCCATCCATTACCAAGCGTTCCATAGAAACCAGGTGGACCACAGGAACCGACACCGTACTTGTGCAAAGCACCGACAGCCTTTTCCTTGATGGATTCGGAGTTCATGACACCAATAAAGTTGTTTGATGCAAAGTTCAATCGTTCCTTTCCGTCAGCAAGTTTAACCTTGGTACCCGCACCCCTGTGTAATTATAAAATAAAGTCAATGGGGAATGTACGATATTGAGTGTTTGGTTGATTACCCTGCAATGATGGCCATGTTTTCCAAATCCGAGTTTTGGAATTCAGTGAGTGGAGGACAAAGCTCCTCTGGCTGCCACTCGTCACACAAATCTTGAATTTCCTAATTTTTTTTGATTTGGTTTTTGTGGGACTTGAGAGACAGTTCGTTGGACAGAAAGAGACTTCAACCTTTTCAGTCAATTTAGCTTCGCCCTTTGCCTTTGGCTTGTTGTTGAAAAAGTACCACGCCATCACGACGACAAAAACGAGCTCAAGAAGTGTGCGCACTGGATCGTTTTGGTGCGAGTCGCTAAGGGGGGAGGGTGGCAAGGGTCAGGGGGGATTTGGTGCAAGTGCTTCGACTCTGGCTTTACCGGATGTACTTGTATACGACAGCTGCTCCTGGCACATTCGAGTAAACATCGTATGCAAGCGAGAAGGTGGTGTTGACGGCAACAACCATCTGCTGGGACAACTCGCGCGCTGCTTCGCTAACGAATCCTCCACTCATCTTTTTTTTGTTTACAAGTTTCTCTGAAATTCTCCATTTTGAAGAACCACAAAATCAGCCCATTTTAAGTACAAGGGGTGGGTGTTCTGGGGTTTTCTTTTTCTTATTCAAATCACAGAAGATGGAAGAATCAAAACAATAATATGACGATAAAGAATAACAAAATCGATTAGAAAGATAATAGAGCGCCGATACCCGCTACAATCCCACTTCATTCACGCTTCTTCAGTTCAATGTCTTCTCCGGCTGGTTGCTGGTCCGTTTCACTGCAGCTCTTTTTCTTCCGCCGGTCTGCAGCAGGCTTTGTGGCCGGCTTCACAAAGTCAGGAACCTCAATTCCATTCTTCTCCAACTCCTCAACGGCCTGGCTAATCACTTCACGCACAGTCACTTTGGCAACCTTGTAAGCAGGTCCGATCATACCATATTGCCACGACACATACAGGCCACCCAATGTAATGGCAAGCAGGGTAAAGTACACTGGGTTGAACAATACCAACATGAACTCATTCCACCCGAGAACAATAGTCATTGCGATAAACCAGGGAGGGATTTTGGCAGTTGTTGCGACCATCGATCTTTTCGCCTCCACAAACAGCATGTCTGCATCTTTTCGGAATCTCTCTTGGATTGTTTGAAGTCTAACGGCCGAAATGATTGTGACACACGATGGATCGAACCTCTGCCAGGAAAAAAAAACCGTTGAAGTGGTTAATTCGGAACGATTTCCTTTTTTTTCCTCCTCGAGAGCATATAACTCACCTGATCTTCAATGATTTCGTCACCAACCAACTGCAGTGATTTGTCGATTCTTGCATAGGCATTGAGGTATCTGCTAGCTTCTTCCACGGAAGCCGCAAAATAGACTTCAATAGGGTCTTCCAAATTCCACATTCTTGGGACGCCATTTTCGTCGTATCTGAATTTAGATTCGAAAATATGCTTCACAGGAAAAGAAAAGGTTTGTAAGTTTTTTTTTTTAATAGGAAGGAGGCAACTCACTCGCATACGCCCCAACATGAGATCGTCTGTGGTTTGATTGCCAAGCGCTTCCAAGAGACCAGTCCAAATTTGCCATTGCAAAGCAGAAGTCCATGCCGATAACTCCTCCTCATTGGCCTCAAACCCTTTTTTTTTCACACACAAGTTAGAAAGTTACAACTTCAGACGTAAATGAAAGACATTGTGCCAACCTTGCCCCCTCTTTTGAACAGACGCAGTTCCAAACTCTACAGCTTCTCTAAAAGATCCAAGAATCCCATTCCACATGAGCGGACCACCAGCATTCAATTTGGCCACAACAGTGTCCTTCATGGCACCAACCACAAGTTTTTCCACGGTAGTAATCATCTTCTCAACAGCCTCTTTACGCTTCAAACTCGACACCCGCTCAATCTCCACCATAAAGTGATTAAACTGAATGTCAGGATTCCAATCATCTCCAGAATCCTTCAGTTTCGCAGAAACGGCGGCTGAGCGGAAAACAGCCTCCGATTCTCGCAGCGCTGTAGACATGTGCTTGCCAAAGTTACAAAGCCCAGCTGCTTCATCAGCCGCGACTCCAGCAGCAAGAGAAGCTCCAAAAGTCTCGAGACACTTTTTGGCAATGTTGGCAAGTTGCTGGTTGTACAGGGACTGCAAAAAGGTTGACATTTTTGTAAAGAATTCAACACGCTTGCGTTGGTACACGGAAGTGTTGTACCGAGATCCAGCTTCATCAAAGAGAACTAGTGTTGAAAAAAAAAACAATCAATGAGTGGTCAAAAAAAAAAAAAAAGAGAAGCCCAGAATGAGAGAGAAAACAAAGAACAACATACCCATGCTCCTCTCAACAGCCGAATTGACAGTCTCGCCAAAATCATCCAACACCTTTCCAGATTCAACACCCTTCAGACTCTTTACAGCCTCAACAAAAAGTCCATCAAAGATCTCCTTGGAAATTTCTTCACATCGGTGTTCAGCAAGCAATTGAGTCTGAGTCGGCAAATCCAACTCTTTACTCGACGAGATACGTTCCCAAATACCATTTGCAAAAGCGCTGAACCCATCAGCAGGCACACGCTTATGGAGGATAGGTTGGAACACATATTCAGCATGCGTCTGATCCGTGAATTTAGTTCTCAATTGAGCGACTTGAGATTCAAAATCTTGGCGTGCAAAGATTTTATGCGGGAGCCCTGAAAAGGCAAACGTGAAAAAGTCGTGGATGGAGCAGTCCTTTTTCGACTCTGGCTTGGAAAGGTCTGACCAAATCTTTTCAAGGTATTTCATGAGTGTTTGAGAGAGCTTTTCGAGGGGGGTTTGCGATGTGAAATCACGAATCACAAAGTGGAGGCATGTTTTGGGACTCCTATTGGTGGGCGGGTAGGTGGGTGGTTAGATGACAGAACTCGAAAAAAAAAACACAGGACAACGCTATAGAATAGAACCAAAAAAACAGGGATACAAAATAGTTTAACATACCCAGTCTGTTGAAACAACTGCAGGTTGACGTCGAGCACAGTCTTCAAGAGACCCAGATTGGCACCATTATACAACCCAACGTTGTTCTCGTAGATATTTACAATTACAACCTCAGAAATAGCCAGCGAAAACAAGGCCGATTTTCTTTCAAAGTCCTGATCTTCAAACCGCTCGCCTCCATCAGTACCTTCAACATCCAGCACAAGTGTGTTTGTGTCCTCCGCCTTGCTAACCCAAATTCCTATCAACCAAACCAGTCAGTCCAACAAACAATAAAACAAAACGAGATAAAAAAAAATAATTCAAATGCATTAGACCCCAACCTTTTGTAGTTTGCTGACGGCCAGTGCTTTCGTTCATAACATCGAAATTAGTGCCAAACAAGCGATTCAGCAAAGTACTCTTTCCCGTTGACTGCGACCCAAACACAGCCACGACATTGTAGTTGAATCCCTTATCAGCCAGCTGCCAGTGCTTTTTCATGTACTCCCCGACGATGGGGCTAGTAAGCAGTAGTATTAGTGGTTAAACCAATCATGCCACATCATCACCTCCCCACCCACACCCACACACTTAAAAAAAAAGCAATGCTTACGAGAAGAGCTTGCTGTCATTGATGATTTGCAAGCGGTGGTCGGTTGGATCGAATCGCGAAAACCTGAGATCAGTGTCAGGAACGGTTGTAGGTGGTGATGCGCCAGGAACTTCGTGATCAGCCATTTTTTTATTTATTTATTTATCCGGGGAACCATTTCCATCCCCAAAATTTACTTTACATTATTATTGCGCGTGTCTTCAGCAAGTATTTCATTCAATGCAGTGGTGAACTGAATGCGCTTTGCTGCGCGTTCTTCGAGACGCGTAATGGTGTCTATAAAAGAAACATACGGAGGGAAAGAGTTCAGACCCCTGACGTGCAACCCAAAAAAAAACTCCAGTATATCCAAATACGAATAAGATAAATAAAAAAAAAAAAAAACCTTCAACTGTGGAAGCATCAACAATGGTGAGATTGCCATGCTCAGATTCCTCCTCTTCCGCTTCAACAGAATCAAGATCCACTTCCTCCGAGTTGTCGGCTGCTGCTGCTGCTTGATTCTTTCTGGCTCTTCTCGCATCGCGATCAAAAGACGAAAAGAATTTCTTGAGTTTCTCTTTGAGGTTTTTTGGGCGAGATTGGTCGGGTGGCCCGGTTGGGTGGGTTTGTTGTTGCATTTGGAAAATAAAAAAATATATTGTGCCTTTCGTCCAAAACTCCATTTTTCCGGGTGAATTTCACCCCATCTTCAAAAACACCGTTCATCCCGCCGATCTCAACTACAACGGCCCTGCGCATCGAATCACCTCCAGACCACCACCATTTGCGCGAGTATTGTATAGACGATCGAATTCATGTTCAATATGGTCCTAGCAGCATTGTTCTGTGGATACAGGTGAATGAGGATTGACCCGCTTGCACTACTAGTGGACGTCGAAGCAACCCTATCGGCGCCAGCAATCGAACTTGAACCCCTGGGAGTTCTCTCAGCAACTCAATGCCAAATGAGACTTTATGAGGGACAGTTCAACACCAGTTGTTTGATGAGATCTCCGTCAACTCCAGCAGCCCAGATATTTGCTCCATTTGCTCCAACAAACGAATCTCAAGCAATCCTTTCAATCGCGACCAATCTTTGAGCAAGCAAGCGATGGCAGCTGCTATTTGAATGCAGCGTCTTACTATTTTCCACAAACATAAGAACCAAGTCACAATTAAGCAGCGCAATATTGGGATTCTATTATTCGCATAATAATATTAGATAATAGTAAAAGATAGCACATGAGTGCAGTGGAATGGATAAATAGTGGAAGATAAAATCAATGGGTTTATTCTTAAGTAATTTAATATCTTTTCTTGTCTCATTCACTTTGTATTAGCCCCTTTGTCTTCGTCAATGAATGTTGGGTCCAAACTGACGACAATATGGACCAACTCAGGCGTTTCAATGCCTCATTAATAGTCCGCACTGTTGTTTGACTTGTGCCGAGGCAGTTTTGCAAAGCCCAACATGCTTCAGACCCATGGCGCGCTGTGGTTCGCTGTTGTTTGAGTTGGGGGGATAAAAGAAGTGCCAATTTGTTCGGCCGGAAAATTGGATTTTTGGGTGAAAGGCACAATAGATTATAAAGAAGTGTGCACAGCATTTTTATTATTACTATATTCATGGTGGGAAGATATCATACGGAAAAAAATAAGACCCAAGTTTTTCATCATTTCATGCCTCTAAGTCCTTTACACCGACTCTTGACATGCCGCTGCAATGCATCGTTTCTATTGATTTTCGTTTTAGTAGCAAGGGAGTTATTAGTTGACAGAGAACAAATGTGTTAGCTTCAAAAACCTTGTAAACGTTTTTGGACATGTTTCGCACTTGAATGAAACTTCTCCAGAATTATGCGTTGTCGCAACATGTCGTTTGAAATCGTGTTTCCTCAAAAACTAAAAATGTACAATGGGATGGAAGTGAATATTTCGTTGAAACAAACAAACAAAAAAAAAAAAAAAAAAAAAAAAAAAAAAAAAAAAAGCACAAACCGGTCGATGACAATGCATACAAATGTATGGCATTCCATTCACTTTCTCTACTTCCGATGATCGTCCAATGCTTCCATAATCTCCATCGGAACGTCGACCCATGCTTCCAAACCGAGACTCATGATCTGTCATTGAAATCTCTCCATCCGATTCTGGTGCAC
Organism: Obelidium mucronatum; assembly: GCA_025765595.1. NCBI lineage: Eukaryota > Fungi > Chytridiomycota > Chytridiomycetes > Chytridiales > Chytriomycetaceae > Obelidium > Obelidium mucronatum. The sequence continues at coordinate 68,782 of JAIVFH010000076.1, read as the reverse complement.
TACCGACATGTTTCAAATCCATAGAAGCTGAAGCATTTGACGTCAAAGTTCCTGTTAATGCCGTCATCGTTATTGGCGAGAGTACAGCTGGAGGCGGCGGGGATGGCGCCGTTGGCTGCATGACTTTTGATAACAAGCCTCTAACAAAAAACCAGCACACATTAATAATCTTCCAAAAACAAACAAGAATAAAGACCAAAAATAAAGAGAAAATAACTCACTTGCCACTTCCAAGAGTCAAGGCAATACTACTTAACCGTTTCTTCAAGTTGGACAACTGACTCTTTTCTCGAACCACCATCGCAGGTCCTCCTTGAAAAGTCCCTTCATCGTCCCCGTCATCATCGTCATGTGTCTCAGATGCTGTTATAGATGGGTTCTCAACATCCAAGGATCCACCTCGCTGACTAAAAAGTGCACTCAAGGGTCGAGACAATCGACGCGATAACTTTCTCTTCACTGATTCGTCCTGATCGCCTTCGGGCGTGTTGGAAGTGGATTCGGTGCTACTCCTATTGAACCATGAGGGTCCTTGTTGTTGTCCTTGTAACCCTGGAAAGCCCAAAAAAGATATTCGGCTCTTGAGCTTTTGTTGTTGGTGTTGCTGATGTTGTTGTTGTTGATGATGATGTTGTTGTTGTTGTTGTTGCGGCTCTTGTTGGTGTTGATGTTGTGCTTGTTGCTGCTGCTGTTCTTGTTGGTGTTGTTGCTGTGCTTGTTGCTGTGCTTGTTGAAGTTGCAGTTCTTGTTCCTGTTGGTGGAGTTGCTGATAAAGTACTTGCTGGTCATTCTGATTTCGCGGTGGTTGCTCGTCCCCATCTTGTTTTACGATTTCCGACTTTAATGTATCGTACGCCGATTTGGCCGAAGTATACAGGTCGTCAATCATTGCATCAGAATCCTCTGAAATTGCAGACTGAGGTCCATTGATACTATCGTTTGCTCCTTCCATTGCATGTGATTGATTAAACTCTCGATCAATGGCTTCATTCTGAAGTTGTTGTTGCTGTTCTTTATGTTGTCGCTGCTGTTGTTGCTCAATCGAAGATGATGGTTGTATCTCCAAAGGTGTGAGTCCAAAGTTGGCGACTCCGGCAAGGGGTAATTGAGGCACATTTGGAACCTTTTCGGCCGCGAGCGGTGAGTTTCCAAAAGAGAGGGTATTTTGAATAGCGTCTGGATACAGAAACGTCGGTTGTGGCAGTAATGGTGGTGGTGGTGGTGGTGGTGGCAGAGTCTGCATTAATCCAAAGGTGGGGTCCGACCCTTGAAATATTTGAGGAGTGGTGGACGCATGTGAATTTTGGAACGGTGGAAGCAGGAGCGGCGGCGGTTGAACCTGCTGAGGGTTCATGTGGGACATTGCTTCAGCGGCAAGGGTGAGGCGTTGCTCGGGCGTCAGCGAAGCGACCAGTGCCGCGGCAGCCGATTGAAAGTTGATTCCATTTTGCAGTTGCTGTTGTTGTTGTTGGTGTTGTTGGTGCAGTTGTTCCTGCTGCAGATAGGCTGGTTGAACCTGGCTTGGATGGAACAGCGACGGGGGCGGCAGATGCAGCGGCGGACCCATCCTCACTGGCGGTGGTTGCGAAAAGTCAGGGTATTGCAGCTGCTGGTGCTGTTGTAGTTGCAGCTGTTGATGCAGTTGCAGTTGGTGTTGCAGCTGGTGGTGGCCTTGCAGAGTCGCCTGTGTCTCCAGCGGCAGCGCCAGCGGCAGCAGCGCCTCCGCAGGCGGCAGCCCGGGAAACAGCTCGAAGCCGCTGCCGCCGCCGCCGCCGCCTTTGTCGAACGAGTGCGCGCCGAGTGCCGCCGCCGCCGCCGCCGCCGTCGGCGTTGCTTCGCCGTCGACGTCCATCCCGCCGCTGCTGGCGCTGGCGGCGTTGGCGGCGTGCGCCCCCGCGCCCACATACGTCGGCTCCATCATGCTGCGGATGAAATGGTCAGAGTTGCGGTTCAGCACCCGCTGCGGCATCTCGGCATCGACCATCATCAGACTGTCGCGCAGGTGCGGCCGCGCTGCCTTGGACATGCCCGTGTGGTCTGCTGTGTTCATTGGACTGGCGGTTGTTGATTTCGGGGATTTGTCAAATTATTAATGTTTAATAAACTGTAATAAGTAAAAACAAATAAATAAAAATGATCAAATAATACACGCCTACTTCCTCCCTCCTCTATTGCTTGCCGCCATCAGCTCCAGCCTATTCAGCATATCCTGTACAATCTCCAGAAACCGTCCCGGTCTCCCTACCGTCCTCGTTCCCAACGCTTTCACTCTTGCCGCCTGCCGCCCACTGCCACCAGTACCTATACCTCCACCACCCCCTCCCCCAATCGCAACCAACAAATCTCTTAACCCAGACCCAAATTCGCTCTGCCGTTTGCCCAAGCCCCCACCTGACCAACTCTTTTTCATGGGAATCCCAATCGTCATCAGCTCTTTCCGGTCCTGCGCCTCCAAATCCGATTTATATTCCTTGAACCATTCTGCGTCTGCGTGCTTGATTGAGTGGATCGTGGCTGTATCCTGATAAAACGACCGAATCGCGTCGATCCACAAGAGAATTTCTTGATTATACGAAATCAAGAGTGAAGTAGCTGCACTTGATGAAGAAGGAGAAGAAGAAGAAGAAGAAGGATATTCTGATGCCGACAAAGGGTGGTTTCCAGACTCTCTTGTGTCAAGAAGATCTGCGGCAAGCACTGACGCCTGCGTGGAGTCATTCAACTTCCCATCTCCCCACCAAAAGACGCTTTTAGATGCAGATGATAGTATTCCCAGAGAAGGCGGTTTGACGGCTACATCTTGCTGTTGTTGTTGTTGCTGTTGTTGCTGCCCAAATACAGAATTGGGCAACGCTTCTCCTCCATTCAACAACAAACCATCTCGAGAGACTCCTCTACGACGATTATTATGATGATGCTGATACTGATGATCCAATTGTTGCAAAGATTGACAAAGTGTCTCATTGGAATCAAGCACAGCATCAGTATCAGTCTTCTTCAACCGCAACCCCGCCGCCGCCAAAGTCACCGCCGCCGCCTCCTCTTTTTCAATCGCAAGTCTAATATCCACTCCACTTTGAACAATGCTTCGAAACGCCAACGATATCACAATCGCAGGCATCGGTGCCGACGCCTTGCATTTCGCCGCTTTGGCCAAAAACTGCAAATGCCGGGGAAGCACCTTCACACCCGCTTCTACAAATGGCGCAACATGGCTATTAAACGGATTAAATCCAAGTGAGGCCGCCCCAGCTGCCCCGCCACCTGCACCCCCACCACCCCCACCACCACCACCCAAAGCATTGCTCGAACTGGTTGCTAAATGCCGTGACCCGGATTTGCCTACAGTCCAACCTTTGGCACCCAAATCACCCAACCACTGCAACAAATCATCAAAACAGTACTGCGTCAACACATGGGTCGCCCCAAACGTCTCCAGAACCCAATGCCACACTTTATGCGGCTGTGTTTGCTCATAGCATCTCGTTGTATACGGAATTCGATCATCAATCGTTGTAGCAACAGCAGTTGTTTGTCTCAACCCACTACCACCACCAACGCCACCACCACCAACGCCACCGCCAATAAGCGCTCGCTGGACATCATTCCGATTCAATATCCCCATCCCCAAAAGCTGCGACATCAAGGTCCTAGAAAACGCCACCGTCCCCGACGGCCCCAACATTTCATTCACAATCTCAAGCGCGCTCCTCCGCAACAAGGACGCAGATACATGTGTCGCTAAATTTTGAACAATCAAGTCGCAGTTGGAGTTGGCGCTGTCCAGGAGTATCGATTTCACAAGGTTTTGGGAGAGTTTGAAGCCGCGCGTTAGGTATTCTTTTAGAGGTGGGCAATTTGGTTTTCCTGTTGCTGTTGTTGTGGCTGTTGCTGTGGCTGTTGCTGCTGCTGTTGCTGCTGTTGTACTAGTACCACCAAACTGATACGAATTACACGCCACAACCCTCCTCAACACTTCATCATTCACTTTCGACACTTTAAATCCGTTCTTGTTGATCATGATATCCAATAACCGCATATCCATTTGAGAAAGCTGAAAGATGCGGAACAGGGAAGTTGGATTTGACTCGACAATGGGAATGAACTGTTCATTGACAATTAAATTCTCCAAATCAAGTTGGTGGGGTGGGCCTTGATTTGTTGTGGATCCACCACGATTGAGGAGTTGTTCGAAAAACCTATAAAAAAAAAAGGGGGTTTTTTTTGAGGGTCTGCAAATTCAAATTACAGAGAACGACTTACATGGAATCATTCCCAAAACAAACGACACTCGCCTTCTCAGGATCCATATTAGTAATCAACCCATTTGGAAAACAAAAAAAACTTGACAAGGTATCAGAATCAACGTCGTCATCCGGTCGACATGCCGAGAAGCCCCGCTTTTTGCAATACGAAATAACGAGTACATCTAGAAACACGGAGGGGCCAGAGTTGATTCCCTTGTTGAAGTCGTCGAAGCCCAATTGGACCAGGAATCGGGGAACCTTTTTATTATTATTATTATTATTATTAAATGAGAGAAGCAAAAAGGAGATTTTACTCGTACACATACATTTGCACCAGCAGTCAAAAGCATTTGACAAATTTCCTCCGACATGAGTCTCGGATAATGAACCAGGCCGCCATACAGCGCCAACGGAAGACCATACCGCGCAATCAGCCACAAATGGCGCACGTGCGGGTGCTCCAGAAACGACTTTGCCGCAGAGCAGGCGCGACTGAAGGGCAGCAAGTTGGGCACAAAACACACGACGCGGATCCAGACTTCCGTCGGCAGAACGACTAAAAATTTTTTTTTTTTTTTTTTTTGAAAACACGAAATAATAATCAAACACATTTGAGAAACTCGAATGGTGGGCCCGCACCTGTCGAGGCAGTGGTTGCAGTTTGGATTGCGATGGCTGGCGTTGCGGCTTGGACGGCGGAATACTCGCGCTCGGGCAGCAGCGGCGGCAGCGGCGGCAGCGCGCGCGCCTTGGACAGCGGACTCGGGCTGCGCGGCGGCGGCGGCGGCGGGGCGAGCGGACTCAGACTCAGACTGAGCAGCGCCGCGACCAGCGCGCCGAGCGGCGTCCTGCGGCCTGCGCCGGAAGCTGCGTTTGTCGAAGCGCTCATGCTGAGTGTGTTTTCTGTTTGCAGTTTGCAGTGGGTGCGGGTGGCGTCGCGTGACAAAAAAGAATATGTGGATACAAAAATTGTGACCAGGGTGTATTCCCAATTTAGAACAAACAACTCACAAAAGAAAGAAAAAATAAAACACATTTGATGAGCAGAAAGTCAATTGCGAACGGTGCCGCTGACTCAATCGCCATCCAAGTCGACAGTAAATCCACTGGGAGCTGCTCTGGCAGCAACACTCCCAGTCCAACCCCACCCCCCAACGTCAAGTTTGCAACCTGTTCCCTCAGTTCATCGCCATCGTCTCAGAATACATATTTCTCGCCAGAATCTCCAACGAGTCCCCAAGAAAGTATCGACTATACAGTCACTGTTACTGTTCATTCAATCGTGCAGGATGAAGAATGGCTGTTTTGGAAGACAGTGTTAAAGTACAGTATCGGCTTGCATTGCATCGGTATTTTGGGAGTCATTGGTCTGGGTCTGTTTGGAAAGTTGAAGCCAACTGAGCAAAAGATGGTGGCAGTCATCCTCACCTGGCTCTTTATCCAAAACATTGTATTGTGCTGTTGCGTTTTATTTGTTGCGGTTGGCAAAAGCAACAATCCACTCGTCAACCAACAACGGAAGCCTAAAGTGCCTTTGAAGGGATCAGTGAGTTTCCTTGTTCAAAAAAATTTGTTGGCCAAGCCACTCATGCACTTCAACACACACAAAAAAACCCATAGGCACAACCAGACCACAAGGGTTTTCTGGTTGCAGTTTAATTTTCAATGAGGATTGATTCCTTTAATTTTTTTGTTTGTTCAAACATGTGTTTATTAAAAAAAAAATGAAGTGCAAAAAAAAAAGATTCATCCTCGTGGCCGCGTTGTGTACGCCGGCGGTGCATCCTCATACAAATTCTGATGAACCACCACGCCGCCACCGCTACTCACGACTTCATCCACCGGCATCACAAGCGCACTCAATCTCCTTCCTGCCTTCATTTTCTCCAACTGGCTAATCACCAATAACCGCGGTCCAAGCTTTTTCAACAGAAACTCTGTCTCCAACTCGTAATCGGAACAATTCATTAACCTCGTTAGTGTGGTTCCTTTTTCTAACACATAACCCCCATCATTCAGTCTATTCCTAAATAAATTAAAAAAAAAGGGGAAGCTCACCCAAGACAATATCCAATGTCTCTTGCTTGGCACCCAAACTCTTTAGCCATTCCGCAACTTGTATACACGTCCACGATTCATATATTGAACACTGACTATTTGGCAGCGGTGCAGATGGAACAGTAAGAGAACGGTGATTCTGTGAGTGTGGGGTGGTGGTGGTGGCAGTGGCGGTAGTATTCGGTGCCGCAGGAGGTTCTACTGTGGATACCGATGGTGAGACTGATGGCGCTGATAGTGATGAGGAAGGCAGTGGAGATGGAGACGGTGTCGACACGCGTCTCTGCTGCTGCTGCTGCTGCTGATCCAGGCTTTGCGAGCGCAGAGAGAGCGGCGGCGGCGGCGGCCGCTGGAACAGCCACGGCGCCGTCGCTGGCGGCAGCGGCAGCGGCAGCGGACTCGCCACGCTGCTCCTGCTGCTGCTGCCAGTGCTGCGGATGCTTGCCGGCCGCGACGCATTCGTGTTTTCGAACGCCGTTGACGGCGGCGGAATAAACGCAAGCTCCCTGGGCACCACGATCGGAATGTACCCCGCCTGTGCTGCATAATATCCATTCGGCGGATAGCCGTACGGATACCCATGCCCATACCCGTATCCATAGCTGGCAGATGCAGCGGCTGGATGTTGCTGCGGCGGCGGTGGCTGGTGTTGGAATTGTTGCTGCTGGACGGGCATTGGGTAATAGCCCTGGGCCTGCTGCTGTTGCTGCGGATGTTGCCATTGCAGATACCGTTCGTTTCCCTGTTGTTGAGAAGACTGGCTGTAGGAGCGGTTGCCGTCCTGCTGCATTCGAGGCTGGCGGTTCGGGTTTGATTGTCGCATTTGAATTTTAATCAACAACCCTGATTTCTCTCACACATTAATAATTATATTAAAAGGTTTTTATGTTTTAAATATATAAAAAAGAACTCTCTGAATTCGCACAAGCACAAAGATATACATTTAAAAAAAACCGGAAAATGAACATTCCCTTCGTCAACATCATCGTATGCACATCTTGTTCTTCACATCCTCATCGTCTGCAAATCTTGTTCTTCACATGTCTTCTCAATGCATCACTTCTCGAGAAAAAGTTGCCACATCCTTTGCATTGCAAATCCTTCAAAGAAATTGCAGCACTCTTGTCTTCTCCAACGAAATCTTCCCCATCATCGTCTGCGGTGTTCAAATATCTAGTGACAACCGTATTCCTATACCTGCCTCCACTACCACTACCACTACTCTCACCACGTTCACGACCGTCATCACTTGCACCACCAACAAAACTACTTCGCGCGTTTACACTTCGAGAACTCGTATGTCCACCCAAAACATGTCTCTTCCAATCCCGCCTTCTCGCAAATGTCTTTCCACAATCATCACAAGGAAACCGCCGCTGCTCCTGTTGCTGCTGCTGCAACTGCTGCAACTGTTGTTGCTGCGACGCCGGCTGACGCTGCTGCACCTTTTCCTTCCCTCTTTCCACCACGTCGTCTTCATTGTCGTCGTCTTTCTCTCCATCACGAAGTCGCAGCTCTTCTCGATGACGTATGCTTTTCATGTGCGCTCTGAGACTGTAATAACTGGAAAACGGACCACGACCACATTTACAAGCAAGATTTGGTGTTGCTAATGTGTTGGACAACAAGCTGGATGTGGAATCGATATCGGTAGTACAAGACTTTGGAATGGCAGTAGTAGCCGCAGCAGCAGCCGCGACCGAAGCAGACGGAAACGGGAATTGACGAAAAAACGCAGCCTTCGTCGCTGCTGCGTTTGTGGTTGACGATGTCGTGTTGTTGTCGTTGGTTTTGAGAATCGGGGATGTGAGTGTGTATTCCTCGGAGTCGGAATCGTCGCCCCTTCGGCCCCGTTTCCGCTGCTGTCGCGACTTCTGTAACGACACTGGTAGGGATGGAGCGAAAGGTGGTAATAGCATTGGCGTTGTTGGCGTGCCTAATAATAGACTGGTTTGAGGAAACAAGGAATGTTCCTTGAATATAGCTGGCTGCTGTTGCTGCTGCTGCTGTGATATGGCAAAAGAATCGCTAAATTGAGAAGACGATCGAAAGATATTGCGGTGGCGACTTTGAGGTGTCGCAGCCTTGGCAGTCCCATCACGGACTTGATCAGCAACAACAGGCGACAATCGAGAAACCAATCCATCAAAAAACGCAGACTCCGAGTCATCCACTTCAGACACTGTATTCATGATCGCAGCTGTTGCAGAGGCACTTCCACCATCATGTAGTGACGATGCAGATACTCCACCACCCCCACCACCACTATCCTGGTAACACGACAAGGGACTCTTACCCACTGGTTGACGCGATTGTTTACCCAGCCTCAAGGACAATCTCCGTGAGATATTGATTCGTGGAGATTCCTGAAAATCCTGAGCGTCTCGATCGTCATTCCTCAGCGATGCGATTTTGCTCTTTTTCCTCTTTTGCATAGTCACGACTGGTGAATAACTACTCGCTGCATCATCTCCATATTGCGATGACGTTGCGGAAGGCAATAAACAGAAATCATCTTCTGTTTCAGTTGTTTCATCGACAGTATCTTTTGAATTGTACATGGGAACACTGCTGAATTCGTGAGTATCTGGAGAAAAAAGCGCAAGACTTGATGATGATGGATACTGCTGTTGTTGATTAACGTGTTGCTGTTCTGGATTCGAAGTCAGATTCGATTGTGCTTGTTGGAGCAATAGAAAATCATTTGCATTCTGTTGGTTTAAATGCTGAAGTTGTTGTTGCTGTTGTTGTCGAGGAACGCGTAACGGCGACATTGTGTCAATAGACGAGATGTGAACAGCATCCACTCTGTCTGAAAATAGCATTGAATGCATGCCGGCGTGTTGTTCTTCCTGCTGATCCAGTATTTCGCCCCACAGATACGAATCCGGAAAGAAGAAGGGCGTCGTCGATGTCGCTGAGTCAGCCAGCGGAAACGCCAGCCCGAGGCCGAGGCCGCTGCTGTCGAGATTGAACTGCGCCATCAGGCCCGCCGCATCGAGCGCGCGCGCATCAAAGTCGGCGCCGCCGCCGCTGTAGCAGTCGAACCAGTTCGCGTCGTACGCCGCGAAAGAAATCGGCAGCTCGCCCCGCGCCGCGTCGGCGGCGTCCGGCGGCGGCGGCGGCGCGACAAGAAACGCGAACGGAAGCGGCGGCTTGCGCGTGGCTTCGCCGCTGTGGGAAGCCAACGCGTCAGCGGGCTGCACGGTCTCGTGCTGCGTCTGCGAGCTTACTTGCTGCTGCTGCTGCGGATTCTGCTGCTGCTGAATCTGAATCTGCAGAGAGCGCTGGTTGGCGGAGAGCGGAGGCGAGGGCATTTGGGAAGGAATATATGAATCCGTGTTAACTTGAATTCCTGCGAGTGTTGGTTCAAGCATCCACTGAACGCGTTTCGACATGCTTTAATCCTCCTTTGAAATAGCACGGGGGAAGTTACGGTTATTTTTCGGGTGGTGGCGTTTGTTTTTTTTGTTTTGTTTTGTTTTTTTTCAGTGTTTTCCCCTATCCCTCCCTCCCTCCCAAGAAACTCTGACTGGTCCAAACTCTCACTAGCAAAGATTCAAGAATTCAAGAAAAGTGATTTTTTTATTGACTCCATGTGATCAAACCATTTTCGAATGTTTCCTTCTATAATGTTCCAAACACCAATTAAAATATTATTCTCCAAAAATGCCAATGGACGAATACGACTTGAGCCATACGGCATCAAAGCATGACCATGTATTTAACTTTTACGGAAACGACTGGGCAACTACCGGCTCTCGTGGAACTGTCAAAGACGCCGTCAAGGAGAACGTTGCAAGTGTTTTGCGCAGTCGATACAATAGCCCATCTCAAGAACAGTTGAAAACAAATGAAAGAACGTTGGCGCAAGTTCTTTCCACGGCGGAACGCTTGAAAAATGGATTGGAGCTGTTTGACTTTAGAACCGTTACGAATATTGGTGGTCGTGTGAGCCATTACGTCATTCATACAAATGAGGATAATCAATCGCGCCATGTGCAAAAGTGGATTTTGGTTCAAGTGTGGCGTAGTGATAGTCCGTAGTTTTAAGTTTTTGAAGTAAAAGTTTCGTATTGTTCCTGGCTGCTGGATTTATGTTATTTATGGTAATTCATCCGAGTTGTTTTTAGTTACGATTTGACTAAGCTTTAGTCCTGGGACGTAAAGGAGTTCCATCGATTGCCGTGTGGAGGTGTCAATTGACAATGCTTTGGATTTCGCCTTTTTCGATGAAGTTCGTCCATTTCCCACAGCCTTAAGTCGCAACCTTGGGTTGAAGGTTCTCCAATCTTTTTGATTCCAGAGCTTCGAGGCTGTTGGTGGTGGCGTTGAGTCGGATGGGTTGAGTGTGCACCTGGACAATCTTGTGGACCACTCGGATTTAAAAGTTAAATTAGAGTAAATTAGCCAGAAAGAAGATCATCTCTACATATTATGTCAGTAATAATAGCAGTAGTAAATTTTATTTTTATTGTGTAGTCGATTCAATGCGACTAAGAACAAGAAAACTTTAAAAAAAATAAAGAGGTATTTTTTTTTTTTAGCTGGTAGGGTTGTACAGTTGTTTGAAATGGAAAGCAGTTGGGTTCTCAAAGTCGCTCCCGAATCGATTTCAAGCGTGAGTAATGTGCTTGTAAAACACATTGGCGAATCTTTCCTTGGTTTCAACACGGTTGATTCTGGATTGCCAGTTTCCAGGATCAGCATTCTGAGAAGCACTGAGATGAATGTCTTGACCAAATGCAAGGTGCTTGTAGCCAGTGTAACCGGCCAACCCGACCGCAACGGACATCATTCCAAAGAGTGGGTAGATTTCGAGAGGGATCTTGACAGCCATTGTTGTTGTTTTTTTTTTGCGAGGGAGGGAAGGGGTTATCTATGAAAGAGAAGCAGGGGAGGGTTGGTTGGTAAGCAACGTGTGTTTCGTCTTGAGAGTCAATGCAGTAAGACCCGCAAGGGTTAGGGTGAAACTTACAAGAAAAGAGGAGTTTTCTCTGCTTTTTTTTTCTGATATTGGGGCTCACATGAGGCCTGCCCAATTTATAGCTTTGACAAGTGATGCGTTGTGATTCAGCTTGGCCGTTTATGACTCACATTTGTTTACGGGACAAAAATGACTCCAAGTTTGTCAAACAACAAACAAAAACCACCTAGATACTTTCTGTAGGCTGTGAAAAAAAAAAACTTGATGAATTTGGCTTTCGAACCGCAGAGTGGACTGTGTGCTTGTAATAATCAGAATGCCTGAATAAAAAAAAAAAATAAACAAAAAAGCGAGCGATCGACTGTGATCAAAAGATTAAGATTGTTGAATCATGCATAACCCCTTTGTAAGCTGTAAGCGGTTTTAGTATAACTGATTTTGCAAGTTGCTCAAGAAACTGCCAAAGCCGAAAAAAAAGAGACCTGAAAAATATACATACACACCAATTGAGCTGGGACCTAGCTTGAAAAGGTAGTTAGAGCATCAACAAGAGCGTTTTGAATCAAGAATGTTCAATTGAAAATTGCACCGAGGAATGGCAGAGTTTTTTTTTTTTGTATCATTTTCAAGACGAAAAAAAAAATAATAAAAGCAAACAAACTCAAAAAAACAAAGGGAATGCAATTGGAATACATGTATACAAAATGAATCAATATTTGGAGGAATTCCGCCAAGAATTTTTTTTTGTTGTTGTGGGAACTTAAAAAAAAAAATGTGTTGCTCATCCTTGGTCACTTCCAGGCAATGACTCACATTTACGCTTTACAAGTGGCACTTGCCGGTATATATACCAGGGCCAACTTGCTTTGCATTCCTTTTCTCACTAAAAACCTCCTCAAGTACTATAAGCTCTTTTTAAAAGAAACGGCCCTCAACAACAACAAAAAAAAAATGCCATCAATGAAAATCCCTCTTGAAGTCTACCCAATCATGTTCATGATTGGAACTGCTCTCACTTTCGGAACCTATGTTGCCCAAAAAGAAATCCGCACTGGCCAAGACCTCCGCATTGGATCTCGCGTGTACAACCCGGATCACTGGGAAGCAAGGCTTGAACGCAACCCGGCACAAGATTCCCAGCGGGAGCGATTTGCTAATGTGTTCTACAAACACATTATGGAGTAAAAACAACCCCCATTGGAAAACTCCTCCGGCCCAGCCCTTTCCAGAACCTCATACATGAATGCTAATCCGTAACAAGTTTCAAAAAAAAAAAACAAGAAAGGCCTCATAATTTATATCAGTGATTCTTGTCGCGTTCCAATCATTTATTTTTGTTTATATCAGTGTTTATATATGCCTCAAAAAAAAAAGAAAATAAAGTAGCTCAATCTACTATTACTTTGTCACTTTCATGAAGTCAATGATGAAAAGATTGGGGTAACATGGTCTTCACTTTTTGCAAAAGTTCGAGCTCAAACGGCTTTTCGAACGCGAGCGATAAACATTCTTTCCTCAGGATTTGAACTCGTTCCGCACGAGCAAGAGCTTCCATTCGATTCTGTCGTTGCATTGCTAGCACTACCGCCATCTCATCCATCAAACTCTCATTTCGAGAATCCAAGTCAACTTCTGATGAGCTAAAAAACAATTTCGAGTCCTTTTGTGGAACAGAAGCGGTATCCCCTGTTTCCTGCGACATTGTATTCTGGACTTGGAGAAGCAAAGTTTCCATCTCACCAACACATATGGTTTCGATCCCAGTCTCAACCTCTTTCAGAAACTGCTGCTCCGAAACGACCACTTGTAACTCAGTCTCCCAGCACTGTTTCCATCTTTTTTTCAACTCTTGCAGGTTTTGGTTCTGTTCCAGACATTCATTTTGAAAACACTGGATGCCAAGAATGACGGCTTTGAGCTCCACAAGTACATTGGTTTCCAGTAACTTTTCTGGACATTTGAGAGGATCGTGATTGTCGTGGTGGTGGTGATGGTGGTGGTGTGTGCAGTCATGGTTGTGCAGGTTAGACTGGATTCGAGTGTAGTCTCGCTTCACCTCATCAACTAATGACAGGAATGTGTCCTTTTTTTCTTTGAGCGCTTCATACATTTTGTGTAGCTGTGTCTTTTCTTTTTCAAGCAACATTCTTGTTTTGGCTTTTTCCAGATTCATTGTTCCAAAATGCGATTTCAATGCTTTTATAGTATCTCGTGTATATATTTCCAGTTCATTCAGGGTATGCTTTAGACACGTTTTCAAATTTCGGTGCTGGAAGAGGAGGGTTTGCACAATATCATGGGCATCGGAAATGCACTTGTTGAAATTAGAGGGTCGTTGATAGTCTTCTGTGGGGAGTGATGTCGTCAATACTTGAGGTTGAAAGCATGATGCAGTCTCCTGAGTGAAGGAAAGGGTGGCGATTGCAGGTGTCGGGGATTCCTTCAGTGCGCTAGATTGTAATTCAAATCCCCAATCGCCCCCGAGCCCCTTCAGAGAGTCTGTTATTGATCCTAGTAAGTCAAAGTCATTTTCAGAGACTGGACTGTTTGGACAAGGTGGAGTAGACAAGTTCATTGGAAGTTGATGTTCCTGCAGCAATTCGGTTTGGGAACAGGCTTCACGGACGTTCTTTTCTCGGAGAGGTGGATTATATTCCATCAAGTATTTGCGCATTGATTCAATATCCGACGAAATCAGCTGCGGAAGTGGAATTTTGCTTTCGTCTTCGAGCAGTGATTCATGATCGCCATCACTTGTGACCAGCTTTTCCAGCAGCAGCGCCTTTAAGCTCTTGACGATGGTCTGAATATGCAGCCAGTCCTTGTGTCTTTTTTCCCTTTGATCGTCTTTGGCGTCTTCTGCCACTTCTTCCTCGGCCGAGTCTTCAAACAGCGTCAGACTCGAGGCGCGATGCGGCAGACTGACTGGGCACTTTTCTTTTTCTTTTTCTTTTTCCTTTTCTTTTTCTTTTTCTTTCGCGTCCGCGGCGGTCCGCAGCACGCGCGAAATCAGGCGCGCAAGCAGCGCGTCGTGCTCCGCGTTTGCCAGGTGGCTGAGGCCGTCGGGCCGCTGGACGACGGCGGCGGCGAGTTCGCGGAAGCAGGCGTGCGCGGCGGCGAGCCCGGGGCTGTTTTGCGGTGCGAGTCAGGAAGAAAGAACAACGAAAGAACAACGAACGAAAAACACCCACGCCGTCAGAAACGCCATGTCTGCGCTCTGCGCCGTGCCCGCCGCCAGCGTAAACTGGCCCAGCGCAAAGCTGGTCAGCAGGCGCTTGCATGCGGCAGTGACCGCGTGCGTCGTGCTGGCATCCATTTTCTGTTCTGTCTCTTACAATAAAATAAGCCAAAATTGTCACCTCCAACTTGTCACTCTCTTTTGTTACTTTTTCTTTTTTATCTAGCCCTTCTCTGCTTCTCCAACTTTCATTTCTGCGACTGGCTATTGTTCCATTCGACACAGTCATCAAATTTAACACCACTGCCCCCAAAAATATCCAACGCACTGCCAAACGTCAGATCCACCTTGCCGTTTGATAAATCATGGACAAGCTGCAAGTCAGAGAAGGCTATACAACAGTTCAGTTATATTTCAGCAAATGTTGCCTGACTTGACTTGTACGTACCATGACCCCCGCCAGCGTAAGTTACTGGAATTGTGCACCATTCTCCGAGTTTTTCAACAAGCTTAGAGTCAATTCCTTTGCACAGTCCTTCGACGTCGGCCGCATGAACGAGAAATTCACTTAAAAATCATAAAATGTGTGGGGAATAAGACAAAAAGCAACAAAAAAAGCAACAAACCTGCAGTAAGATTCCAGCATTCGAATAGAATCTGAAGGTTCAAAGAAAATAAGCAAAATTGAGAATTGAAGAGTTTCGATCAGAATAATACCGGCATTCACACGCATATCAGTTAAAGTCTGCCATTTATCCATGGCAACAATCCATTCTCCATCCAATACCTTGCAACTTCAAACCCACCCAGAAAAAATGTGGTCAGCTTTTGTGTGTCAAAGCATGATCACAAAAAAAACCCCAACCTGATATCAACCACAATCTTTTCTTTTCCGACTTTATCCGCCAACTGCTTCAATCGACTTTCCGAGAATTTCGCTTGCGGGAATAACCACGAAGTTACAATGATCTGCCCTTTTTGGATAAATTGCCCAAAAACGGCTATACACACACACAACTCCCAAATTTTTACCTTCCCTGCTTTTCCTTCCGTTAGCCAATACTCTGCATTGTCAATCGAGATACCGCCTCCAATCTGCAAACCGCCAGGCCACGCCGCCAAAGCCTCCAAGGCAGCCTGGTCATTCCCCGGGCCAAGCTTGATGACATGCGCCCCCGTTAAATTGTGTACTTTATAGAGAGCTGCATAGTGCGAGGATGGGAAGCTTGAGAAGGACTTTGATGTTCAAAAAAAAATACACAGTTCGACAGATAAGACCTAAAAGACAAGGGTCTTCTAACCTTGACACAAAGTTGGTTTTGAGCTGTTTCTCGTCTGTTTCTGATGAATTGGGAACATCCTTCAATGATCCGCCGACAATCTGTTTGACTTGGCCAGAGTGTAGGTCAATGCATGGCCGAAAAACTGTCATTTTTTTTGGTAATAATAAAGTAGAAAATAAAAGTGAAATAAAAAATAAATCTTAAATAAATAGCAAAATAACACTGATTATTTCATTGATTAAAGGCACAAATAGAATCTTTTTTATTATTATTATTATGATTCATGAAACAGTCTATATTTCAGCATCTTAGAATACGTAAATCAACGCAGCGAAAAGGGTTGCAGAAAACATTGTGGTAGTCGCAGAGGCTGCAGAGTACAAGTTCTTCACTGGAACAACAGTGGCAGTAGGAATGCCAGAAACAGCAGTACCAGTGGCGGCAGTGGTGGCAGTAACAGCCCCATTGCAAACCTCTGGAGCGATAACAGGTTGCACAGACTTGGGCTGCCAGAATTTAGTAGCCATTTCAGGGAACAGAGCAGAAGCGACTTGTCCCTTGACGTAGGCAGGGGAAGCACCCACTGGAAGTGTGGAAATGTTGTAGGCTCCCTTCAAAACCGTCTTGATGTCCTTCTCAATGTAATCGTAGAAAACCAAGTCCCACTTTTGGTCAGCTGGAGTATTGCAAGGCAAAGTGCGTGGGGAGTAAACAGCGTAATCAGGGTTGGAAATAAAGGTAAGGGGGCAGTGGAACGTGTCATCTCCCGGGTTTGTCGCCGACAAGTCGTCCTTGGTGACGTATCCAACCGTTCCGTTGCAAATGGCATCACGGCGGTGGAATGTTTGGTTCACGCGCCAGTTCTCGTAAGTCGCCTTGAATGTGGAAATCACAGAGAAAGGAACATCTGGCACAACGTACGTGTAGTCCTCAAAAGGAGATGCTTGGAAAGCAGAATCATATGTGAATGGTCCAGAAAAGATGTCGAGACGAATGGAACCCGAGTTTATGATAAAGTACGCTGGGTTGGCTGGGGCAGGCTTCTGCCATGTAGGTGCCATGTATTCCCCAACAAGTCTGTAGATTGAGTTTTCGTGGGTGTTGTTGACGCGGTTCATGTAGTAGTCCTTTGGCGCGGTTCCAATGATTTTAGTGGATTCGGTTTTGACACTAGCGGTTGCAATGATGTCAAGAATCTTCTTTCCCTTCTCAGTAGAGCTTCCAAGAGGAGTGGCTTCGGCCTGTCCGAGATGGTAGTTGTAAGTGGGCACGTTCGCGTCCAAGTATCGCCTGTCGACTCCTGAACCGTCCTTCTTTAAAGACATGAATCCAATGGTTTCCATGTATCGACCAGCAGAGATTCCGTACACGTTGTCACCCATGATCATGAAGTCACGGATATGGTAGTGACCACCAAAGACGACAATTGGGACTATTAAAAAAAAGTATTAAATGATAAAGGTATTAAGTAATAGACAACGAGAATTCAAGTTACCAGTGGCGTGAACAGCACGAATGGCTTTAATTGCGGCCGCCCATTCAGTCTGGGGACTGGACTTTCCTGCCTTGTCCACATAGCGGAGCGAGATGTGCCCAGCAAGCAAGAAAAAGTCTGGCTTCTCCTTAATAGCATCAGTAAACCAAGTCTGGTTCACTTCGGATGTAACGGTAGTAATGGTGGAGTGGTTTCCTTGCTGTCCAGCAAAACCTTGAAACAGGAATCCAAAAGCAGTGACCTTGGACCCTTTGGATCCAGTAAACTTGCGGAATCTTTGACCGATTGGCTTGGATGTTGCAGCATTGAACTTTCCGTCGGTGGAAGTGTAGACGTTTCCAGTCAAAAACTTGGGTCCCCAGTATGGTGCAATGGTGCCAGAAACTTGATCAATGATTGGGTTGACGTAGAGCTCATGGTTTCCAATAGCAAGAATGTCGTAGTCAACCAAGTTGATGGCAGGTGTAGTAAGGTCACCGTCGACTTTTTGACCAATGAGGTTGTCGGAAAGAGCAGTTCCATCGTGTTGATCACCGCAATCGACAACAAACAACTCGACATTCATAGCAGCAGCTTTCACTTTCATAGAGTCCTGATGTTGCATGTAAATTTAATCGTTCCTTCAAGATGCGAAGACGAATCCATACCACAAACACAGCGAAATCAGCCATATTAGCACTGTATTGGCCTTGCATACTGATACCACGTCCGTTAATATACCCGTGAATATCAGTGGTGGTGAGGAAGTTCCAGTCATTCCATGGCAAGGCACCTCGTGTTGGAGTGAGCACGCTGGCAGTTGCCGTGGCCGCAAGAAGGGCCAAAAAACCAATCGACTTGACCATTTTCCTTTTTTTGTCTTTGTGGCGAACAACTTTTTGAAGTATCCCGGAATTTATGGGTTTTTTCCCAGATTTAATCAATCAAATAATAATTGATTAAAGATCTTGGGTGCGTGGCCAGCCGTGCGTGGCCTCAAAAGGCACGAAACAGGCCACGCACTTTTAGTCAAAAAATGCTAAGAGTTTTATAAAAGTCTTGTTTGTGGAACTTGATGTGCTAGAAAAAACGTTGATTCTGATGACCAATCAAGCGATTTGTAATGGAATAAACTGTCAAATTCCAATTTCTAATTCGTGCCTTTAAAAAGTCACGCCTAACGAACAATATACCTCGCATGAAAAAACACAACAAAATGAAATCAACTGTGCTTCTCGCGTTGTGTCTCTCCTTCTTCCAACGCGTCCTGTCTCTCACAATTCTCATTGTGTGTGAAGAAGGATCCCGTTCACACGTGGTTCCCTACTTTGAAGTCTCACGCTTGCTCCAGGAAAGAGGACACAAGATTCTATTTGCGTCTCTTGAAGAAAATTTAAAATTCGCGTAAGCATACAGTGTTCTGGTGGTTGTAAAGTTGACGCTCTCCCTTTGCAGGTCCGACCACTCATTTGTCAATGCCATCTCTATCGGAAACAAAACAGTTTCTTTTGAAAAGAGTCCTGAGATAATGGCCAAAATGATGTCCACCCCTGCAGGATACAAAGCCATGGCTCCGCGTTTTGTTGAACTGTCAAACATGATTCTCCAAAACTATCCTGAACGAGTTCAAACCTTTGCAAACCTCTTTGAAGAAATCCAGCCCGACTTGGTGCTGTGTGATTTCTTTGCGCAAGCTTGTTTCGATAGTGCTTACATGAATGGTGTCAACTTGGGAATTCTGGGAGCCGTGGGATTCCAAGGGTTCCAATCAGAATGGTTTATACCTTCCATTATGAATCCTGTTCCTCAAAACACGTGGATGGGAAACATGTGGTTGAGGATTTCTACAACTGCCGACATGTTGTGGCATGTGGGAAGAGTTTTTGTTCCACTTGAGCTACGTGTCCAGAAGTTCAAAAAGACCGTATGGAAAGAACGCACTGTTCCGAATACTATTGAGCTATTTTCCCAAAAGCTCGTCTTGAGTCACACCTTGTTTGGCTTTGCCCCGGCGCAGAAGCTTCCCCCCAATGTTCTGGCCTTGGGCCCTCTTCTTGCACCCTATCGATTTAATCACACTGGTAATGAACAACTCGTCGACTTGCTTGACTCGTTGGTTGTATCTCAGTCTCGGTTGGTGTATATTGCCTTTGGCAGTGCGGCCGCTGGATTTGAAGGAATCGCGAAGCGGCTGTTTGATGGGATTAACACAATCTTGGCCAATAATTCGGATGTTCATGTGCTATGGGCGTGTAGGGATGCATACTGTTTATCGGTTGTAACAGATCATGTGGAGGGCAAGTTCCAAAATCGTGTCCATGTGCACAAGTGGGTTGCTCAACGGGCCGTGCTGGAACATTCTGTGACCAAAGCTTTCGTGTCTCATGGAGGAATTTCTTCTTTGCATGAATCAATTTTTGGTGGTGTCCCGTTGGTTGTGGTTCCTCTTTTTGGCGATCAGGTATTTACAATGTGGCCATGTAGAACGTCATTGACATAACCCTAACCCTAACCCTTAATAGCACTTGAATGCTGTCTATGTCGAGGAACGACGTATCGGGATTAACTTAAAAGATAAGCTTGGGTTTACGGGAAACCAAGTTGCAACTGCCTTGTCTGTCATTCTGAACGCGAAACGAGGATCAAATCAAACAGAGACCGAATTCTCTTTGGAACCCCTTGAGAAACTGAAGGGGATTGCTCGTTTGAATGCGCAATCCAGTTTGTTGGTTGGTGCAAATGCGATCGAAGCTGTGGCCCGGTTTGGAGTAGGTCATTTAGTTCCAGCAGATATTGGGTTTAGTATTTGGAGTTCCTTGAGAGTTACCAATCACTTACAATTATGGAGTGTGGTTGTGTCGATTGCTGCTGGCTTTTTATACTTATTTCCGTTATGGATTGGAGGTGGCAGACAGAAGCAAAGGTAAATGGAATAAAGCATTATTAACTCATAATTATATATCTATCTATGAGAACAGTAGGTACAATGGTGAGTAGTGACAAAGGCTTGTATGTGTGGCATTGTTTTTACTTTCTTTTCAGGTGTAACATTTTTTTCCTTTCCATCGATCCCGCTTTAAACCCACCCCAGCTCGCTTCCTCCATATTGCTTCACTCTCAAACATAAAACTTGAACTCTATGGCCTCATTTGTACTTCTTGCCTTGCTGATCTCATACTTCCAAGCCGTATCTTCCCTCACAATTCTAATCGTGTGTGAAGAAGCGTCCCGATCACATGTGGTTCCCTACTTTGAAGCTTCACGCCTTCTCCATGAAAGAGGACACACGATCATGTTTGCTTCTCTTGAAAACAATTTAAACCATGCGTAAGTGGAAGGTTTTACTGGGTCTTTTCATTGAATCCCCAACAGGTCAGACCACTCTTTTGTCAATGTGATATCTATCGGCAACAAAACCATCTCGAATGAAAGAAAATCCGATGCAATGTCAAGGCTGATGTCTACACCTGCAGGACACAACGCCACTGCTTTTCGATTTGCTGAACTGACAAGCATGATTCTCGAATACTATCCTGAGCGAGTTCAAACTTTCACAAAGCTCTTTCATGAAATCCAGCCCGACCTGGTGCTGTGTGATTTCTTTGCACAGGCTTGTTTCGACACTGCTTACATGAACGGAGTCAACCTTGGGATCTTAGGAGCCATTGGCTTCCAAGGGTTTCAATCGCAATGGTTCATACCTTCAATTTTGAATCCAGTCTCTCAAAATACGTGGATGACAAGCCCATGGTTGAGGATTTCTACAACTGTGGACATGGCGTGGCATATGGGGAAAATGCTTATTCCCAGCAAGATTCGAATGAAGGGGCTTAAAAAAACTGTATGGAAAGATCGCACTGTTCCAGATGCGGTTGAAATCTTTTCCCAAAAACTCGTCTTGTGTCACGCTTTGTTTGGATTGGCACCAGCGCAGAACCTTCCACCCAATGTGCTAGCTTTGGGACCACTTCTTGCACCATATCAATTCAATCCTATTGGCAATGAGAAACTTGCGGAACTGCTTGATTCACTGACTGCATCTCAGTCTCGACTAGTTTATATTGCATTTGGCAGTGGAACGACTGGGTTTGAAGGAATCGCCAAGCGGCTTTTTGATGGGATTAACACAATGTTGGCCAGCAACTCGGATGTTCATGTGTTGTGGGCTTGTGGAAATGAATTCTGCTCATCAGTGGTGGCAAACCATGTAAATCAAGAGTTTCAAAATCGTGTCCACGTTCACAAGTGGGTTGCTCAACGAGCCGTTTTGGAGCATCCTGTGACCAAAGTATTTGTGTCTCACGGGGGAATATCTTCTTTGCATGAATCCATCTTTGCTGGTATTCCGTTAGTTGTGGTTCCCCTCTTTGCCGACCAGGTACTTCAACACATTACGTGATTCTTATGGATCATTAACATGCGCGTTCCTACTAGCCCTTGAATGCTGTTTACGTCGAAGACAGTGGGATTGGCATCAGTTTGAAAGACAAGCTTGGGTTCACGGGAAACCAAGTTGCAGCAGCCTTATCTGCCATTCTGAACGCAAAACGAGGATCAAATCAAACAGAGACTGAATTCTCTTTGGAACCCATCGAAAAACTGAAGGGGATTGCTCGTTTGAACGCACAATCGAGTTTGTTGGTTGGTGCAAATACGATTGAGACCGTGGCACGTTATGGAGCAAGTCATTTAGTTCCAGCAGATGTTGGGTTCAGCATTTGGAGTTCACTGGAAATTTCGTTGAGTGTGAAGGCGTCAATTGCTGCTGGCCTTTTCGGCGTGATTTCTTTGTGGATTGTTGGTAGAAGTAGATGATGTTTCTTTGAAACTTTGACAATAAACTCCAACTTTTGATCCTTTTTTTCCAAGTAACTTGATTGAAGCAAATATAAGAATCCATCTGAAAACCGGCTTTGCAAAGTGGAAGCGGATAAAGCCGTGTGAATTTAATTTTATTTAGCCCAGAGATATGAGAGTAATTGACGGTCTGTTTCATTTCCAATAATGGCATTCCTCTTTCTCATTATCGCAATATCTTCAACTGTAAAACTCCCGAATCGGCTAGCCCCGACTGGCCGGAATGTTTTTAAATCCATTTTAATCAGGCGTGGGCATCGTTGCGCAAGACTAAAAATTGAATGTAATGGGACATAACTATCAGTAAATCGCACGGTCTTGAGCTTTCCACATTTGGCGAGAGGAAGTAAAGGGTTAAGATAACAAAGGTTTCGGCATTCTTGAATGTTAACGTTCTGTGTTGTTTTTTTTATGGGGTGTGGGTTAATTTTTCTTGTACCAAGATTCTCTTCCTTGAAACAGAGCTTTCCTCAAGCGATTGAATAGTTGATAACATTTCGATCGTTTCCAGTGTCACACCACATCGGGTAAAAGACACCGATTCTAGTTTTGCAGCACGACCGAGACTCGGCATCACATGTGCATCGAGTATCTTGACCCCTTGAAGCGTAAGGGATTTCAAATGAATTTCCTTTGAGTGATTTGGGTTCGGGTTCAATAATCCAATATCGTCTTCGTCGAAAATATACACGTCATTCCTGTCGTTGCACCATATTTTGGCAACAAACGTAACCAAACTCGTACAGTTTGAAAGAATGAGTTCGATTCCGAGTGGACTGATTGCAGAACTTGGAAGATCCAAACTTTGAAGGGCTCGGGGGGGCTGGGCACTAACGGCACCCCTTACTACACCAATATCAGAGGTGCGACGATCCGAAAGAACAAGAGTTTTGATAGACTGACTGTACATTGAAATGTACGTTGCAGTTTTGGTGGTGATATTTTGACACCCTTCAAGCGTGAGTGTTTCAAGGTGGGGATACTGCATGACCAATGTTTTAATATCGGTATCAGAAACTCTGGTTGCGGAAAAATCGAAGTGCTTCAATTGTAAAAGCCCCCCTCTCCCCGTAACGAGGCGGGACACTAAGGCCGCCATTTCAACTCTCATGCAAGAGGAAATATCCAGGGTGTGAAGGTTTGGTAGCGAGCCTGGTATTTGACAAAGAGATGTGCTGGTAATGTCCGAATTGTGTATAACCAGAGCTTCCAAATGTGTGCAACGTCGAATAACTTCAAACAAGTCATCATCCGTTATTGGGAGACACGCCAGATCAAGAATTTTGACCATGCTCATGTAATATCGTGATTCAAAAACCTTGGACTCAACCACAGTACGGAGGAACAGGGTAAGGGACTTTGGGGTACGTATCAAAGGGTGGCTGTATACAAGGGGAGCCAGAATAGACAGCGAACGCTGGCACATATTCATGAAGTGAATGTGATCACGACGTTTGGTCAAATACGCGCCGATGAGTAGAAAGATTTCGCTTGGGATAGACAAGACTCTCCCGTAGCGGCGTATTTTCTTGCTTGGAATCCACCCAAACTACGTCGTCCCAGGCAGGCGACGAAGCATTTGACGCTTGGCTGAATAGCGACTCGCTGTCGCTGCCGCTGTCTTGATCATTGTCCGAGGCGCCCCCGCCTGGAACCTGCACACTTTCTATTTGGGAAATTACTACAGCGCTATTCCCGCTAGAAAACATACCAAGGCATCCGAT
Source organism: Obelidium mucronatum (assembly GCA_025765595.1). Taxonomy (NCBI): domain Eukaryota; kingdom Fungi; phylum Chytridiomycota; class Chytridiomycetes; order Chytridiales; family Chytriomycetaceae; genus Obelidium; species Obelidium mucronatum. The sequence goes on along the minus strand of JAIVFH010000076.1, from coordinate 45,034 downwards.
CTCTTGGGATGGATCCGGTTGTTTTAGGCGCTTGCTTGGCCGTTCCATGTTGTTGCAGTTTTTCCACCAAGTTAAGTTTCTCTTTTGTTGAATTTTGCATCAGACTTCTCCTTAAACCTGAAACTTGAACATTATGGCCTCATTTGTACTTCTCGCCTTGTTGCTCTCATGCTTTCAAGCCGTATCTTCCTTCACAATTCTAATCGCTTGCGAAGAAGAATCGCGTTCACATGTAATATGGGAGCAATTGGGCACCAACGGTTTCAATCGCAATGGTTCATATTTTCCGTCATGAATCCCATTCCTCAAAAAGAATGAAACTTCACCATTCCTCAAAAAGAATGGAACTTCAATTGCTGCTGGCCTTTCGGGCGTGATTTCTTTATGGATGGATTGTTGGCGGTAGACAGAAGTAGGTTTTGATTTCTGAAACACATTCTTATTTGAGCGTTTTCAATAAAAGTAGTATTTTGGGTGAAGGCCACGTCAGCAAGTGTCTCAAAAGACATTTACTGCACCACACCTCCACCACTCATCACAGCACAAAACAAACGAAGAAGCGAATATTTGTATTTTGTATTTCAGGCTTTATGCAACTCAAGTAAAAGTAAAGATGGGCTATGGCGTCATTATCTACAACACACATCAGCTACGCAGTCGCCACCTTCGCCCCCACCGTCTTTTCGCCAATCAGACGCTTTTCAAGACGTTCCTTGGCGGCGCTCTGGCAGGTTTGCATATTGGCGCAGGCGTGGGCCTCGGGCAAGCGGTGTTTTGCACAGTACTAAAAACGCAAGAGGATCAGCCGCGGCCTAGCCAGCGCCTAGCAAAACAACACCCGCTCTCCTTACCTGCGAGGAGCAGTAGCGGCACGTCCCGATGGTCTTGACGGCAGCGGCGCCGCAGCCAAAGTCGCACCTGGCCACTTTCCGTTTGGACGGCGTCGATGGGATAGAGGTATCGGAGGCGACAGAGGCGGCAGACGCAGTGGCGGCTTGTTGTTCGACTGAAGACATTTGGAGAGGAGGTGTTTTTGGGATGTTTTTTAGGGAGGCTGAAACGGCTGTGCCTCCCTTTTGTTTGATCCTTTATTATTGACTCCACTCAGCCACCGTGCTTCTGGAACAATCCGCACACCAACTATTTATCTTATTCTTTATTCAGACGTTTATTTTATTAAATGAAAAAAAAGGAAAAGAATTAATCACGGCGACAGAGTCGTTTGCTGTAACTGCACCAAAACTACTCGGATTAACTGCACAACAACTCCGCAAACCTGCTTGGGATCAACAATTCCCGCTCCTTCAAAGGAGTTGGCACTCGCTAATCCCGTAAATCCAAGGTCTTGCAAGTATTCCAGCAGTTGCTTGTTTTCGCACAGTGGCAAGGAATGATCAGCAATAATCTCTTCAAGGGAGTCATGCTGGGGGGATAGCAAAGCTAATTCATCATTTCCGGTTTGTACATCATGCAATTTTTCAAACGCATCAGTGTATGACAGTGATGATTCTCGCAGTGGTAGACTACGTGCCCCTGTCGTTCCCAAACTTTGCCCCACAACCGTTGGACTCAGGGCGATCCCTCCCATCACATTGTTGATGTTGTTGAGGAATCCATTCATGGCAGTTAGAGAATTCACAAAGTCTGCAGATCCACCCCCGGCTCGCAATGCATCTTTGTTCGTTGATAAACCTAGAGGACCCAACTTTGGAGCTGAAGGTGGTGAAAGGGGCATACAAGCCATCATGGTTTGAAAAATTGAATGAACTGCTGAAATCAAACTTGGAGAGTTGGGTCCAGTGACAATTTCATTCATTCCTGGTAGAAGAGACTCATACCTTGAGAATAAAAAAATAGATTACTTCCACATCTTCATCAAAAAAAGGAAAAGAAAAGAAGAGTAGTTACAATTTAAAAATGATGTGTGGAGCTTCCAGTGTAGCTTCTGCAAAGAATCCGTAAATGAAAATGGCTTCTGCTTCCAGTTCCGAAATTTCAAGAATGCCAACCATAATGGTCAACATCAAGAGGGAACGATTTTCGTCCGCAAGCGGAGTTAAGCGTTCTAAAATAGCATCAAACTTGTTTCCTTCATCCGTCTCGAACAAGCCACCACCATAAGAAACGTATTCACCGCCACTACCGACAGTGCGAGTTCCATTTGGCAGAGCCCATTCCCACTCTTTGCCTTTCAAGTGTCTGGCATCAACTCCTCCCATTTCAAACAACGAAGTAAGCTCATGAGTTGGGGTAACAGGAAGTAAAGGAATCAAAAACCCAACACAGTGGTCAGCAACATAATCATGTCCAGTGACAGGAACACCTTCCGGAGGATTTCTACCAGAGACATCCAAAGCCAACTTTAACAAAGCAACAGTTTGCTCACGAGTTTTTTCAAACTTGAATCCCTTCAAAACTGTGGCGGTGAAGGCGAAACCAAAGTCTGAGCTGAACCAGATCCCCGTCATATCATCTAAATCCATGGCCAACTTGAGGAACACGGAGCGACGAGACTCTTTAAGAGTTTCGGTGAATCCAAATTCAACAAACTGCTTGTTTTTGTCGAGAATCTCAATGATTTCAATGAGTAGAGCGGCTCCGGCAGAGAAAATGTGGACATCGCAAATTTGAATTAGACCCAACGCAACCCAGAAGAGAGACTTGAGGATCGTAAATGTCTCTGGATTTCTTGGGATGCCATGGATGACATCTGTGATACATGTGGTAATGGAGACCACCAAACCAGTCAAATTGAGGGGAAGATAACCCATCAATGATTGGACCGTTGAAAAGAGGACATCAATTGAAGAACTTTCACGAGACAAGGCACCAAGCGTGATGAAAGTTCGGGATTGAACGTAGCTAAAGTTGAAGGTGCTGGTGACAATCAATTGAAACCATCTGTCTTTCCAGGCTGATGCCAAGTCTGGAGTTGATACAAGATATGTTAGGCGGCACATTCACAAATGCAAATAGCAAGCGTATTTATACCTTTGTCACCACATCCAGCATACACAACTTTGACAAGCTCATTGGTGATGTCTTTCAAATCATATGGATCCACACCCTCCAAAATTTCATTGGCGGATGCCTCATTGGCAAATGAAACACTCAAATCATTTTTTCCCGTCGACCACGCTTCTGAATCGTCCCCTGAATTGGAAATACCAAACTTCACCTTGAATTTGTTGTCGGAAAGTGTTTCGAGAACAGCAAGCATATCGCTCAAGACAGGACTGGTTTTTCCAGAACTAGAGCGAAGTTTGGTACACACGTTGTGAACAAGGTTGATTGTGATTCCATGAACAGATCCACGGATTAAAGGCTGCCCGTACCCAGCTACCAAAGTAATGATGTGGAAAAGGTCCGGCAGGTGCTTTTCGATATCAATGACATCATCAAAACTGAGCATCAGGAGGTATCGAATCAATACTGCAACTTCAGTCCAGGTTCCAGTGTTGATCAGATCTTGGATAGTAGCTGATCCTACCAGTTCCAGCAACCGGCCAATAATTGTCGACGTGACAACTTCACTGTTGTTTGTTGTGATGGAGCGAAGGGTGTTTGTCAGGACTTGAGTGTGGTTTGAGGCAATTCCATTGTCGGTTGACGTTTGGATGAATGTTTCCATAATAATTGGCAAAATTCCATCAACGTTTCCAATAACTGTCCAAAGATTTGTTTGAATCAAGTGAAAGAGCTGAAATAAAATTGATTGCAACAATGAGAACCAGTGGAGAACAAAAAAAAACAGAAGAAAAAAAAAGATTATGTACCTCCACTTCTTTCACTGTCGCTTCAATCAAAAGTTTCACCAAACTTTTCAATTTCAGCTTCAGAATATCTAATTTTGGCTTATCCTCATTCTCTGCCGCAGTTGGATTTGTGAAAACCACCAAATTTTTCAACCAAGGAGACAGGTACTCAAGACAGAAGATTTTCTGGCCAACTGTGGCCTTGTTGAATCCAATCACAAACTCAATCAAAAACTCAAGAGTCAAGTATTTTTCCGCCGTGGCCAGCTTCTTACTAATCAACTTGACATATTGAATATCGTTGGCGGGGATACAGAGTCCCTTCGTGCTCAACAACTGGTGTTGAATTTGGAAATCAAAACTCGAACTGAGTGCGTCCAGGAGGTTATAAGAAGCCAACCGCAAATTGGGATCATGACTGCCCATATTGAGAAGAGCCATGTTCAGCAAGGTTCCAGGTACATCGTCAGGTCGAAGAGTTCGCTCGTCAGTAATGAGGTAGCCTCGACGGCGATTAAAGCTCGCCTGCAGTCCTTTCAAGCTGGCCATTATGTCCCGCGCCGCAGATGTAAGCAAAGTAACTGACGATACAGTAGTATTTCCGATTGAACCGGTTCCGTACACACCGCCCACTTTTTCAACATATTTGATCACAAACTCGTTCAGATTCTCAGACTTTGATATGTCCTTCACATCTGCAAATTCAATAACATCCGTCACCAACGTGTCAAAACCAAATACTTGTTGTCTCTTGTGGTGGGTAAGATGAATGAAATCCGCAGAGAGGCGGAGAGTCACATTAGAATGGTCACGAAGACCACTAATTAAGCTGACTTCATACTTGGAAATGATTCCCTTGTCTGAGTCGATAATTGATTTCGGCAAGTCGATTTCATCAGCTGCGATGAAGGATGAAAGTTGTTTGCAGTCAAACAGGAAACACACACTCTTGTCATTGAAATTCAAGTCGAAGCTGCGGGAAATCGTCTTGATGTAGCGGTAGAATCCAGTGTTACAGCGGTAAAAGTAAACCGACACAAGGTTTGTGCGGATTGCTTCAGGGATTGCTGCTGTCACACTGTGGATCCAAGAAATATCCCATTCGTTCTCAACAGAGAACTGGCTGAGGTCGACAACGAGTTCAAACTTGGTGTCAGTAAAGTCAGAGAGGACAGAAAGAAGGAAGTACAAGAATATGTCCAAGTTGGTGCCCTGCTCCTTGAACCGGCGAGCAATAAAGTACAGCACTCTGTTGCCTTGCTTTGACCTTCCACTCTCGTAAAAGAAGGCACGTTGACGAATCGTATCAAGAGCGACTTCATGACCCAATATGCTTTGAACTCGCGTTGCAATATCAGGGTGCAAAGAGGTGGACAATTTCTGTGCAGTGCTGGGAATTGTTTTCTCTTGATCAGGTGCTGGACCAATGTGCGTCAAAAGCACAGCCAATTGAGCATATTTAGATTTACGTTTCGCAATCTCGGATTGGGAGAGGGCTTGATTGGAGTTATTGCCGATTAAAGCAACCTCCACCTTGTCCAAGTTAGCTTCCAAAACACGGTGGAGTCGAAGCAAATCGCATTCGGAAATATTTTCTGCTCTGCGACTGGACATCTTCTTTTCTACTTCACGAATAGTGGAATTGTCAACGACAGAAACATTTTCAAGGAATTTGATGACACGCCCATGGTTCTTCTCCAGCAAATCGTTGAGATCAGCCATAAAAGGCTCTTTTTGACTGAATCGCACATTGTTGGCCAAGTTTTGAATAACTTTGGTTGCTAGGACCAAACCACGCAAGAGGCGACGATCTTGGATTGGAGAAATCACGTTCAAAGTCCAAGGAGCGACAATAATTGGATTGATGAAACGCAAAAACATGAAGGCACCAACAGCTGTAGTCTTGTTTTCGGGAAATCGCTGGCCAACAATCTCTGCCAATTTGCCACAGACAACACGAAGCTCTTGAGGGAACTTTTCTGGATGTCCAAGTAAATTGTCCAACAATCGTTCAACTAGTGTAGTGATGTTCTTGCGGTTCACTGTAGCTTCTTCACCCGGTAGCATCTTGTTGGGGTCGATCTCGAAACTCATGTTCTTGTGGATGTCCAAAAGTTCGTCCAAAACAGGCTTGATTGCATTGATCAAGTATTCTCGCCCATATGTCTTGGAAAACACGGTCAATAATCGAGTAGCTAACGAGTTTTGACGAAACAAGTTGGGTGCATAGTCAGTCCGTTCCACTTCTGCTTCAATAGCCGCAACCATAAGGACGGAGAAATCGCCCTTCGTTTCAAAGACAGACATCAGAATGCTAGCGACATCGTCAACGTCTGAGATACCCCCCATCGCCAAAGCAATGTTCAAATCATCGTGATCAACAACCATATCCACCAGACGTTTGTATCTTGTCTGCATGACCTCCACTTCTTCACCAAGACCTTCAAACTGCTCCTTACCCCCCAACTTGAGTAAATTCGCGAGCACCAACATGAAGGAAGCACGAGTTTTTGAATCTTCGTGGTAACCCATCGACAGAGAGTATTTAAGCCCAATGTCAATGTTTGCTTGAAGCAGGTTTGATAAGGCTCGAATAATCAAGTCCTTCAGTGGGTAAATATACGACAACGTTTCTTTCGATGCAAGAACTTGTTCATTATACTCGCCGGCCAAAGCTCCCGGGTTTGCTTCTAGTCTATTGGATTCAATGGCCTCCACTGTACGGCACTTGTCAAGAACACGCAAAAAGAAGGACAAGTATCGATAAAACAAATGTTCCTTGAATTCATTGTGACCGACAAACAGTTTATCGTATCCTTCAGGCTTGAGAGCAGATGAGACGGAAGCAATTGTTTCGGTTGTCAACTGAATGGGGAGACCATCCAAGATGGCCACCAAAGCACGCATTGACGCCAAATCCAAGTCACGTGTCAATTTGAGTTGAGCGTCAGCAAGTCTGCGGCTATCATCTCTTCCACGTGATGTCAGGCCACCACTACCGCCGGGATTGGCGGCCCCTTCGTCACCCAAACTCAATAACGTTCGCCCGTCATCTAACGCAGCGTGAAGTTCCGCATTCCAACCAAGGACAAAATTGAGCATGGAGTTTTTGAATTCAATCTCTTGGCGTAACGCAACAACGTCCTTTTTTGTAATCACAATTTCCACAAGCTGACAGACTTTTGTTCGAATCGACAGGAACGTTGAGTGCATGTGGCTGCCATGCTGGACATTGTTGAGGTATTGAACGAATGAGTAAATGAGGGAGCCAAAATTGACGCCACCCGTCATTGTATGGAACTCGATTTGGTCATTTTCATTGTACTGGCGTTCCAAAATCAATTTTAAAACTGAGATGAACGATTCGACAAAGAAGAGGTTGCGTTCGTGGTTGTTGATTTCATCTGGACCCAAGAATTTAATCACATTGGCTTGACAGCTGGAGAACAAAGTTCCTGAAGAAACTATATGTCAGGATCATAGAAAAAAAAATACAGGAAGATTAAAGAAGACGCAAAAAAAAAACCGAACCGAATAAACCGCTATGCAACTCAGATCCCAAAAAGTTTTTGACAAATTCACGGACAACATCGTTTTCGCAAACCATCAACTGTTGCAAATCCAAAAGAAATTCACCAACATTCTTTTTAGCAGCAGTATACACAGCCTGAAGTTCCAAGTCAATCTTGGACAAGGTGTGATCCACAATTTCAGCTTCCTTGGTCACATTAATAGGAACGCCATAGTAGAACTCCATTTGCGCCGTCTTTAAAAAGAAGTTGGGTTGAAATTTTTTTTTGAATCGATTAATTTAGAAAGGGAATCTTAAAAAAACAAACTTACATGTCTTGTGATAGCCAAACTAGCGGCGTGGCATACACCTCCCATGGCACATAAAAATGCAGTATAGTTCTGACGCTCCCCTCGATCCGAAGACGATCCCGAACTGGCTCCATTTTCAACAGATCCAGGAACTTTTCCACCAGCCAATGAAGTTTGCAAAATGGGCCTAAAAAGTGTTCGCCATCGAAGATACACTTCTTCCCACGCCGCCAAACTTCCCAATGAAGGTTTTTCCATTTTCAAAAGCACCTACATTTTTTTTAAAAAAAAAAAAAGAGAAGGGGTTAAAAAAAAAACGACGGCTTTTTCGCCCAGTTTTTGAATGACATACCGTTCTAACACGTCTCTGCATTGCCCTTGAACTTGCAATCAACCCAACACCACCAACCAAAGTTCTCAACTCCTTGTAAACATGTAAATTCTGTGAAATGGAGAGACTACCCGTCTTTTCCTCCCATCCCAACTTATTCAAATTAACACTGAGTCTCTTGATTGCAACAGCTTCCTCTGAATCAAGCAACGACTCGGGAGTCGTGATTTCAACTTCATCCACCAAATACCCAATACATGAAATCGCGGTACTAACAATCTCATTCGACGGCGAGCAAAGGAGAACCAGCAGGGCTTTTTCGACATACATTGTGGCTTGAAGTCTCTCTTCAGAGAAGGATTCAATCTTGCAGACCTCCTTGCAGCGGGTGAGGAACTCTGTGCGTACTTTAAGCAGGTCTCGAAGGAGTTCGAGTATTTCTTTGAGGATCGGGGAGTGTTCTAATGCAATGTTTTCTGGGTTGGATCTGTCTACTTTGATTGTGAGGAGCAGGATGGCGATGGTTTGGATGACGGAGCTGGAGACGTTCCAGTATACTTCCATAGATAGGTTTGTGGGTCGATTGGAAGGGAATCGCCAGTTTGATGAGGATCCATCCCAGATGCTGACGAAATCTGTGGCAAAGATTGCACGTAGAGTTTCTCCGGCTTTTGAGCGGATGTAAGAGTCGTCATTGCTTGTTTGGCGAATGATTGTGTCGAGGATGCTGCGGAGTTCGTCCAAGGGAAGGATGGAGTTTTCGTTCTGCAATGTGTGTTTGTGTGATGATGATGATGATGATGATGTTCAGTCTCTTTTGTAAACTGGCGTGCAAAAACAAATTTTCACTTACAACAACCACCAAAGCCGGACTCTTTGCCCATACTTTCAAAGTTCCAAAGACCAAATCAAAGTTTTCCGCAGCCAAGTCATGAATTGCCTGGATTTTGATAATTTTCTCCCTCTTTGCACTTTTCCCTGCAAAGATTCCAGTTTTTCCAACTTTGAGGTCACTTTCCATACCAAGAACCGCTTCTGCGTTTTTCAAAATGTGTTCTTGTGCCTTGAAAGATGGAAGAGAAAAAAAAAAGAATAAAATTAGTTTTTGAGAAGAAAAAAATAAATAAACAACTTGAATACAAGTAAACTTACAACAAACAGGGCGCGAAGAGGACCCGCCAAACTACTATTCACACCATTCACATCATCTTCACAAACCAACTCAAAACACGCGCGAATCAAAATCACACGGTAGACTCCCGGAACGCTTGGGCTGAAAAAGCCAGCAACCAACGCACGCACCGACGCGAACGGATTCAATTTCAAAATCGCAGTCAATGCATCTGTAGGGACACTGTAATCCAAGTAAATATTGTCGGGCACAAGAATTTGGCCTTGACTACCCGAAGTTCTGGTTTCGAGCTTTGAGAACAGCTTATCGCGGATATCAAAGTCGATGGCGGCGACCAAGGAGCGTAAATAATCAGAAATGGCAGTCGTTGATTCGTTGTTGTTTGAGACGGGTTTGTTTGCGAGGACAGAGATGACTTTGAGCAGATCCACTTGACAGAAAATGGATACATCTGCTAATTTGCTGCGCAACTGTTTGCGGAGTCCGTCGAACCAGGCTTCGGCCTTTCGACCGAGATCTGGGTTCACGCGGTGGATAAGGCGTTCGTATGGGCTGGTTTTTTGGGGAGTTCCGAGACCAGAAACAAGCACATTGACAAAAAGGTCAGGACAGAGAGCGAGAAGCATCATTTGAGTGGGCCAAAAGAGCACTCGACGACGAGAAGTACCGTCTGATAAAGTAGCAAGCGTATTGAAGAAAGATTCAGGCGATCCTATGATTGTAATGTTTTTTTTTAAAAAAAAAAAAAAAAAAAACAGCAGATGTCTTGTCAGAATGGTATTACCTTCAATCCGCCTTTGGTTGTGGTGAATATCAAGGAACTCGGCGGGATGAGTGTCGATCCAATTCCAAATACACTTGCGGACTCCAATCGCAGCCAAGTACTGCACGCGCTTTGGCAAGAATTTGAAACATTGGTTCATTTCTATACGAGGAATAAGTAGAGTTTGGTGACGGAAAAGAAAAGAAGAAGGAGACGGAATGCACGAAGGTGGATGTCCGTGGATGTCGGTTCAGTAGATGTCGGTGGATGTCGGTGGATGTATGTCGGTGTTTGACAAAGAAAACACGTAGATATCACCTTAAACAAAAAAAAACACCGCCTTCGGCGGTTGGGACCAGCCATCGGCGAATGAGACCCGCCTTCGGAACCGCCTTCGGCGGATGAGCCCCGCCTTCGGCGGATGAGTTCAGCGGATGAGTTCAGCGGATGAGTTCAGCGGATGAGTTCAGCTGATGAGTTGAGCGAATGAGTCCAGCGGATAAGCGAAAAACATACCAATCAATAGAGAAGGAAGTCTCGTCAAATCCAAATTACAAAACTCAAGAAAACGTAATTCCGTCAAATCAAGACCGAAAGCACCAGTAAATCCAGGCAAAACCGAATCATCGGCATTCAAAGCAGTGGCCGAGTTTGTCAAAGAGTAAAGTTTCTGACGAATTCTAGCCAGAACCAAATTCCAATTTGAAGCCGATAGATAAAACAAAATCTTTCCAGCTTCTTTTTGAATTTCGGGATAAATCTCTACATCTAGTGGGGTGTGGAACATTGCAGGTGAAGGCATATAGTGGCCAGGTTTTGGTTGGGTAAAGAAGGAAGCCAATTTAGAGGGAGTGGCAGACACCTCACGATCGTCAGCAAAACCCAAGCTACGCAGAAAGTCTGGGTGAGAAATAGTGTCCTGGTTGATTTCAGAGAGAGAGGTGGCAAGGTGTTGCGTGAGTATGTTGAGCAGATAGTTTGCCAGGGATTCATCGAGGGCGGGTGGGTCTTTGAGGGAACCCGACTGATTTGCATCGTGATCCAGGGGCTCCTGGGGTTGATCGAGCTCTGACTCGTCGTCATCGTCATCGGCCAGATAGCCAGGCTGATCGGGCTTTGGTTTAGATTCGCGGTACAGATGCCAGCAGTAGGCCAGACAGTTTCCAATCAGCCTCAGCAGAAACAGCTGCGAGTAGAGGACGGGGGCGCCGACGATGGTCTGCTTCTGGTCATCATCAGCGGGATCGAGCGGCACCAAGTCTCTCTTAAGCGGATGTTAGACTGAGCCAGTTTGAGCCCGACAGACAACACACCTTCGAGTACGGCGCAGCCAGCATGGTGGCGGCCAGCACGCCGGCCAGGTCGCCGACGACGTTCCACAGGCGCCACGGACACAGCTCGATCAGCGCCTTTGTGTTCTTTGCGAAGAAGACGTCGCCCTCGAGCTGCGACAGGCTGACGCCCGAGTGCGCAGGCAGCCGCGCGGCGACGCTTTCGACGAGCGACCGCAGCACGAGAATGTCGCTGGCGAGCGGCGGCGGCGGCGGCGGCGGCGGCGTCGCGGTGGGGGCGTCCATTTCTTTGAATTTGTTGTTTTCTTTTCTTTGACTTTGTTTTCTTTGAATTTGTTTTTTAATCAAAGCACAACAAACGACAAAATAAATGCACGTCGCCGCCCGCTTCGCCCGCGCCCGCGTCGCCGATGCGCGCCAGCAAGCCGCGCTTGCGTCGCTCGATGCGCTGCTGGCCCGTCTGCTCGCTGCCCGGACGAGCACCGCCATCCACGCTAACCAGAAGACCTCAAAGTACCTCGTTGGTTCCGTCGGCTCCGGAAAGACCCTCCTGATGGACACGTTCAACGCCTCTCTTCTCCATGAGTGCACTCGCCTGGCCATCAACCCATTTTCTAAAAGAGTCCACTTTCTCGAATTCATGGCTTCTGTGCACTGTATGTACGTTGTTTCTTTCTTGTCTCTTTCTTTGTTTTTTCTTTGTTTTTTGTACTTACTACGAAGGTGATGCGAGGTTTGGTGTTGTTGTGTTATACTGTGGTGGATTGTTGACTGCGATTGATGAGAATACTGGATCGGATCTCTCGCATCAAATCCTCCTGCGATACTACCGCCAAAGGCGGTCTATACCCTTTATTTTACTTTCCTTGACTGTCTTATTGAAGCGTCAAGTACGCGATCCTATCATTCACTTCATTCATTCCTATGTAAACATACTCACATACACACACACATACACACACACACACCCACATATACCGACACATTATAGCACAGTTAAACACCATACGGAAAGAAAAACCTAAATCAGATCCCTTCGAGACGCTCGCCACCCAAATCAAAACCACCACCCCAGTTCTCTGCCTTGACGAATTCCAACTCACGGACATTGGAGACGCCATGGTTCTTCGCAGATTATTTGAGTCCCTTTACCGAAACGCCACTACTACTTCTACCAAAACACCCTTCACCCTCATCACAACATCAAACAAACAAATCAATGAACTCTACGCAAAAGGAATCAATCGAGAACTGGTCCGCCCTTTGCTGAAAGTCTTGGAGAATCACTGTGAAGTCATTGAGTTGGATGGAGGCGGTGTTGATTATCGACGGATGCTTGGGAAATTCCAAAACAATGACAGTCGCGTTTTCTACCACCCTCCTACTACATCATCAACATCATCAACAACATCAACATCAACACCAACATCATCGACCGCAGCAGATGTGCGTAAAACGTTTCTCAACCGCTTCACATCCTCCACAAGTGAAAACAACAACCACCAAGAAGATATCCACAGCCGCTTGCAAGACATCCAATTACCCCACGGCCGCAAAATCCAAGGCCTCGTGAACGGAAGAAAAGTGTTGATTCCGTTTGAAACCTTGTGTGGAAACACTGGCAAATTGGGCGGCGCGGATTACATCAAACTGTGTATGGACTTTGAGGAGATTTTCATCAGTGGTCCTGTAGAGCGATTCGACTTGGATGCCGTGGATTCAAAAGGAACTAAAAGCGTGGATCTGGGGAGACGGTTCATCAACTTGATTGATGTTGCTTATGACTCGCGTGTGCGGCTTGTTGTTGAAGCTGTGGCTGGAGTAGAGGAGGTGTTGGGTGGTTTGGAGACTGAGCAGGAGCGCGAGTTGGTGAAGGCGATTGTGGAGACAAGGGTGTTGAAGGAAGGGGGTAGCTCGAGTAGCAGTGCGACTACGTATGTTGGAATGATGGAGTGGAGTGCGACGGGGTTGCAGGATGCGTCTTTGGCAAGTATTGGTGGGATTGGAGTGAGTGAGACGGTTTTCGCGGTTGAGCGTGCCATTTCGAGAGTTATTGAGATGGGATCTTGGACGGGGGAAAATCTGAAAAAACAACAGTAATAAGCGTTCTTTGTTTACGTGGACTCTCTATTTTATTAATTTTAAATAAAATATTGACATTGAAGATTTTGATCTGGGCATCAGGCCATACGAAATAAAAAAAAAAGCTGTCAACAAAACAAAAAAAAAATGATGCGCTCTGGAACCAAGCGATCTGCTCCTCAAGAAACACCAGCTACCAACGGCAACAATGCGTCTCCAAAAAAGACCAAGGTTGTTTCGGGTGAAAAGTACGATGAAAAGGCACATTTTGAGGCTACTTACAACAAGCTTGCTGCTGAGCTGATTGAAGACATGAAGACTTTCAGACTTCCAGAGAACGGTATTGCATGGGTTCAGAAGGTGTGTTGAGTTTGTTTTTTTTGAGGGCGATCGCCTGCTATAATGTACTGTTTCTTTGTCGTTATCGTGATGGAGTTTAACCATTGCCTTGCCCCTTCCCTCGTCCTTTCAATAGATGCTCGACTACACGATTCCAGGAGGTTGAATTTGCTTACTCTTGTTTGGAGTAAGATCGATCCACCCGCTAATCTTCCAAAAACGTGTTGAACAGGAAAAATGAACCGTGGATTGACTGTTGTCTCATCCCTGCGATCATTGAAGAAGAGAGATCTTACCGAAGAAGAGCTTTTGCATGCTGAAGTTTTGGGATGGTGTGTCGAGCTTGTAAGTTCAATTGTTCACTACGACGTTATTGTTTTTTTTGGTGACCGTTCTCAAAAAAACAGTTGCAAGCCTTCTTTTTGATTTCTGACGATATTATGGATTCCTCCGTGACTCGTCGTGGGGCTCCATGCTGGTACAGAGCCGAAGGAGTTGGAATGATTGCAATCAACGACGCCTTCATTGTTGAAGCTGGAATTTACAGACTTTTGAAAAAGTACTTCCGTGGTCAGACTTGGTATGCTGACTTGTTGGATCTCTTCCACGATGTAAGATTATTGAGTTATTCGTTTTCCAAGATCCAAAGTTTTTTTTTTTTTATTCATTTGTTTTTTTTCGTAAAGGTGACTTACCAAACCGAATTGGGTCAATTGATGGACTTGATTACCGCCCCAGAAGACAATGTTGATTTGAATCGATTTTCTCTTGAAAAGTACCGATACATTGTTGAGTTCAAGACTGCCTACTACTCATTCTACCTCCCCGTTGCTCTCTCCATGTTGTTGCACGGAATCCCAGCCGACAGTCCTTCTTACAAGCAAGCGTTGCGAGTGTTGCTTCCATTGGGAGAGTACTTCCAAGCTCAAGATGATTACTTGGACTGCTTTGGAGCACCTGAAGTCATTGGAAAGATTGGTACCGACATTGAGGACAACAAGTGTTCGTGGTTGGTGAACCAGGCCTTGCCACTCTGTAACGCCGATCAGCGAAAGAGACTCGATGAAAACTATGGACAACGCAAACCTGAAAATGTGGCTGTTGTGAAGCAGGTGTACAAGGAGCTTGACTTGGTGGGATTGTATGCCAAGTACGAAGAGACGAGCCACGCTTTGGTGATGGACTTGATTTCACAGATTGACGAGGCTGTTTTGCCGAGGGACATGTTTATCACATTTGTGAAGCGTATTTACAAGGTTTTGTTTGATTCTTTTTTTTTTCCTTAATCTTTTTTGTGTCCTGATTGTTTTTTCTTTTTCCTTTTTCTAGAGAAACAAGTAAAAGGAAGGGAGGATTATAAGCCCCATGCGTGTGAATTTGTCTCGTTTCTCTTTTTATTGCTGTTTTGTTGTTTTTTTGCTGAATACAGTTGTGTTTCTGGACATAATGTTTATTATTTTTATCAATATTTTTTGTAATGGAGGAGGTCTCGGCGGAAAACACAACAACCACAGTGGCAGCACCAGCAGCGACAGCGGATAGTTCGATAAAGGTTTGTTAAGCATGCTCGGATATCTTGCAGCCTTGCAGGAGGCTAACCAAAGTCCAACCTTTTTGCACCAGATTCAGTTGTCACTGAGCATTGCAAAGTACGTCGTGGCGTGTCTCCCCCTCTGATTCTAACCGTTTAAAAACACTGGCTTAAACAGCGACAATGTCCTGCGTGCGTGCCTCTTGGCCCTCCTCCAAGTGGGAAACAGACCATGTTCAATTGAGCAGCTCGTGTTCCTCCTGGACAAGTTTCAACTATATGAAAGGTGCGTTTTTACATTCGAAAAAGGTGCTCGTTCCATGTTTTCGTTAATTGGATTCTATTGGGTTGTGTTTTTTTTTTTTGACAGTGGCCAGAAGCTACGCGCTATCCATATCCTAACTAGAATGAATATTTATCTTCGAGAATGTAAATCGAATCAAGTAGAACCGTTATTTAAGCGAGTTGTTGTCAAGTGAGTTCCTTTCACCTTTATCAATGCCCGCCCGGCGTACTCACTTTTTTTTTCTCCTCTTTGCAGCAAAACAAGCAATCATTACTATATCAATGCCCCAACGCTTCCTACAGTTTCATGGATAACTCCACCGCTTCCGCGCCATAGTAATCATACCCACAGTGACCCCTTGCAACCAAGTGGCATCAAAGCAAACTCTTTGGCCGGCAGCAACTCTACTACAACGCATTCCAAACTTTCAGCAACAGCGCATACTTATAATTCTTCGTCCATATCTTCTGCACGCTCGTTGTCAACCACTTCCTCGTTTTCATCTAATTCAACCGAGTCGGGTACCAGCAAACCTGGGAAAAAGTATTCATTTGGAACTTCACGAGGAGCAATCAAAAAAGCGCGAAAAAACAACAAGAACCAAGAAGAAGAAGCAGAAACAGACGATGAAGTCGACGTGCACGTGCCAAGCACTGCGTCTTTGTCTGCCCCTGTGTCACGGCGCGCTTCCATGGGAGCAGCTGCTGGCCATTCAAAAGGAAATAGTATGAGTTCTGGTGCCAACTCGGCTGCTAGTTTAAAGAGGAAAAGAGTTTCGATGGGGGGTTTGCCTGTTGAACTCAGACCAGATTTCAAAAGGGCGCCTCCGTTTACGGATTTGGTGATTAGCGATCCGTTTCCTTTCATTCCTTCTGAAAAGGATACGTCTGTGAATACAGTGTTGGTTCCCCCAAACACGTACTACTACGTTCAGGACGACAGATGTATGAATAAGGAAAAGTTTGCAAGCGCGGAAGGGTGTGTGGGGGGTGGGAAATGCAGGAGTTGTATTTGGAAGCATCGCGAGAGGTTGCCGTATTGTTTCTTTTTAGGGTTTCGAGCCTTTTTGGTCAAGTTTGATGATGAATTAGGAGGTGTTGGATCAGGCGGAGAGGTTGGGGGTGTTGGGGTTGTGGTTGGGGATGCAAGTGTTGGCGAGTCAAGCGGTGCTATTGATGCTTCGGATTCTGCTGCTGTTCCTATGGAAGTCGATGAGGGGGTTGCTGTGGGAGCGGCGGATGCCATTCGGATTGAAGGAAGGACAATTGGAGGGAAGCCTGTGGTTTTGGACCCTGTTGATAATTACCGTGTTATGAACGAGGTTCCAGCTGAAAATATGGTGTATGGGCCATACTTTATCCCCAATGGAGCTGATGTGGGGATGCCAGTTGCAATTACATCTACTGTGGCCAAGCGGTTGGGTGCTAAAGTGACAGGGAGTGTTGCAGGTAGCAAGAAGAAGGCCAAGTTGGTTCACGACGACGTCCTTGAGGAACCACTGGTATTGCCTTCACAGCAGCCTCAAGAAGAAGTCAAATTGGATGGTTTGGTGGACAATCAAATAAGCGTGTCATTGAGGGGGGGTGCGTCTGCAGAAGAAAGCGAAGATGATGATTACAATGACAGTCATGGATTAAAGGAGAAAAAGACTGTTGCAAAGAGCAAGACGGCTGGAAATGGTGGCCAAAGAAAGCGGCAAGACTATCCGGATCTCTTGAAAACTTCCCCGTTTCCATTTGTTCCGTCAGTGTCGAATCCCCAATTAAATGGACTTTTGGTTCCTCCGGGCGCTCGATACCACGTTCAAGAGTCAAAATGTCGTGATGGAAAGTATGCAAATTATCCAAAGTGCAGGACTTGTCGCACCGCGAAGCCGGTGCATGGAGCTTTCTGTACATATGTTGGATTCCGCGCGTTTGTAGTCGTCAATAATGGCTCGAATGGTGAGAGTTTTGCATTGAAGGATGTTGGTGGTCTGGATTCGCTTCAAGTCAATGGAAATAAGAGTCAATTGTTGGGAGACGATCGATCTCGCGTATTGAGCGAGGTATTTCAAAAGGACTTGATTTATGGACCCTACTTTATTCCAGGTGGAGTTATTATTGAGGGATGGCCACCAGCTGTACCTGAATACTTTGTGAAAGAAAAGAGGAAGAGAGTCAGACAACCTTTAAATTTGAAGTCTGCTGAAGGCAATGTGGGTGATGCCGCCCACGGAAAAGGTGTAAATAGTCCGGTGGAGAGTGGGGAAGGGTTTAAGGAATCTTCGATTGGTGGTGTTTTTGAAGCAAGTATGAAGCCGTCAATTTCGCTTGACCCAGTGGCTGACAGTGAAGTCTTGTCAGAAATGGAAGTATCTGAAGTTTGTGATGAGGACTCTGTTGATCGAAGCTCTAACGATCTTGGTGTAATGGAGTCTGTGCAATTGGTAGGTAGTGTCGTTGAGACCATTTCTCCCACTGTGGAAACGGGTTCTGTGCCCATCACTGGTCCTGCTGCAGGCACTATCTCTGGAACTGGACTTTATGGTGTGGGAGGATTTTCTGCAGCTCCAGCTGAAGAAGCAATTATTGGAGATGTAGTCCTAGAGCAGCTGCAGCCACAGGAGCATTACTCTACCGCAGAAGCCACACAAAATACTGGATACTATTCCAAGGGACATGAAGCCGAACCGGAGCATATTGATGGGTTCAGTCAGCTTCTGGCTGCTGTCGCGCGGGTGGACTCTGGGAATATTAACATTGCACCCGCCATTCCCACGGCTGAAGGAACAAATAAGGTTTTTGCTTTTGCAATGAAGGACAATAATGGAATGAATCTGGATAGCGTCAGTGAAAAGGAAAGCAGCGGCTCTTTGTTGCACAAGACGCGAAAGCCTGTCGTAGCCAAAACTTCTGGAGGGATGAGTCCTGCGATTGTTGAGAAGATCCGCAATCTTGTTCAGAGTGGTGGTGTTGACAGCGACGCGATTGACGAAGCAACAGCAGCAGAGGACAAGTTTTTGTGAGTGTGAGTCAGAATTAAAAAAAAAATAAATCGACTTTGAATAAAATCCTACATGTTTGGGCGTGTTTTGAACACCACATATGGCCTGCGCCTGGGTAGCCGAATGTTTCACCCGAAGGTTCCGTTTGATCCAGCGGCTGGTCGAGTTATCCGCGGATCGGTGCTGGCGTCGTTGTCTGTGTCTTGCCAGGTGTCCAGGGTGCACTCTGGGCCTGGCCCCTCCTTGCCACGGACTCCAACCACACCCTTGGCTTCGTATCGCCTGCTGGAGCCTCTCAAGCGGTCGTTTTCTTCAAGCAAGTGGTCAAACTCAGCTTCGCTGAACCCGATAAGGTTTACGGGCAGACGGAGTCAAGCGGAATTAGACCCAGCCGTGGTTCTATACTTGATTATCGGAATAAATACTGTTGGTGAGTGGGATTGAGTTTTTGGGTGTTGGGGCATGGTTGGAGGTGTTTTGACTGACGATGTGACCTTTATCCAGTCTTTGTAATGTGGCAAGTTGCTTATGCTGAGAGCCAGCAAGGAAACAATGCTATGCTCATCTTTATGCGAGAGAATTTCATGTCAAAGTGGGTGATTTTGTATTCATGACTTAGTCACTGACTTGTTTTTTTTGCGAATGTGTAGTTGGGAATCTTTGGAAGCCGGTCGCTGGTGGACGACCATCTCATGTGCATTTTCTCATAGCATGCTTCTTCATTTTGGTCTCAACATGTTTGTCCTTCACAGTTTTGGAAGGATTGTGATGGGTATTCTTGGGCCCAATCGGTTCCTCATGTTTTACCTGACAGCGGGGGCTTTTTCATCAACTGTTCACTTGATATACACTCGATACATTCAACCCGCAACCAAGGGCCATCGTCAACTTGCTCCGCCACCACCAGTGCAAACCAGCATTTTCTTTCCTCAGCAAAATCGACCATATATGCCACCTGTGCCCAGTTTTAATGACACGTCCTCTCATGGCGCGTCGGGGTCAATCAGCGGGTTTCTCCTTCTATATGCCTTAACGTTTCCCATGCACCCAATAACTCTGTTTTTCTTTATTGAAGTTCCAAGTATTGTCGGAATTGGAGGGTATTTGGCATATGATTTTTACATGGCGAGTTCAGGGAAGCAAGGGCTGGTGGACAGTGCAGGGCATGTGGGTGGCGGTGTCTTTGGAGCCATGTATTGGTTTGCGTTTGTGAAAACGTGGGTGAGTCGGGGAAGGTTTTGAATATTTGAAAACAAAACAATAAAAAAAAAAAGAACAATTCGATTTTTAATTTCGTGAATTTAAAGCTTGCTGTTGGAGGTTTTGTATCCTGGTGGACATGGGCCTTCGTATTTTTGATTGAGGAACCAAGCAATTGCCTCAAGTTTGTCGCTTCCAAAGAATGTCATTGATGACTTGTCGGAAGCGCGTTCGACAACGATCCAGGGGGCTCCGAAAGCGCCGTGAGTATTTACAGCCTCATTGGTAGCTTCGATGAGTGCAGTTTTTACTTGCGGTGACTGTGAGTCAACTTCAATCAGGCGTTTCGCAGCTTCGGAGCCGACAAGTGGTGAAAGGTACTCGAATAGATCAGAGGGCGACGTGATGCTTTTCTTATCATGCCAATAGAGTTTCTAGAATAATGTGTATGAGGAAAACTCTTCATGAGGTTGTTGTGTCATTGCTTACCCAAAAGGCCTTCGACGCGTTTTCAAGCTGGGGACTCTTTTGGAGTCTCAATGCCGTGAGAATACGCTGAGCGTGAAGGGTCATTTGGGGAAACTCTTTGAGTTTTACGGGATTTGTAAGCACATTCTCGAACATAAGCATACTCTGAAAACGAACCCGCTGGATAGCCAATGTCCACGTCGTACATGTCCTTCAGGCATTTTATTTCCTTTAAGAGCTGCTTTCCCTTGAAGGGATTCGTTGCGGGCGGCACATTGCCCGCCAGCTTCATCACGGCGCCCAGCGAGAAGGGCACCAGCTCAAAGGCCACGGCCGGCCACCGCGGCTTGTAGCGCAGCAGCAGCTCGACGCCGAACCACGAATACGGCGACACGACATCGTAGTACACTTTGACGGACGACATTTGTCTCTTTATTCTCTGTTTTAATTTTATTCCTTTTATTCTATTTATTTCAACAAAGCAAAGCAAAGCAAATAAAAAGAAACCAAATAAAAAAGAGCGAAAAAGAATGGACAACACGACGCCGCTCACGGCGCTTTCGCACGCAACGCGGCTGCTGCAGGTGCTCGCAGACGCCGCGCAGAGCCGCACGCTGCGGCCGGGCGGCGCGGCCGTCGACGATTTGTTCAACGAGGCGCTGGCGGCGCTGTACGACGCGGAAGTTGGTTTTTCTTTTTTCTTTCTTTTTTGTTTTTTTTGTTTTTTTGTTTCTTTGTTTTTCTTTGTTTTCTTCGTTGATTGATTCAAAACAAAACAACAAAACACAGTGCCGCACGCGTTCTTTGGCCACATCACTCACCCTCTTTGCCCAGAAAAAAGAAGCCCAGGAATGCGAACGCAAGCGCGTCGCAGAAACTGAGGCGCTCGCGTTGCAGGATGCGGTGCGCTTTCTTGAGCTGTTTGATTTGGAAAAGGAAGTCGACAAGAAAGTTGGCTTGAAGTTGAAGAAACAAGAAGAGGAAAAGCTGCAGCGACAACAGCAACAGCAACAGCAGCAGCACCAACAGCAACAACTGAATCACGTAAAGGAAAAAAAAGCTCAAGAAGAAGAACAATTGGCCAGCGATGAAACCCATGATTCCACCACAGCACAGCCCATCCTTGACCCTTGCGAACAACCACCACAACCAGCCCCGCCAAAGAAAATGAATTTAGCCATTTCGTTATTATCGGATGAAGAGGTAAATGATCCTTTTTTTTCTCCTTTTGTGGTACAAGTGATAACTGATATTTTTTTTCCAGTTTGACGCACTGCCCAAATATCTACTGAACCGTCTAACACTCGAAAAAATTAATGCGTCTCTTGCAGAGTTTAATAAGCTGGTGGCCGCTAAATATGCAACTCTAAAAATTCCACATGCCAAAATGAATAAACTGCAACGTGACCGATTCTGGGAACACAAGAAATCTTGCAATGAAGCCACCAAAGGAAAGTCATTTTTGATGGAGCGTGAGATTAAAGACGCCTGGTGGAGTTCTGGGGCCGTTAACGGTCGACCTGATAAAAATGGGCTGGGTCTTGGGTTCAAGTTGGATCCTTTGGGAAGAAATGTGCTTGCTTTGGCCAGACATTTGGGCAGAATTAAGGAAGTTCGTGGTGGTGGTGATACTCGAATTGTTATCTTGTGACAAATTGTGTTAATATGTTTTATCTTTGGTTTTTCGTAAACTTTCTTTTATTCCAATATTAAATATCACATATTCTTAATTTTTTTCTTATCCATAAATCGTAGAAAAAAAAAAACTAAAAATTTCTATCCAATAATAAACTTGATCCACAACATGTTGGAACAGGTGAGACGCCTCTATGTGCCTGCACCCGGTCATGTATTTACACCAACCTCTTTCTGGATTCGCTGGTGTTTTATCAGTTCTCGGTCACCATTGGCTGTCCTGATAGATCACCCACATGGACCTCCCCTGAATCCGCCACAAGATCAGCTCCACAGCTGTTTTCATACACAACCCGTGTTTGCAGTCAATGTCGACGGTCTGAAAATGAGGTTCGGCAGAGTGCCTGTGTAGTTGGGCAGTAAAGACTCTCGAATACGCTGACCGCCACTTCGTTCAACCCCATTTAGAAGCCAGAATTGGGCCTAGAAACCTCCCGAATAACATCAAAAAGCACACTTTCTCGCTCGTGGCAGCACTGGTCAGCTTTTGCCTCTTTCTCTTTTAGGCGGTCTGCTTTTAAACTGATCAAAACAATCAACCTTAAAAATGACAGGAGATGTGTCACCCCACAACTACTTGCACACATTGCACATGAAGAAAACCTGATTGGCTTTGCGTTTTTGCCACCTTCTTTGCAGTTTCGGATTCGGCGGGCGTTGTTGCGGGGAACTGTTGATGTGAGCTCGAATACCTGAAATTACAACAACTGACATTGCGGTGTTGTAGGAGGGCCTTGCCGGTTCAGCTAGTGCTGTTGATAGTACGACTACTACTACTATTCCACAATCACTGAAGTCTCTTGGAACTACAAAAACTCTGTCCATATTAAACCACTTTCTTCCGCTGAGAAAACCGACTGAACAACCGTTTATATCTTCTCCTTCTCCAGTAAAGAAAGAAAAATCTATTCATTCCAGCAGATCTCCATCACCCGCGCCATCGGAAATGTCCAACTTTGAAGCCCCTTTTGCAACTGACTTTCTAAAATTTACCCCAATATGCCCAACGTCCCAGAAACAACTTGCGCAACACAACGAGAAACTAAAACTAGAGGAAATGGCACGCTCTTCTGTTGTTGCTGCTGATGATGATGGTGACGGTGATGAGAATGGTGTCGAAAAACAAACAGTTTCCAGGAAACGGGGACGACCTAAAGGAAGACGAACGAGTGTGAAAGATAGAGTTACATGGGTTGTAGTTAATATCGAAGAAGAAGAAAAGGAAAAAAAGCTGAAGGAGAAGGAGTCTGTGATTATAAAGACGGATAAAGTCGAGGAGGGTGGGCGAGCATTGCGAGCACGAAATCGGTCACGAGCTGGGGATTCTGTTGGAAGATCTCTGCGGCCTACCCTATTTAATCTTTCTTCATCAGAAGAGGAAGGGACTGAAATTGAAGAAGAATCTGATGAGACTGTGGATGATTCCAATGATGATTCAGAGGATGATGATCATGAGCGAGTCTCTAGGAAAAAGAGAAGACAGTCTGCACCAACAAGTAGCTCCGAACCACCGCATCAAGTGCCTCGAAGACGTGGGCGACCTAGAAAAGTGATTGAAATCTCAACGTCTCCCGTTTTGACATCGGACGACGAGCCAGTAGTGTCCAAGAAAAGTAAACCCACAGAGCCATGTATGGCGGATTCTTCATACCAGAGAGGAAATTTGTCTACGCGACGTGCAAAACAATTGCCTGTCAGATATGCCGAGGATGACTCTGATGCAATTATATCCTCAGATGAAGGCATATCGTCACGTCAAACAAAAAAAACGCGGATTCAAATAGCGCTGCCGACGATAATTACACCGAATGCTTATTCGGAGGCAGGTGGACAGGTGGTAGTGCCGTCACAGACATCTATTCAAGCTCCGCCCCCGCGAACGCAATCACAACCTCAGAACTATCAAGTTTCCATGCTCCCTTCTCAACGTCCTCCTCCTTCTCTTCCTCCGCGATCTTATTCGTATCCACAACAACAGCAGCAACATCAACCTTTTGCCTATGGCTATCTCCCACCGCCGACTCGGCAACAACATCAACAACAACCATATTCTTATCCGTCGAATTACTCAGCGGCGACTAGTTATCAGATTCCCTCATCTTCTCAATACTATCCAAAATTATCTCAACAGCCGAGACCAACACAAATCCATTCTTCTTCAGCTGCGCCACATCCTCATCCTGCCTATACCTCTCACTACCAACACTATAGTACAGCGCCAATATACTCTCCTAACCCTGGTCTCCAATACTATGGGCAATCGGTTTATCGTGATCATTATGCAACTTCAAGCACAACGCAATATAATCAAAATGAACCGCCCTATCACCTGAATAATAGAATGAACAGTGGAGTTAGTTATGTGAGTGCGAGTAGTAGTAGCAGTAATAGTGGTACTGGTGGCGGTGGTGGTGATTCGAGTTATCGTTCACTGCCATATCATTATTAGCCCTTTATTATAACCCTATATAAAAGCCCTGTATTATCACTTTTGTTTCATGCCAATATACTGTTCCCCTTGTAATGAAGGGTGGTGTGGGAAAAAATTCCATTCGATTACCACCCCCTCATTTCATTACAGGAAGAAATAAATAAACAAAAAAAAAACAGGAATAGAATTATTTTCCCACAACCCCAAACGAGAAGAAAGACACTGCACTGTTCAGTTATCCCTTGTACTATCTTACCGGGCACCGTGTGTAAAAAGCGGCCGCTAATCAAAAGAGAGTGACAACAAGTTCGAACCCACTCTTCCCAAGAAATCAAAAGACACTGAAAAAAAGATTAAAGGAATGGCTGAATTCCCCTTACCACTGTTACCAAGCCACTCTACAACTACCACGACTACCACTACTTTCAACAAAATGGCACCTCGAATGAAACCTCCGCAGCTGTTTGTATCTCCGCGGAAACTGTCGACGGCAGATATCCATAACCTGCAATCGCCAACAGCTTGGCTACATGCGTTTCCGTCCTCTGCAAAGGAATCACTGCAAGCAACATCTGTACACAAAGAACAGGAAGATAATTGGTTTGAGGATTCACTTGATTCGTCTTCAAGATTGTCTGGTAAACATAATTGATATGGCACTTGGTGGCTCCCGACCCCTTAAACTTGTTTTATTTTATTCTGTCAGGACCATCGGCACCAAAGACAAGAGAATATAGACGTGGAAGCTGTTATTCTTATCGTATCGGTGATAAGCAACATGATGATATTGCCAGTGCAATAAGTTCTTTGATGGCGATGGAATCATCATTATCGCCCTCATCAGCAATGGAGGAAAACTCACAAACAGAATCTGAGATCTTGCGGCAACCCGTGATAGTTACTTCTCCCGAGTCTCCTCATTCTCCGACATTGTCCTTTGGGAGTGCACCCAGGCTATCCGTTTCTGGCATTAGCTGCCACTCAAGGAATGACTCTGCGAATGGAATTCAAACTCAAGGGAATGACGACGACTGGGATAACCGGTTCTTGACGCCGCCGAGGAGACATTGGCGAAGCGAGAGCGAGAGCAGGAAGAATAGTATTCGTGGAACGATTGGTTCACAGTCGCTTCCAAAAGAGCTTGGAGGTTTGAATGCGGGCGTTCAAGAAGCCAGAGCGAGGGGGGGAGATATCTTCAGCGACAGCGCAGTCACGAAGGGGCGGTTCACGGTGCGCACGCTATAAGGAATAAAACATTAAATGACCCAATTCAGTCTGTTTTCTATTTTATTATGATCTTTACACCCGCTTCTTGGGAATTCCTTGAAGATCCTTGGTCCATACAACACGACATGTTAGAGTATCTAGGAGTTCACCAAGTGAGCAGTCGTTGCCGTGCCGACCCTTCCCAGTTTTGGAAGTAATAATGTATGCATCATAGCCGTATCTCTCTGCGTCATACAAAACAACAACTTGAAGCATCAAGTACATTCCATAAGATGACGTAAAATGCCAAACGGCGTGCAATGGAATCACACTCCAGAATTCTGGATTCTGCAAACAAAACACCCGTTCCTCCAGTGTCCAAACAATAACAGAGACCAAAATGAACGTGATTGTGCTCCAAACGTAGGATTTGATCATTTTGCCTTGTGGGTGAGTGGCAAGAAACTGCTTATGCGATGTGACTGTTGAAAGGGCAAGGAAAAGCAACGCTGAACCCAAGCACGCTCCGACAACGTCATCTGCGATATTTTTTTCCAGCTGAGAGTCGATAATAACTACAATAGTGGCTTTTAGATTGAGATGGAAAAAAATAATACACACTTGACCCCAATAGAATGAACGACATGAGTCCGTAAACGATTGTTGATAAAAGCTCCTGCAGGAAAGACTCTTCCTGTCTCTGCTTCTTTGAAACACTTTTCGACTGCACCACCGAGACTGGGTGGAACCAACGATACAACACCAAGTCAATAATTGCAGGAAGAACCTATTGTTTGATACATATCGACACCGGTTCGGGTTTGAGGCGTTTTTTGTTGCTCACGCAATATTGACAGCTCCTCACCTTCAAACCTAAAACGACTTCGCCCCATTGATCCATCTTGCTCCAGCCCCAGTGACCAGTGTAATGGTATCCGATTGAGCCTATACCAACGACTGATAGTACGCAATACATGTGTTTCACAGCTTTGTGGCCGTGATGGGGTGTAGAAAACAAGGCCCCATACAATCCGACAAGGACGATAAATATGGAGGAGTAGGTATTCCAATATTCAGGAGGGCCTGTAATTGCACTCTCGCAAAACAGAGCAGTTGGTTTGGTCCAAAAAGCAGGAAGGAGCATTTTCCATGAACTTCTTGGTGTCCGTCAACTCCACTTTAATTTATTTCAATACTATTTATGATGGGGATAAGGGCGGCGTTGTCATTTGGCAAGGATCCACACACGATTGTTTATTAAGTATTCTGACTTAACGGCACTTGACTGCTGTATTAACGACGCTGGCAATGGGTTAGGGTCGCCGCAAGACCGAGGCGAGCGACAGGCGTATCAACTGTCTATGCAAACTGCACCACACTTCTATTGATCCACAATTCTTTTTTAAACGCCTTTTTTTGCATCAAAACGCTGGTTTGTCCAACCACCTGCTGTCTTGCCTTCTACTAATGTGAAATATACAACTCTCAAAAACAGGCTCAGAGATGTTCAACTTCTTGAGAAAACGCAAAAGCACGGATTCGGCCCATTCGGGAAAGTATCTGTTGCTGAAAGACATCTCGAATTCTCGATCTAAATTGTCAGTCCATCTGTTGCAGGATCCACTCCTTCTGCCACTCCACACGATGCTCCTGCTGCTGCGAGCGAAGCTCCCGTGGATGCTGTGTCTGCCTGTACGTTCTCATTTCAGTCCACAAATTATACCTCTCAGACAAAGTGCCACTCTACATTTAAGACATGCCAACGAATGCGGCGATCAACACTTCGTCAATGCCAGCCAAAGCTGAAACTCGTAAGGTTTTTTTTGGCCAACCACACATGTTGTTAACTCCCTCGTCAATGTAGTTGTGGACTTTATTGATGAAGCCCAAATGAAAAAACTATTAAAGCGGACCGATGATGTTATGAAGCAACTAAAGGCAGATTGGAACGCTGGTGAAGCCAAAGCCCTTTTTGATGAGTTTGAAAATCACCTGAAGACTGTTACGGACTATCAAGAGAAACTGAGTACTTTGGAAGGAACCGCCAACAATGTGAAGGACGCGATTGATGCGATCGTCGACGGACTTGGTTTCATCGCTGACGTAAGTTTTTTCCTCTGATTCATGTTTTAATCACTAAACAAATGTTTCAGTCACATCCCATTTTGAAGATTGCATGGATTCTGGTCAAGTCGGGTTACAAGGTTTTTCTTGTGCTGCGAGCCAGCATCAAGCTAACCGAATTAATATAGATGGCAAAAGCTGGTACCGAGGAGGCGGCTGCATTCGGTGAACTTTCCACCCGTTTTCTGGGTGCTTCAAGAGAAATTCATCGTCTATTGGGCTTAAGGACAACTGGAGTTCCACTTGAGACGTCTCGACTGTTATCAAGAAGTATTGATTCATATGTTTCGTGTCTGATTGATGTTGCTGATAGTTATTTGGAGTACTTCAAAGCTGGTGCGTTTTGTATTGATGTAATAGAAGGAATGCGATGCTGATATCAGCTTATGATTTAGGCAAACATGTTGCTTTCAGTCTGTTTGGAAGAACCTCTCAGACACTTGCTGACTTAAACGAACGTCTCGATGCTGCGAATGCCGATCTTCGTCGTGTCCGACAAGATGGAACGCTGGAGATTTTGGTTGCTGTTGCTAAAGACGTGGTCGACATCAAAAACAAAGTTACAACGGCCTTTGAACAAATGACAGCAACAAGCTACGACCGGGATTTTGACACTCTACGCGAGCACTGCACGTTCACTGACCTTCACAGTGCTGGAGAGATACATGCACTTTCGCACAAGAGACATAGAGGAACTCGAGACTGGATCATCAATCATATGGTAACTTTAATCACCAGCGACAACGATAAAAGGATTTTCTGGCTTCAGGGAGAGGCTGGAACAGGAAAGTCTGTGATTGCTGGGTGTGTTGCCAGCGCTTTGGAGGACAGAGGAGTGCTCGCTGCCTCTTTTTTTTGCCAACATGACAACAAGTTGAGAGATACTATTGCGTCTATGATCCAGACTCTTGCTTATGAGGTTCGCTTCTTTGATTAAAAAGTATGTTCACTTGCTCTATCTAATTCTGTGGCCTAAGCTTGCTGGAAAGTATCCGAGTTATCGCAAAGAACTCCTTAAAAGTCTCCAAGATTCAAAGTTTCGAGACAGTACTATCGTCTCGGTCCGGAAACAACTCGAAGTTTTTTTCATCAATCCTTTCAGCGACTACCCTGCTGCACCAAACCATGTGATTGTTATTGATGCTCTTGACGAACTTGAGGATCATGTGGATCGCAATCAACTTTTGGAAGTTTTGAACACATTGAAGTCCTTGAAAACTCCTTTCAAATTGTTTATCACAAGTCGCCCCAATGTGGCCATTCCTCGGATGGGGGCCGATGACGTTGAGGTCGAGCGCATCGATGTTAAATCGAAAAACAACCACGAAGATATTCGGCTCTTCACCCAGGACCGAGTTGCTGGCCTCGTGAAAAGTCTTGTGGCAGAAGATCGAATTGCCCCGGATCCAAAAGATATTGCAGATTTGGTAACCACGCTTTCACAAGCATCAAATGGGTTGTTCATTTGGATTACGTTGGTGCTAGGAAATGGCTACAGCGAAGATGCCGCTGGTGTCATTGAGGAAGTCTGGGGGGACTCTACGTCGACAAAATCCGTAAAGGAGTTGTTGTTGCGCCTTGAACAGGTGGCTTCGATGGACCTGCGCTCTTTGTATTGTCGAGCACTCTGCAATGCTTATAGAACCGAGACCGCCGCTAATGACTTCAAAGTTACTGTTGGGATTATTCTGTGTGCGAAAGTACCGCTGTCTCTTGCGTCATTGAAGTCTCTTGTGGCGTGCTACCCAGCAAACGCCACAATAAACAAGATGCGAGTATCGGATGCCCATGCGGCATTGAAGTCTCTTATCAAATCTGGCGCTGATGGAAAGCTTGCGTTCATTCATAAAACCGTGCCGGAGTATCTGCTCAAAATTGCTTGTCATTCGCAGTGCGGAACAGCAGCCAAGACTTGTAAAGAAGATACTTCTCGCCACTGTTGTCACAATCAAGCGGCTCGTCGTTTCCAGATTGATTCAACTGCCACTTCATTGAATATGGCTCATGCGTGCCTTGGCATTTTGAATTTTAGTGGAAAAGAAGAACAACCGGCCCAATCACTGTTTCGAAACATGGGAAAACTAGATGGTTCAAAGAAGAGCCCAGTTTGGTTCGCCAATGATGCCTTGTCAGAAACGCTGGAATATGCTGTCACTTTTTGGTCCCACCACTTCTTTGATGCATTTCCAAATCTATCCAACCGTGAGAAGGAGCCCTTGATTCAAGCACTCTTTCAGTTTTCCAAGACAAAACTCCCTTACTATCTTGAGGCGCTGCTACTCCTTGGGAAACTGAATGATGTTTTTGAAGTGGTCACTACTGTGACAAGCAGTCTGTCTCAAGTGAACTCAACAGAATCCAGTTACATCAGGGCAATCTTCACAGATCTCAAGTTTATTGCTTTCAACTTCAGAAAGTGTCTGATGATCAATCCTCTTCAAGTGTACGAGAAACCAGTTATGATGGTACCGCTTAAAAGAGAGTATTTTCAAGCTTATCATGGGTTAGGGCCTGGGACAATGACGCTGGGACAGGATGTGGAGTGGGGGGAACTCACGTTGACTGGTCATGCAAGTGAAGTAAAGGCTGTAGCTGTATCCCACAATGGTCAAATTGTGGTGTCTGGATCATCTGACCATACAGTCAAGCTCTGGTCAGTATGGACAGGGGAGTGCATCAAAACGTTTAGGGGCCATTCCAACAGGGTTACATCTGCGGCAATTTCAGCAGATGGGCAAACAGTGGTGTCTGGATCAATTGACAAGACGGTTAAGGTGTGGTCTGTTCACACAGGGGAATCTGTGAAGAACCTTGTGGGCCATTTGGGCTGGGTGTTGTCTGCAGCAATCTCATCAGATGGGGAAAGAGTAGTGTCTGGATCAATTGACAAGACAGTTAAGGTGTGGTCTATTCCGACAGGAAAATGTGTAAACCTTGTGGGCCATTTGAGCTGGGTATTTGCGGTAGCAATCTCGTCAGATGGGAAAACGGTCGTGTCCGGGTCGGATGACAAGACTGTTAAGCTGTGGTCAGCAGATTCTGGGAACTGTGTCAATACACTTGTTGGACATTCTAGCAGTGTAACCTCTGTCGCAATCTCTTCGGATGGGGCAACAGTCGTGTCTGGGTCAATTGACAAATCAATCAAACTGTGGTTACTGGCAACTGGGAAGTGCATCAAGACATTTGAGGTCCATTCAAGTTGGGTGTTTTCAGTTGCGATCTCATTGGATGGGCAAACAGTGGTGTCTGGATCCTATGATGGGCATGTCAGACAATGGTCAGTTAGAACTGAGAAGTGCATCAAGACTCTTGTGGGCCATTCAAATCGTGTGTTTTCAGTTGCAATCTCATTGGATGGGCAGATGGTGGTATCTGGATCAGATGACAAGACTGTCAAGCTGTGGTCATTACAGGCTGGGTATGGCATTAAGCCATTCAGGGGTCATTCAAAGCTTGTTACTTCTGTGGCAATCTCATTAGATGGGAAAACTGTGGTGTCTGGATCAAATGATAGGACCGTCAAGCTGTGGTCAGTCTTGAATGGGGAGTGTATCAACACATTTGTGGGCCATTCCAAGGGGGTTACTTCGGTTGCAATCTCATCAGATGGGCTTACAGTGGTGTCTGGATCAGCAGACGCGACCATCAAGCTGTGGTCAGTGCAGAAGGGGTGGTGCTCAAAGACACTTGTGGGTCATTCTGATTGGGTTACTTCAGTTTCATTCTTAGCAGATGGAGATACTGTTGCTTCTGAATCATATGACAAGACGTTAAAGGAGTGGTCGATAAATACTGGGAAGTGCTCCAAAACATTAGCCCAACCTCCTAAAACTGGACCTTCTTGCCTAAAACAAGGAGGTTTTGACAAGTTTCAAAATGCAAATATCTTGAAGGATGATGGAGAGGAATGGATTTCCCAGGATAATGTTCTTGTTGGGAAGAAGGGAAACATTGTTTACATTTGCAGATAAGTTAAAGTTAAAGTGTTAAAGTAAACAAGAAAATACTTGAAGTGACAAGAGTTAGGAACCAGTAGCAAGAGCAGACAATGACTTTGATTGTCCAGGAAAGGGAGGGGTTTGTGGTCTACTTGCAATGGTTCAGAGAAACTTTTGACTCTGTATTTCATAACAAATAAACATACTCTTTCGTTAAAGAACACAACGTTGGATTGGCGCTACACGTCACAAATAGCGTGATTTTTGGGTTGGATTGGACCTGATGCTAATTGATTTGTGATTTGCGTTGTTGAACACTTAATTTCCACATTTCGCCAACTAACCACTTGAGTCTATTTTACTTTTCACTTCTTGCAAACTCAAGTAACCTTCTTTCTCAAAGGGATTATTTGTTACTCTTAAATTGTTGAAATCCAGGCTTATTCCGTTTTCTTTTCTTCCTTCTTCTCAGCTGTTTCCTTTTCGTCTTTTTTCAGGTTTACTTCTTTTTGCTGGTCTTCCTCCAAGTTATTCACGATCCTGGCCAGTTGATTAAGCACCACCCTTGATGCTTCAGGACTCAAAGCACGGTTGTCGAAAAAGATGAAGGAATTTTCCTTGATTCGTTGCATATTGTTGGCTGCCAACTCAATGCGATCATTAATATATTTGAGGCGCTGATCGTCGTTTCCAAAGGTGTCCGAGACCGAACGTGCTTCTAAATGGGAAGTGGAGACACAAACATCAAAATTAATAAAAAGAAACAAATCGAATAAGAATTACCTAAGCTGTCTTTCTTGGCAATATACTCCAGAAACAAATTGACAACATCAATCAAACAAGCAATATAGCTATCAATGCAGCCTGCAAACAGCTTGCGTGTTTCTTCGGGAATTCCTGTCGCTGGAAGGTTTTTGAGACGATCGATCTGCCTCGAAGCCTCTGCCAAGTGCTCAACAAACGTTTGGAATTGGGCCCCGATCTCACTGCCCACTTTGCCGATCTGTCAAATAACGTCGGTCAAAAGCAGTTGAAAGTTTTCTTCTGGGAGCTGTATTTACTCTGTATCCAACAGATACAATAAACCAAGAGATCTTGAGAAGTGGGTGAAGCTAAAAGTAAACCTGACATTAGCGAAAGAGCCGCGGCATTCAAAAATGAGTAGCGCACATCAGCAACTAAACCAATTCCAGTAATCAAATCATTGATGCAGTTTTCCACGGGGGCCGTAACTTGTAACATATCATGTCCGTTGGCAGTCTCCTTGACTACTTTAACAGACTTATCGTCTAATTTGCCGTCGTATTCTTTGACGGCCTCGTCCAAGAATGCCGTCATTTTGTCTTGGTACTCAGTGAAAGCGGAACTTTCAAGATTGTGAAAAGTTTCCGCAGTAATGCTTCCACCTTGTTTAACATCAAGTTTTTGAATCAATTCAAAAGATATCAATTCGAGGTCCTGCATCTTTTCCTCAGATACCCATGCAGCAACTGGTACGCCATGAAAAAAAATAGTGGAGTGAGATCACATCTCTGACTGAAATTTACTCAACGAGTGTTTGAAGCAACAGCAGGTTGTTCATTGCCTTGATCAACAATAGGGGTTTCTCTCGCAGGCGGATGGGAAACGGCAAAATCCCTCAACTCGTTTGATCCTGTAGTGTGGACTACCTGTTGATGATGATCAACAAGAAATTTATCTTCTGCAGTTGACTGTGGCTCAAGCTTCACTTCTGCGGTTTGTTACCATCAGACAGGGGTATTGGATGCCAATGGTTGCTCTTACCTTTAGACGATACACAACCCATTTCAAATGACTGCGACACCAGAGTTGGTTTAGTGTCCAGTGGTTTGTTATTTTTTTTTAAATATCAATCAGTGAGAACACAAACAACATGCAACATGTCTCACTCTACAGAGGGTTTGGTTCCGTTGCCTAATTTTTGATGGAAATCGGTACGGGCTCCTTCGAAGACATCAGACTGTCAGTGCAGCCAACGCTTTAAGTCAGTCCGCCCGACATCAAACAGTCAAAATTCGGAATGACGCAATTTTAAGTCTTCATAACTTGAATACACTAAAGATAATCTGCATTGTTTCCGGCGCGAACGCCAATCAGGAATTAGTACATATTGAACAAGTGCTTACTGAAGAAATTCAGGAAGTTGCGAGGATTAAACAGTTGTAACAACGGGAGATGGGCTTGAACAAAAAAATTGTGTTACGCGTATGACGTCACTGAAGCCGCGAGAGTTGCCGGGGTGCGTCTTCTGCCGCCGCCGCAGCCCCAGCCGCTGGGAAGCTTTGTCGGATTAAACGGCGGCATTTTAATTTTAACTACCAGCGGCCTTGGCCACCTTGCAGTAAGAGTCCAAAGAGAAGATTCCGTCACCTCAGAGCTTTCGCTTTCTTTTTTAGGGAATAAAACCACAAATAACTTTTCTTTCGAGGATCTACACCCACTTAACATCCACCACAGCGCACAACACAAAACAGCATCAAACCATCTCCCCATCGATTCTCCGAGAATATATCAGGTATGAACTATGGAGAGAGTCGAAAACCACGTTCCAAGAGAGCATCTGGGTCTGTGGCTGGCAGATTTGCCACAGACTCTTCCAGTTCCAACGCGCAACCACCCCCGACTTCTGCCGGCGTTGGAGGCCCTTCGTTGGAAGATTTGCAAGACCTCTATGCTGCCGAGCGTGCAAGAGTGGCAGATATAGCGATCCCGTTAGTTGGCAGAATCAAGCTCCCTCAAGACCGACTCAAACGAAAGTCAGCAGATACTATCGATGATCCAACAGAATCTGGATACGTTGGTGATGATGAAGATTACTCACAAATAGAGGATATTGTTGTGGACGGTTCTGGAACATTTGATCACAGGAGTCAGTTGTACACATTCAACTATGATTCAGTCAAGACTCATGCTCACCGAGAAGAAGAGGTGAGAATGGCGTGGGAAGCAATTCGATTTCAAGTTCTACAAGCTTTTGCAATCAAGTCTGAAGAGTGTGCAGTTCCTGGGCACATGTGTGTTTCAGGTTGCCTGAAGTCAGATGGTATTGCAAATGAGAGTGCGACACATGTATGCCTCACGTGTTCTGAGATCAGAATACCATCTTCAATGTGTATCAGTTGTGCTGAAAATCACTTATCTCGGTCTGGTCTGTTTTGCCACAAGGTTGTGTCAACATGAATAAACTCAACACCAGTACTGACAAACAACTGAAAGGTCGTTGATTCTGCTGGAATGCCACTTATGGCGCAATCAACACAAGTCATCAGCTGTTGCACAGCAGAAAAATCCCATTGTCACGAAGTTCACCTATATTCCGGCAGTTGGAATGAGAAAGCTGATGTTCGTCATTGTGAAAACCACACCTATGCAGAGGCACTGATTGGATCCGGATTTTTCCCTGCTTCTCCCACTAAGCCTGGTTTGTATTTGATTTCCTGATCCGTTGCCCTTTCATCCACACTGATATTTTCATTTAGACTATGCTTTTCGATTTGACGTGCTAAGGACGGCACTGTTAGCTCGCCAGCACATTGGGGGCTCTTCTTATAACTCTGTTTTCAAGGCGTTGCTTCTCCGCCAACACCCAACTGTCAGATTGAACTCAAGTACAATGTACCGGAAAATTTATCGCCCATTTGCACGTGCCCTGAGGGAGTTTAGTGTAGTCAAACACCTTATTTCGCATTGCAGATTGACAAAAGAAATTCAAGAAAAGCATGGAGTTGGTTTTACTCAGTGCCCCTGTCTTGGAGCCACAGATTGCAATTCTCCTTTTCGTTTGGTATGCTATTATTTCTGCAAACAGGTAATGAAACCTTACCAACATTAATAGATGTACGATGGTTTGTCGTCTGCACGGAAGATTTCTGAGAAGAAAGGTGGGGGATCTGACACAAGCCAGTACTTGAGCCTTCGTCTTTCTGGCCTCCATTACAAGCAGATGTTGTTCAAGAATCTAAAATGGGGAAGGAAAAGGAGAAGACTACATCACCAGTGGTTATTTCAGACACGTGTTCTTCTTCATTTCATGCAGGAAAAGAGACTGATGGGGATCCACGTTGCTCAGTCAACGGAATTTGTGCTGGTTTTTGTGTTCACCAGTTGGCGTTGTTTAGTTGGGGTTGGTTCTTGTGTTTGTGTGTAATTCAAATCTAAACAGTGTTGTAGATATGGTGAAGGGAGAAAAGCTGGTATACGTTGACTCTGCCATTGCAGAAGTAAAGCGACTTCGACCTGGAAGACTCTTAGATCTGTTTTATGATATCGTTTGTCGTGAAGATGTCCATCGAGAAGCTCACAACCTCAATGACAAGTACAATCTTGATCTTGGGCATCTTCCAGTTCTTCATGCTTTCTGTCATGGACTTTCTTGCCAATTGTTGTATGGTTCCTTAGCTGGAATGGGTTCAGGAACCTTTGGCGGCGAAACTCATGAACGGGGTTGGTCCACTGTAATCAAGTTTATTGCACCTACAATGTACGAGACATCTGGGCACCGTCAGTCTTCTTGTAATCTTTGAGGCGCGTAATCAGGACCGTCTTGAAACTCTTCTTCCCTCAGTTGCTAAACAGCTGGAAAATCTCTTAGCTGAAATCCTGGACAAGCTTCCTCAAGGCACGTATGACGAAGTTCTTGACAACAACTTTTTGGATCGCAAAAGGCGTCTTGAAGTTTCCAAATTGACGTCTTCTGCAGTTTCTCAAGCAACAACAGCTGCTGTACAAGCTTTAAACTCACAAGATATCCAGCTGGCGTCAAAACAAGAAACACTCTTGAATTCCGCAACCGACATTGCACGTACCATAAGGCTCAGAGACCGCTTGATTGGGAGGAAAAAAGGAGCTGGTGGGACTTCCATTGTAAGTTCACTGCGTCGAGCAAACAAACAAGATGCGAAGAAGCTGGAAGCTATTATTGGCGTTTACAATGACTTGACTGTATTTAATGTTCCAGATGTATCTGCTCTTGTATCTGAGAATATTAATGGGGAAGAAAGTGAGGAATCAGAAGATGATGATGGTGGCTTTGTGGAGGAGGAGTTGGTCTCATCCTCCGTTGCAAGTGATAGGCTGACCTTTAAATCGGTTTTTGAGTCTATTACAGTTGCCGCAGGAGTGGTCGATAGCGAAACAACTGCTTGGAAACTGATTGAGGACTTGTTTTGGATCAAAAATGATCTGGAAGCAATGGTAGGATATTACACCGAGCGGAAAAACACATTTTGGATGGATTTGTTGGAAACAGTGGGGAAAGATGATTCACTCTCCTCAATGTTTCGCTCGACAGCATTGCATATTATTTCGAAAAGAATTAATGCAGAGGATTTGATGCTGGAGGAAGTGAAGGGGATTTTGGAAACATTAGAATCAGATTATGTGAAAGCAGTTATGGAGAAACTAAAGGAAGTTGAGAGAGTGTGGAAAGAAAACAGGCATGTGGAAATTTTTAATAATCTGAGGATCATTGCTGGGGTGAGCAAGGGAGTTAGTGAGTCAATTAGTCAATAAAATCTTGTCCAAACTTTTCGAACCCAAAATCATGCCTCGCGATAGTAATGTACTTTCATTTCAGCCTATCCAATATGGCTGCTAA
Source organism: Obelidium mucronatum (assembly GCA_025765595.1). Classification (NCBI taxonomy): domain Eukaryota; kingdom Fungi; phylum Chytridiomycota; class Chytridiomycetes; order Chytridiales; family Chytriomycetaceae; genus Obelidium; species Obelidium mucronatum. Next base: position 8,033 of record JAIVFH010000076.1, on the reverse strand, counting down.
TATTTTAAAAGTGGAATCCTACATCTGAACAGAAGGCAGCATTGGATCTCAAGTATGAGGCTGGAGTTCGCTCGCGCAAACCATGGAAAACAGAAATTGAGGCACTTGCCAACACATTTGGCCAACCATACCTCAAAGTTTACCTCTGGTTCTCGCGGAAACATGCTGCAGTAGAAAAAGCCACAAGAGCAACTCAGACAGCCAATGCCTCACTCCCACTACACCTAACAGTTCTTGAATCCTCAAACATCCCAACCACCACCACCACAACCCCCACCACCACCGCTACTATTTCCAGTAGTACAGCGACGCGCTCTGTTATCGAAAATAGTTTACAATGTCCAGTGGAAGAAATAAGTCCTGAATACTCAATGTTTAATCAAAAAGCCCTGCAACGTAATTTGCAGGGTAAAAGACGGATGTCACTCTCTAATGCATACACCAGTGTTGCTGTTGCAGCCATCAAACGTGAGTTCATTAGTTTATTATTGTCCATAAAACTTAAAATCCCCAGAGCGCAATCCAACAGCTCTACAAAAGTCAACTGCAGAAACTGCCCAGTCCAATCAGCAAATAATCGATGCAGAAATCACAGCTATTAAGGCTGATCCAATGCGTCAAAGGGAGGTGGAGCGCATCCACTCTGTCAACAACATGTCAATCAATGACCTGGTGAAGTTGCCAAAAGCATCAGTGCACGAGAATTGTTCCTTTATTGTGAAACAGGCGCAACATCACTTGAAAGCGTCACTTGACCTTTTTGAGCTGTTGAATATTCACACCACAATTATTCAGGATGACTTCAAAACAATTCAAATCAACACATCAGGTATGTTTAGTTTGTTTATATGATAGATACTAAAGAGAGTCTTAATTGTCTTTTATTAGGAGCAGCCGCTCGAGAACTAGTACAAATTTACAAGAAAATCCAAGGATTTGATCTGGAGACCAGAGCAATCCAGGCTCGCGCTGCCGTTGCTGATCGAATTGCTCTTGGTCACGCTGTTTCGAAGCGACAGGAGCCGTTGCCCCTGGCATTGCCTGGGAAAAAGCACTGGATACGTCGCCGCCTCACTGCTGCCATCAACAAACATTTCCAAACAAACTACAAACAGCTTCCCATGAAGCTATTACGTTCTGGACATCTGATTCTGTCAGATCTTCCTCCTGGATTCAAATCCTCATCCTTGGATCTCTCGTGTATGCAGGCAAAAGCAGTTCTTTACTCATGGGGGAGGTTGGGGAGAGTTAGGGTTTCTCCGGAAATTTTATGATATAAAAGTTGCCTACCGGGGGACTTGAACCCCTGGCCTGCACACCCCATGGATGTGCCTTACCAACTGAGCTAAGGTGATGTGTGTCTATGCTGGCAAATACAAGGTGTAAGTGGAGACAATAATTCAAACTTTGCTGAAATTTTTTGTACAAAAACACATAACTTCTATGAATTAATCTTTTTAAACCTTACCTTGACCAAAAAAAAAATAATTCAGTTTTCTACTTTGAGTTTCAAAGAGAAAAACCTAAAAATCCAAGATGGAAGCGGGGATTGAACTGGCCCCCCACTGGTTCAAAAGCTAATCACACACCAGATGTGCCATACCTTCTATATTTTTTACAAGAAAAGCCAGTTTTATTATATACAAAACCACAAGCCAAATTGGGCTGCTTTGGAATTGGGCTGGTTCGGAATATTAGGCTGCCTAATTGGGCTGCTTCGGAATATTAGGCAGCCTAATTGGGCTGGTTCGGTGAATTGGGCTGGTTCGAAATATTTGGCAGCCTAATTGGGCTGCTTCGGAATATTAGGCAGCCTAATTGGGCTGGTTCGGAATATTAGGCTGCCTAATTGGGCTGGTTCGGTGGATTGGGCTGGTTCGAAATATTAGGCAGCCTAATTGGGCTGGTTCAGTGAATTGGGCTGCTTCGGAATATTAGGCAGCCTAATTGGGCTGGTTCGGTGAATTGGGCTGGTTCGGAATATTAGGCAGCCTAATTGGGCTGGTTCGGAATATTAGGCTGCCTAATTGGGCTGGTTCGGAATATTAGGCAGCCTAATTGGGCTGGTTCGGTGAATTGGGCTGGTTCGAAATATTAGGCAGCCTAATTGGGCTGGTTCGGAATATTAGGCAGCCTGATTGGGCTGGGCTATGCTGGAAGATGTTACACAAGGGACCAATTTGAAAGTCTTTCAATCAGATTTTTTAAAATTTTTGACTTATGGCCCAATAAAGTTACATGAGCCTAAATTTGTATACCTATTGATGTTAAAATTATTGCTCTAAAATTTTCGGTTCTGCTGCAAGCAGTTTGCCTTGGAACATCAGTCAGTTGCAAAATTTTTCTGGGAATTACGCTCGCCAAATTAGGTTACACGAGACACTCTATGATAGTTAAGTAGTTGGTATTAGAGCTTTTGATTTCCTCAAAACGTTACACGAGCCTCCAAAACTTAAAAATTTCCAAGTTCTGCAAGTACTGCAAGCAAATTGCCTTGAAAAATCAATCAAGCCTATAAGTCTGCACAATTTACCTGGGAAATCCACTTGCCCAATGACGTTACACAAGAGTCTCTATGATAGTAAGTGGTTGGTATTACAATATTTGATTTTGGCACTGCAACAAAAACGTTACACGAGCCTCCAAAACATAAAAATTTCCAAGTTCTGCAAGTACTGCAAGCAAATTGCCTTGAAAAAACAATCAAGCCTATAAGTCTGCACAATTTAACTGGGAATTCCACTTGCCCAATGACGTTACACGAGAGTCTCTATGACAATAAGTGGTTGGTATTACAATATTTGATTTTGGCTATGCAACAAAAACGTTACACGAGCCTCCAAAACATAAAAATTTCCAAGTTCTGCAAGTACTACAAGCAAATTGCCTTGAAAAAACAATCAAGCCTATAAGTCTGCACAATTTAACTGGGAATTCCACTTGCCCAATGACGTTACACGAGAGTCTCTATGACAATAAGTGGTTGGTATTACAATATTTGATTTTGGCAATGCAACAAAAACGTTACACGAGCCTCCAAAACATAAAAATTTCCAAGTTCTGCAAGTACTACAAGCAAATTGCCTTGAAAAAACAATCAAGCCTATAAGTCTGCACAATTTAACTGGGAATTCCACTTGCCCAATGACGTTACACGAGAGTCTCTATGACAATAAGTGGTTGGTATTACAATATTTGATTTTGGCAATGCAACAAAAACGTTACACGAGCCTCCAAAACATAAAAATTTCCAAGTTCTGCAAGTACTACAAGCAAATTGCCTTGAAAAAACAATCAAGCCTATAAGTCTGCACAATTTAATTGGGAATTCCACTTGCCCAATGACGTTACACGAGAGTCTCTATGATAGTAAGTGGTTGGAATTACAATGTTTGATTTCCTCACGCACCAAAAACGTTACACAAGCCTCCAAAAGTTGAAAATTTTAGGTTCTGCAAGTGCTGCAAGCAGTTTGACTTAAAAATCAATGAAGCCATGAGTTTGCACAATTTATTAGGAAACTGCACTAGCCCAATTACGTTACACTACAACAATTGAAAGTTTTTAGGTTTGGCAAGAACAGTGAGCAGCTTGCCTTGAAATGAGTTTGCACAATATTTCCAAGAAATGCACTAGCTCAATTACGTTACATGCTACACAAACCTCCAAAAGGGGCTGCTTGGGGGAACTGGGCTTCTTTGGAAATTAGGCAGCCTAATTGGGCTGGTTCGGAATATTAGGCAGCCTAATTGGGCAGCTTTGGGGAATTGGGCTGGTTCGGAGAATTGGGCTGGTTCGAAATATTAGGCAGCCTAATTGGCTTGGTTCGGAATATTAGGCAGCCTAATTGGGCTGGTCGGGTGAATTGGGCTGGTTCGAAATATTAGGCAGCCTAATGGGGCTGGTTCGGAATATTAGGCAGCCTAATTGGGCTGGTTCGGAATATTAGGCAGCCTAATTGGGCTGGTCGGGTGAATTGGGCTGGTTCGAAATATTAGGCAGCCTAGTTGGGCTGGTTCGGAATATTAGGCAGCCTAATTGGGCTGGTCGGGTGAATTGGGCTGGTTCGAAATATTAGGCAGCCTAGTTGGGCTGGTTCGGAATATTAGGCAGCCTAATTGGGCTGGTTCGGTGAATTGGGCTGGTTCGAAGGGTTTTATACTCATTAGCTCAGGATTAGACTTAGGGTTTCATGAAAATTTTCATTTTCAAAAATTCTATTCCGGGGTTTGAACCCCAGACTTCCTCTTGGAAGCAGAGATTGTCACAGCTGAACTAACCGGCCATACTGCTGAAGGTTTCACAAATATATATGACGCCATGGAGTATAAATTCACTTTAAGCGCTGAATAATTCAGCGCAAAATATTTAAGCGCTGAATATTTAAGCGCTGACACTTTAAGCGCTGAATATTTAAGCACTGAATATTTCAGCGCTGAATAATTGAGCGCTGACACTTTAAGCGCTGAATGTTTAAGCGCTGAATAATTAAACGCTGACACTTAAAGTGCTAAATAATTGAAAGCACTGACTATCCAAGTGCTTATAAATAAAGCGCTGAGAAAATTTTAAGCCCAGAAAATCACCAAATTAGTCTCTTAATCTGGAACACATTAATGCACATGAAAAATTTTACATGAAAAATTTTTCAACTAAAAATGAAAAGTTCTCTTTTTATTAATCTATTAATCAAAAAATCATAATCCACCCACTAATTGCAATCATTTGATGATACAAAAACAGCACTTTTACAGCAACTATTAATATTTGTGTACTAAACTGACTTTGATATACATCCAAAAATGTGTTACAAATGCAGGTTACACAAACACCACCAAACCACCGGCAGCCAAGTACAGTAAGTAGTAGCAAATGTAAAAACTACTCTTCATTTTTATTGTGTTAGGCAATAAAATGAAATCTTGAATTTCCAAAGTTGGTCCAAGCAGGAATCGATCCTTACTCTTTTACATGGTCCCATTGAGACCTGTTGAGGTTGAGAACCCTGTGGCCCATTTGCCCATTCATGCGGTGCATCAACTTGACGTGTTGATTTCTGATTGGAGGAAATCATGAAGGGGAAATGAATTACAAATTAATAAAGTGTCATTTACAAAATGTATTCATCTTTCTCATGTGAGCAAAGGCGTCCCCTGATCTCGGCAGCACACGGGTCATGTATTATTGTATTCTCTTTTGTAATGATAAGTATTTAGTGCAGCGGTCAAGGTGCTGGCTCTGAGAGTTGTATGGCCCAGGTTCGAATCACAGAAACTCCTTTTATACTAACAATAAAGATTCGGGTTGAAATATTCAATCCATCCAACTTTTATGTATATATCTAATTTCTGCTAAGCAGTGCAAGTAATATTGTATCTTTTAAATATATGCCATATTAATACTCAACATCAATGCAAATCAATTTTATTATTGAGTTTCCTGGTAAGCTTGGAGAATTTTTATATTCATCACAATAAAATTGCAGATTGAATTATTCAAGCCAAGTTCTGTTGAGTATTACTCATAAAAGATACAATATCACTTGCACTACTTAACAGAGATTAGAAATAAACTATAAGTTGAACAGATTGAATATTTCAACCCGAATCGTTATTGTTAAAATAAAAGGAGTTTCCATGATTTGAACCTGGGGTATAACGCTCTCAAAGCCAGGGCCTTGACCGCTGCACCAAGCACACCCTTTCTTTTGATTTCTATTTGTAATTAAAATCACTTAATATACCACAACATGGTTCTTTGTGCCGTTCATCAATCTCTTTGCATCAAAACAATAAAAGAGGGAAGTTGGGCAGTGGGGGACGTTGGACTGCTTTTGGTTCATTAAGAACAGTCTTAGCATGGAACCCCAAACCATGCACGTCATCAAAGACGCTTCAAACTTAACAGACCTCAACTTCCCTCAGTGGCAACTTGAGATTAACCCTCAGTTTAACCCATGGATCCCTCAGTTAGAGGCGGCATCCAAAAAAAACCCCAGCCCTCAGACATGCAAACGGTAGCTTAAGTACTTGGCAATTTTGCCCCATTGTGGAGGATTTGCATTCCAATGCCAATGGTTTAGAGCATGCCATCATGGGGAGGAGTTGTTGGAGCAAGCATCTCAAATGACTAACTGAGGGAAACTTTTTCTGAAGGATCTCATATTGGGGGAAGCAAGAAACCCAGCTCATCAATCTACCGTCAGGCAGATTGCAATATTGCCTTGATGGATTTGATTTCTTTCCCCAAAGAAAAAAGGAAAAAATGAAAATCCTGGAAGTGAAAAGGACACAACAAGAGGAACCACCAGGCCGTAACCAACCTTCCAAAAAGCGAAGATGGCACAAACTGTTTACTCAACATCTAAATTTTATCTTTATGATGGTTCTTAAAAAAAGGCACAGAGGGAGGTTTGATCCGGGCACCTTCAGCATGCAATACTACAACTTTGCCGGTAAGCTACCAGATTACATTTTATATCTTAGCTTCGACACATAAACATTTATAAGAAATCTTTAAACCTGGAACGGTTACTTGAGATGTTTTTGGATGAAATATGTGTTGTGTTTCCAAATGAAAATGGTGTATTTTACTTTAATTTTCTTTATCTTATCTTTTCTTTTCATTTTTCATATTTTCACTTTTTCACTTTTTCTCCAAAAATGATCTGCCCACCTGGCCACACACCTCACCCTTGATGGCACCTTGCTGGTTTGGCGACCTGAAGAGGAGTTGAAAGGCTCCTCGCTCTTAAAATTACGGGTTGCCACCGCAAGGGACCCTGTTTGGCGACCTGAAGAGGAGTTGAAAAGCGCCTCACTATAAAATTACGGGTTTCCACCAGGGGCCTTGTTTGCCGCTCGAGGTTCTTGTCTATTTCCAAACATCTTGACATCTCCAGTATTTTCTTTCTTACTCTACACCGCTTGTTATACTAAATATTGGTAACCTTTCTCATTCTAGTTTACCGCTCCATGTCATCTGCACTCGCAGGTTGCTTTGACCGTGGCATATTGAACACACAGCAATGGATATCTTCTGTGCTCGAAGGTTGCCATCATTTTGACGGTGGCACCAAACTCTCTGATTGAACTCACCGAGTGAACCGTTTGATCGGAGAGGGAGGTGTTGGCGGCCATCTTCTTGCAAAGAGAAAGGACACCGCAGACGGTAGCTCGGGCCGGCTTGTGACGCTTTGATTCGCATCTTAGCCCGGGTCCCTCCTCTGCCGCGATATCGCACCTTGGTGCGTCCGGGCGGGGGGGGGGGGGGCGATGTCACTAATGTCCTTTGGCGTTGGTTTTTGTCTTGAGCCAGTTTGCCGTTCTACCGTACCGCTACTTGTGCTTGGTCCGATCCTCAAATGTTTCAAAGGGTCAGCGTTTATTTGGCTCTGGCGCTTGTTGCATAAAGATTAAGCCTTACTTGTTCAGCGCTGAAAGATTAAGCGTTTTATTCTGCGCTTAGTGTCTCAGCGCTTAATTTTTCAGCGCTTAGTGTTTCTGGGTTTAGTGTTTCAGCGCTTAATGTTTCAGCGATTAATATTTCAGCTCTTTATTTTTAGTTTCCCTGCTCAGTGGTAGGTTAGGGAGCTTCAGACATCGGCCCAGTTTTCCTTTGACCCACCTGCTCTGCTCGTAGATCATCCCGATGTGCCCTGAAGGGTACAATTCAGAGGGTACAACTAGTCCGTAGGCATCAAGTGCTGGCTATCTAAACCTGACCTTTAAGATGTCAATAATACACAACAATCAGAAGGTTCACTTGAGATCCCTAAAAAAGTAGTCATATCCTGCCGCCTTTTGAATGCAAGCACAATCACAAATGATGTCAATTTTTTGTGGTCTAATATTAAAGTTAAAGTTAAGAAGTGTTGGAGTTGAACGGATTGAAAATTTCAATCCAAAATCTTTATTGTGATGAAAAAAAGATTTTGTTTAGCTTTCAATCAGTAATAAATTAGGAAGCTTCTATTGGTTATATTTTCTGCTTTTAAAATTTCAGGTCGAATTATTCAATCCGAGTTCAACATC
>JAIVFH010000075.1:0-175496 GCA_025765595.1 Obelidium mucronatum | reverse complement strand
ACCCTAACCCAAACCTAACCCTAACCCGAACCTAACCCTAATCCTAAGCCTAACCTTAACCCTAACCCTAAATCTGTCTCTAACCCTAAACCCTGACCTTAGAGCTCTGTGTAACGTCATTGGGCAAGTGGAATTCCCAGTTAAATTGTGCAGACTTATAGGCTTGATTGTTTTTTCAAGGCAATTTGCTTGCAGTACTTGCAGAACTTGGAAATTTTTATGTTTTGGTGGCTCGTGTAACGTTTTTGTTGCACTGCCAAAATCAAACATTGTAATACCAACCACTTACTGTCATAGAGACTCTCGTGTAACGTCATTGGGCAAGTGGAATTCCCAGTTAAATTGTGCAGACTTATAGGCTTGATTGTTTTTTCAAGGCAATTTGCTTGCAGTACTTGCAGAACTTGGAAATTTTTATGTTTTGGTGGCTCGTGTAACGTTTTGAGGAAATCAAAAGTTCTAATACCAACTACTTAAGTATTATAGAGTGTCTCGTGTAACCTAATTTGGCGAGCGTAATTCACAGAAAAAATTTTGCAACTGACTGATGTTCCAAGGCAACTGCTTGCAGCAGAACCGAAAAATTTAGAGCAATAATTTTAACATCAATAGGTATACAAATTTAGGCTCATGTAACTTTATTGGGCCATAAGTCAAAAATTTTGAAAAATCTGATTGAAGGACTTTCAAATTGGTCCCTTGTGTAACATCTTCCAGCATAGCCCAGCCCAATCAGGCTGCCTAATATTCCGAACCAGCCCAATTCACCGAACCAGCCCAATTAGGCTGCCTAATATTTCGAACCAGCCCAATTCACCGAACCAGCCCAATTAGGCAGCCTAATATTCCGAACCAGCCCAATTAGGCTGCCTAATATTCCGAACCAGCCCAATTAGGCTGCCTAATATTCCGAACCAGCCCAATTAGGCAGCCTAATATTCCGAACCAGCCCAATTAGGCTGCCTAATATTCCGAACCAGCCCAATTAGGCAGCCTAATATTCCGAACCAGCCCAATTCCCCAAAGCAGCCCAATTAGGCTGCCTAATTCCAAAGCAGCCCAATTCCAAAGCAGCCTAATTCCAAAGCAGCCCAATTTGGCTTGTGGTTTTGTATATAATAAAACTGGCTTTTCTTGTGAAAAATGTAGAAGTTATGGCATATCTGGTGTGTCATTTGCTTTTGAACCAGTGGGTGGCCAGTTCAATCCCCGCTTCTATCTTGGATTTTCAGGTTTTTCTCTTTGAAACTTAAAGTAGAAAACTGAATTATTTTTTTTTTTGGTCAAGGTAAGGTTTAAAAAGATTAATTCATAGAAGTTATGTGTTTTTGTTCAAAAAATTTCAGCAAAGTTTGAATTATTGTCTCCACTTACACCTTGTATTTGCCAGCAAAAAACACACATCACCATAGCTCAGTTGGTAAGGCACATCCATGCGGTGTGCAGGCCAGGGGTTCAAGTCCCCCAGTAGGCAACTTTTATATCATAAAAATTTCCGGAGAAACCCTAACTCTCCCCAACCTCCCCCATGAGTAAAGAACGTTGCACTCCTGTATGTGATTGGGTTCACAAAGATCCCTTATTCGCAGCTTAAGCAGAAACTGGAGTTGGTGAAAGTACCTGTTAGGGAAATCTACAACTTCTCCTCTGTCGGGGCTGCTACTATGGAGCTCACTGTCAACATTACCTTTGCCGGGTTCATCGCACAGAAACTTACTAAACTGGGGTTTAAGGTCCTGGAAAACTTCCAAATGGACAAGGACTCTGTATCTGCCAAGCAACTGCTCTGGAACTACAAGAGGGTTATCAAGATTGCTGAGTCTTCTCCTTATGTCCGGGTCCAAGGCTTCTTTGCTGGCTGGGCCGACCACTTGTACGAGAAACACACACAGTCTGAAGCAATGAGAGCTCTCATTGCTGAAGAAAACTCTAGGCAAGCTCCTCCTGGTCCATCTCCCAAAGGAAAAGGTCGTGCTACTTTTGTCGATGACGGAGCCATGGAATCTTCAGCTCCTTCCCAAGTCGATGGTTAAGTCTCCTTCTGGTCCACTGGTCTCAGGTTCTTCTGTATCTTTTGTTTCTTCTTCTAATTTCTTGGCCGTTTCTTCTAGTGCCGCTCCTTCACCCGCCTCTCCATCTTTTTCTTCTTCAGCTGGGTTATCCAGTACTACTGTGCCACTTTCTTCTGAATCTTATTTTGCTTCTATGCATCCATCCTCTCCCAAAACTATTTTACAATCCCCTTTAGCTTTTAACCCTGAACATCTCGTTCGTTTTAATTATCATCGCCTCCCAAAACTCACTCGTTTACCACTCCATAAAAATATTTTTGCGAATATATCTTTACTTTCTGTATCTGAATTTCCTCCCCAAACTGTCATTGATGATTTGTATAACCAAATCAGTGACAAACTGCGTCAGCTTGCAGCTCTGCTGTACGGCCCTAAGAAGGCAACATTACCTCCACACCACTCCCCCCTCCCAAAAACTAAAACCACTACCACCTTGGATGCTATTCGCCAGGCAAAGTCTTCCTCCAGTCCAAAAAGTACTCTCCAGTATGGGTTCTCTCCGTCTCCAAAACAACTCGATGAAGCCAGAAGTACTTTCGAAATCTCTACCGCTCCATGGACCCTCTTTACCAGTCGCCGCCTCCACTCATTGACCCCGCCAACCCGCCAGATCTACCGGAAAACTTTGTCTTTGCTACCACTGACCAACTTCTAGCTCTAATCACTGCTTACCCACTTCAGAAGGCGTCGGGGCCTGATGGAATCTCTTGGAATCTGCTCAAACAATTGGTCCACTCTACCGATATTCTCCCTGCTCTGTCCAGTCTCTTTCAAGTCTGCTTCTCCCATGGTATCATTCCTGAACAATGGAGGGCCTTCAACACCATCCTCATTCCCAAGTCCTCTACTCCACCGCTCCACCCAACTCTCCTTGACTTCCGACCGCTCGGGGTCGGCAACTGTCTCCGTCTGCTCTACGAAAAGTGTCTCCATGTTTATCTCCGTCGTTTTACTACTGTCCATTTTACACAACAAGGTTTCCAACCAGGTCGTTCCACCTCTTCCAACTTAGCCTGGGCTGCCAACACTGCTTCCAAGGATACTCGCACTCTACTCACTGATTTCTACAAGGCTTACGACACTGTTGACATTCCAATTCTACTCGACCGCCTCAAGTCTAAACTTCTCCAGTCCAACTGTCCATTCCACCTCAACATCTTGGCTTCTGTCCACCAACTCTTCCACCGTACCTACACCAGGGTTCTCTATGGTGACAAGTATACTTGTATCATCACCCGCTCGCGTGGTTTACCACAAGGCTCTTCTCTTTCTCCAATTTTGTTCAACATTTTTATTGATCCTCTTGCTTTTGAATTAGTTTCTGAACTCCCTCCTACTCGCGGCACTACACCTTCTTCTTTCTTTGCCGACGATATTTCTGTTCGCACCTTTTCTGATTTTCTTCTTCAAAAGGCTTTTGCCATTATTGTCAACTTCTGTATCTCGAGTCGACTTACGCTCTCTCCATCCAAGTGTACCACCATCAACTACACTGGGCCACCACTCATCTACAACGGTACCACTATTCCTGCTAAAGAGCGAGACCGCTACCTTGGGCTGCCACTCTCCACTGCTGGTCCTCAATTCTTCAACTATTTCATGGGAAAAATCCACCAAGCTCGTCGCTCCTTTGAAACCATCTCCGCTTCTCCACATGCTTCTTCATGGACCACCCAGTCTCGCCGGGCCATCTTTGTCTCTCTTATCCGTCCAAAGTGGGAATATTCTTTACCGCTCGCTAACGCTACCATCTCTCAATCAGAACGTCTTGCACTTGGCTCTGCTGGGTCTGGTCTTACCAATCAAATCTGCCAATGGATCTTCAAGCCACTGCAACCACCAGTTCCACTTCAGTCTTCTGCTATCCGTCGTCTTCTATTTCTCCCAAGCTTCTTGGACCGGGCTGACTTCATTACCTGTCGAATGGCTTCCAAGATGCCACAACTTATTCCTGCTGACAACTGCAAACTTCACTCAGCCCTCAGCAGCAACAAAACCATCAAATCCATTTCTTCTACTTACCGCAAAGGACCTGTCGACTCTGACATCAAAACTGCTATCTTCAACCACTTCAAAAACTTACTCACTAAACAGGCTGAGCTCGATGGATTCTCTTCAAAAGCTATTAAATTCAACCCACCCTACAGTATGGCCAACGTTCTGCGGGATTCTACTCTCTCTCTCGACCAACATCAAAAACTTGTTCGACACCACCTGGCTCGAAACTTCCCTGCCGATTCACAAGTACCTCGGCTCATTGCTACCAACAAACTACCGGAGGCGTATGCTCGACTCTATTTTCTTGGCGAAATTTCTTAAGTTGACTTTATTTTCTTATCGACTTTTTCTTTAACTTTTCTTCTACTTCTTCTTCTTCTTTAACTTACATCTTTGGTTGTTATCCTCTTGGGTTACCGGAGGCAATAAACTTTAACATTAAAAAAAAAAAAAAAAAAAAAAGCCCTAACCCTAACCCTAACCCTGACCCTAAGTCTAATCGCACCGTCTGAATTAGACAGTCTAAATTAGACAGTCTGAATTAACCGTCTAAATTAGACAGTCTAATTGGACAGTCTAATCGCACCGTCTGAATTAGACAGTCTAAATTAGACAGTCTGAATTAACCGTCTAAATTAGACAGTCTAATTGGACAGTCTAATCGCACCGTCTGAATTAGACAGTCTAAATTAGACAGTCTGAATTAACCGTCTAAATTAGACAGTCTGAATTAACCGTCTAAATTAGACAGTCTAATTGGACAGTCTAATCGCACCGTCTGAATTAGACAGTCTAAATTAGACAGTCTGAATTAACCGTCTAAATTAGACAGTCTAATTGGACAGTCTAATCGCACGTCTAAATTAGACAGTCTAAATTAGACAGTCTGAATTAACCGTCTAAATTAGACAGTCTAATTGGACAGTCTAATCGAACCGTCCTAAATTAGACAGTCTAAATTAGGACAGTCTGAATTAACCGTCTAAATTAGACAGTCTAATTGGGACAGTCTAATCGCACCGTCTGAATTAGACAGTCTAAATTAGACAGTCTGAATTAACCGTCTAAATTAGACAGTCTAATTGGTTAGGGTTGGACAGGGACTCGTGTAAGCCTCGTGTAACGCTCGGTAACGTCTTTTAACTAATATGGATTTTTTTACCCTCATTCAACTGATGCTTGAAGTATCAAAGAGATGAGAGTACTGCATAAGTTTTTTTCTCATCAAGGTAAATCTTGTGTAACATTATTGCATAGTGTCTAAGAGTACTATTCTTAATTGTATTAATAGTAATAGTGTATTTTTCATCATCTTAGAACTTGTGTAACGTCATTTCCAGGTAACCTTATAAGTAGACTTTTGAATATTATACCGAATCTGATGGGGAAATGAAATCTTTAACACAAAGTGCCCTTGTGTAACGTGATTTATCTGGTGACTGGACAAGGTTGATCCAAAATTTCACATCTGATTGGGCTTAACAATCATCAATAGCCTTGTGTAACGTCATTTTTCAAGTGAGCCGATAAAATCATTCCTGCAAATTTTCAAATCTGATTGGCCATGATATTTTGCACAACCAGCGTCCTTGTGTAACGTTGTTTCCTGAGGTCTTCCCAAATTTCACACATTCCGTTTGGGCATTAAATTAGACAGTCGAAAAAATTAGACAGTCTGAATTGACCGTCTAAATTAGACAGTCTAAATTAGACAGTCTAAATTAACCGTCTAAATTAGACAGTCTAATTGGACAGTCTAATCGCACCGTCTAAATTAGACAGTCTAAATTAGACAGTCTGAATTAACCGTCTAAATTAGACAGTCTAAATTAGACAGTCTGAATTAAACCGTCTAAATTAGACAGTCTAATTGGACAGTCTAATCGCACCGTCTGAATTAGACAGTCTAAATTAGACAGTCTGAATTAGACAGTCTGAATTAGACAGTCTGAATTAGACAGTCTAAATTAGACAGTCTGAATTAGACAGTCTAATTAGACCTTTTCTAATGAGAACAACTTATGAAATTTCAATGAATAATGTGGTTATTTTAGCTCATCGGACAAGCAGTTCTTTTTGGAATTGAGGGTCACTGGTTCAAATCCCCAGCACTGTCAACTTTTGGTTGTTTTTCAATTGTTTCAACCTTTCTGATAATCTATCCCTCAGTCTAATATGTGGGAAAAACACGAATTTGGACAGCAGAGTTGACTGAATACCTCTATTTCAGTCTTGTCAAGACTCTTTAGGCCATCCATAAACTCAGTTTGAAAGTGCAAGCTTCTAACTAGGACCTGTCTATTGTTTTCCATAATAACCATACTTATTTCATGTCAAAAGATAGAATTAACAACTATCCCTTATATCTCAGTTGGTAAAGCACAGACATGAGGTGCACAGGCCAGGGGTTCAAGTCCCCCAGTAGGCAACTTTATATAATAAAAATTTCCGGAGAAACCCTAACTCTCCCCAACCTCCCCCATGAGTAAAGAACCAGCCAATTAGGCTGCCTAATATTCCGAACCAGCCCCAATTCCCCAAAGCAGCCCATTAGGCTGCCTAGTATTCCAAACCAGCCCAATGTCCCAAAGCAGCCCAATTTTTCCGAACCAGCCCAATTAGGCAGCCTAATATTCTGAAAACAAGCCCAGTTAGGCTGCCTACTTTCCAAGCAGGCCAGTTCCCCCAAGCAGCCCCCTTCTGGAGGCTTGTGTTGCGTGTAACGTAATTGGAGCTAGTGCATTTCTTGGAAATATTGTGCAAACTCATTTCAAGGCAAGCTGCTCACTTCTTGCCAACCTAAAAATTTTTCAATTTTTGTAGGCTTCTGTAATGTTTTTGGGTGCAGTGAACTCTTATGGGAACTACTCTGTACACATAGTGAGTCTTGTGTAACATAATTGGGCTACTGCAGTTTTTTCATAAATTGTGCAGACTTATAGGCTTGATTTATTTTTCAAGGCAATTTGCTTGCAGTACTCGCAGAACTTGGAAATTTTTAAGTTTTGGAGGCTCGTGTAACGTTTTTGTTGCACTGCCAAAATCAAAC
This sequence comes from Obelidium mucronatum, assembly GCA_025765595.1. Taxonomy (NCBI): domain Eukaryota; kingdom Fungi; phylum Chytridiomycota; class Chytridiomycetes; order Chytridiales; family Chytriomycetaceae; genus Obelidium; species Obelidium mucronatum. Next base: position 168,377 of record JAIVFH010000075.1, on the reverse strand, counting down.
ATTGTAATACCAACCACTTACTGTCATAGAGACTCTCGTGTAACGTCATTGGGCAAGTGGAATTCCCAGTTAAATTGTGCAGACTTATAGGCTTGATTGTTTTTTCAAGGCAATTTGCTTGCAGTACTTGCAGAACTTGGAAATTTTTATGTTTTGGCCCTAACCCTAAGCCTAACCCTAATCCTAAGCCTAACCTTAACCCTAACCCTAAATCTGTCTCTAACCCTAAACCCTGACCTTAGAGACTCTCGTGTAACGTCATTGGGCAAGTGGAATTCCCAGTTAAATTGTGCAGACTTATAGGCTTGATTGTTTTTTCAAGGCAATTTGCTTGCAGTACTTGCAGAACTTGGAAATTTTTATGTTTTGGTGGCTCGTGTAACGTTTTTGTTGCACTGCCAAAATCAAACATTGTAATACCAACCACTTACTGTCATAGAGACTCTCGTGTAACGTCATTGGGCAAGTGGAATTCCCAGTTAAATTGTGCAGACTTATAGGCTTGATTGTTTTTTCAAGGCAATTTGCTTGCAGTACTTGCAGAACTTGGAAATTTTTATGTTTTGGTGGCTCGTGTAACGTTTTGAGGAAATCAAAAGTTCTAATACCAACTACTTAAGTATTATAGAGTGTCTCGTGTAACCTAATTTGGCGAGCGTAATTCACAGAAAAAATTTTGCAACTGACTGATGTTCCAAGGCAAACTGCTTGCAGCAGAACCGAAAAATTTAGAGCAATAATTTTAACATCAATAGGTATACAAATTTAGGCTCATGTAACTTTATTGGGCCATAAGTCAAAAATTTTGAAAAATCTGATTGAAGGACTTTCAAATTGGTCCCTTGTGTAACATCTTCCAGCATAGCCCAGCCCAATCAGGCTGCCTAATATTCCGAACCAGCCCAATTCACCGAACCAGCCCAATTAGGCTGCCTAATATTTCGAACCAGCCCAATTCACCGAACCAGCCCAATTAGGCAGCCTAATATTCCGAACCAGCCCAATTAGGCTGCCTAATATTCCGAACCAGCCCAATTAGGCTGCCTAATATTCCGAACCAGCCCAATTAGGCAGCCTAATATTCCGAACCAGCCCAATTAGGCTGCCTAATATTCCGAACCAGCCCAATTAGGCAGCCTAATATTCCGAACCAGCCCAATTCCCCAAAGCAGCCCAATTAGGCTGCCTAATTCCAAAGCAGCCCAATTCCAAAGCAGCCTAATTCCAAAGCAGCCCAATTTGGCTTGTGGTTTTGTATATAATAAAACTGGCTTTTCTTGTGAAAAATGTAGAAGTTATGGCATATCTGGTGTGTCATTTGCTTTTGAACCAGTGGGTGGCCAGTTCAATCCCCGCTTCTATCTTGGATTTTCAGGTTTTTCTCTTTGAAACTTAAAGTAGAAAACTGAATTATTTTTTTTTTTGGTCAAGGTAAGGTTTAAAAAGATTAATTCATAGAAGTTATGTGTTTTTGTTCAAAAAATTTCAGCAAAGTTTGAATTATTGTCTCCACTTACACCTTGTATTTGCCAGCAAAAACACACATCACCATAGCTCAGTTGGTAAGGCACATCCATGCGGTGTGCAGGCCAGGGGTTCAAGTCCCCCAGTAGGCAACTTTTATATCATAAAAATTTCCGGAGAAACCCTAACTCTCCCCAACCTCCCCCATGAGTAAAGAACGTTGCACTCCTGTATGTGATTGGGTTCACAAAGATCCCTTATTCGCAGCTTAAGCAGAAACTGGAGTTGGTGAAAGTACCTGTTAGGGAAATCTACAACTTCTCCTCTGTCGGGGCTGCTACTATGGAGCTCACTGTCAACATTACCTTTGCCGGGTTCATCGCACAGAAACTTACTAAACTGGGGTTTAAGGTCCTGGAAAACTTCCAAATGGACAAGGACTCTGTATCTGCCAAGCAACTGCTCTGGAACTACAAGAGGGTTATCAAGATTGCTGAGTCTTCTCCTTATGTCCGGGTCCAAGGCTTCTTTGCTGGCTGGGCCGACCACTTGTACGAGAAACACACACAGTCTGAAGCAATGAGAGCTCTCATTGCTGAAGAAAACTCTAGGCAAGCTCCTCCTGGTCCATCTCCCAAAGGAAAAGGTCGTGCTACTTTTGTCGATGACGGAGCCATGGAATCTTCAGCTCCTTCCCAAGTCGATGGTTAAGTCTCCTTCTGGTCCACTGGTCTCAGGTTCTTCTGTATCTTTTGTTTCTTCTTCTAATTTCTTGGCCGTTTCTTCTAGTGCCGCTCCTTCACCCGCCTCTCCATCTTTTTCTTCTTCAGCTGGGTTATCCAGTACTACTGTGCCACTTTCTTCTGAATCTTATTTTGCTTCTATGCATCCATCCTCTCCCAAAACTATTTTACAATCCCCTTTAGCTTTTAACCCTGAACATCTCGTTCGTTTTAATTATCATCGCCTCCCAAAACTCACTCGTTTACCACTCCATAAAAATATTTTTGCGAATATATCTTTACTTTCTGTATCTGAATTTCCTCCCCAAACTGTCATTGATGATTTGTATAACCAAATCAGTGACAAACTGCGTCAGCTTGCAGCTCTGCTGTACGGCCCTAAGAAGGCAACATTACCTCCACACCACTCCCCCCTCCCAAAAACTAAAACCACTACCACCTTGGATGCTATTCGCCAGGCAAAGTCTTCCTCCAGTCCAAAAAGTACTCTCCAGTATGGGTTCTCTCCGTCTCCAAAACAACTCGATGAAGCCAGAAGTACTTTTCGAAATCTCTACCGCTCCATGGACCCTCTTTACCAGTCGCCGCCTCCACTCATTGACCCCGCCAACCCGCCAGATCTACCGGAAAACTTTGTCTTTGCTACCACTGACCAACTTCTAGCTCTAATCACTGCTTACCCACTTCAGAAGGCGTCGGGGCCTGATGGAATCTCTTGGAATCTGCTCAAACAATTGGTCCACTCTACCGATATTCTCCCTGCTCTGTCCAGTCTCTTTCAAGTCTGCTTCTCCCATGGTATCATTCCTGAACAATGGAGGGCCTTCAACACCATCCTCATTCCCAAGTCCTCTACTCCACCGCTCCACCCAACTCTCCTTGACTTCCGACCGCTCGGGGTCGGCAACTGTCTCCGTCTGCTCTACGAAAAGTGTCTCCATGTTTATCTCCGTCGTTTTACTACTGTCCATTTTACACAACAAGGTTTCCAACCAGGTCGTTCCACCTCTTCCAACTTAGCCTGGGCTGCCAACACTGCTTCCAAGGATACTCGCACTCTACTCACTGATTTCTACAAGGCTTACGACACTGTTGACATTCCAATTCTACTCGACCGCCTCAAGTCTAAACTTCTCCAGTCCAACTGTCCATTCCACCTCAACATCTTGGCTTCTGTCCACCAACTCTTCCACCGTACCTACACCAGGGTTCTCTATGGTGACAAGTATACTTGTATCATCACCCGCTCGCGTGGTTTACCACAAGGCTCTTCTCTTTCTCCAATTTTGTTCAACATTTTTATTGATCCTCTTGCTTTTGAATTAGTTTCTGAACTCCCTCCTACTCGCGGCACTACACCTTCTTCTTTCTTTGCCGACGATATTTCTGTTCGCACCTTTTCTGATTTTCTTCTTCAAAAGGCTTTTGCCATTATTGTCAACTTCTGTATCTCGAGTCGACTTACGCTCTCTCCATCCAAGTGTACCACCATCAACTACACTGGGCCACCACTCATCTACAACGGTACCACTATTCCTGCTAAAGAGCGAGACCGCTACCTTGGGCTGCCACTCTCCACTGCTGGTCCTCAATTCTTCAACTATTTCATGGGAAAAATCCACCAAGCTCGTCGCTCCTTTGAAACCATCTCCGCTTCTCCACATGCTTCTTCATGGACCACCCAGTCTCGCCGGGCCATCTTTGTCTCTCTTATCCGTCCAAAGTGGGAATATTCTTTACCGCTCGCTAACGCTACCATCTCTCAATCAGAACGTCTTGCACTTGGCTCTGCTGGGTCTGGTCTTACCAATCAAATCTGCCAATGGATCTTCAAGCCACTGCAACCACCAGTTCCACTTCAGTCTTCTGCTATCCGTCGTCTTCTATTTCTCCCAAGCTTCTTGGACCGGGCTGACTTCATTACCTGTCGAATGGCTTCCAAGATGCCACAACTTATTCCTGCTGACAACTGCAAACTTCACTCAGCCCTCAGCAGCAACAAAACCATCAAATCCATTTCTTCTACTTACCGCAAAGGACCTGTCGACTCTGACATCAAAACTGCTATCTTCAACCACTTCAAAAACTTACTCACTAAACAGGCTGAGCTCGATGGATTCTCTTCAAAAGCTATTAAATTCAACCCACCCTACAGTATGGCCAACGTTCTGCGGGATTCTACTCTCTCTCTCGACCAACATCAAAAACTTGTTCGACACCACCTGGCTCGAAACTTCCCTGCCGATTCACAAGTACCTCGGCTCATTGCTACCAACAAACTACCGGAGGCGTATGCTCGACTCTATTTTCTTGGCGAAATTTCTTAAGTTGACTTTATTTTCTTATCGACTTTTTCTTTAACTTTTCTTCTACTTCTTCTTCTTCTTTAACTTACATCTTTGGTTGTTATCCTCTTGGGTTACCGGAGGCAATAAACTTTAACATTAAAAAAAAAAAAAAAAAAAAAGCCCTAACCCTAACCCTAACCCTGACCCTAAGTCTAATCGCACCGTCTGAATTAGACAGTCTAAATTAGACAGTCTGAATTAACCGTCTAAATTAGACAGTCTAATTGGACAGTCTAATCGCACCGTCTGAATTAGACAGTCTAAATTAGACAGTCTGAATTAACCGTCTAAATTAGACAGTCTAATTGGACAGTCTAATCGCACCGTCTGAATTAGACAGTCTAAATTAGACAGTCTGAATTAACCGTCTAAATTAGACAGTCTGAATTAACCGTCTAAATTAGACAGTCTAATTGGACAGTCTAATCGCACCGTCTGAATTAGACAGTCTAAATTAGACAGTCTGAATTAACCGTCTAAATTAGACAGTCTAATTGGACAGTCTAATCGCACCGTCTAAATTAGACAGTCTAAATTAGACAGTCTGAATTAACCGTCTAAATTAGACAGTCTAATTGGACAGTCTAATCGCACCGTCTAAATTAGACAGTCTAAATTAGACAGTCTGAATTAACCGTCTAAATTAGACAGTCTAATTGGACAGTCTAATCGCACCGTCTGAATTAGACAGTCTAAATTAGACAGTCTGAATTAACCGTCTAAATTAGACAGTCTAATGGGTTAGGGTTGGACAGGGACTCGTGTAAGCCTCGTGTAACGCTCGTGTAACGTCTTTTAACTAATATGGATTTTTTTACCTCATTCAACTGATGCTTGAAGTATCAAAGAGATGAGAGTACTGCATAAGTTTTTTTCTCATCAAGGTAAATCTTGTGTAACATTATTGCATAGTGTCTAAGAGTACTATTCTTAATTGTATTAATAGTAATAGTGTATTTTTCATCATCTTAGAACTTGTGTAACGTCATTTTCCAGGTAACCTTATAAGTAGACTTTTGAATATTATACCGAATCTGATGGGGAATGAAATTTTTAACACAAAGTGCCCTTGTGTAACGTGATTTATCTGGTGACTGGACAAGGTTGATCCCAAAATTTCACATCTGATTGGGCTTAACAATCATCAATAGCCTTGTGTAACGTCATTTTTCAAGTGAGCCGATAAAATCATTCCTGCAAATTTTCAAATCTGATTGGCCATGATATTTTGCACAACCAGCGTCCTTGTGTAACGTTGTTTCCTGAGGTCTTCCCAAATTTCACACATTCCGTTTGGGCATTAAATTAGACAGTCGAAAAAATTAGACAGTCTGAATTGACCGTCTAAATTAGACAGTCTAAATTAGACAGTCTAAATTAACCGTCTAAATTAGACAGTCTAATTGGACAGTCTAATCGCACCGTCTAAATTAGACAGTCTAAATTAGACAGTCTGAATTAACCGTCTAAATTAGACAGTCTAAATTAGACAGTCTGAATTAACCGTCTAAATTAGACAGTCTAATTGGACAGTCTAATCGCACCGTCTGAATTAGACAGTCTAAATTAGACAGTCTGAATTAGACAGTCTGAATTAGACAGTCTGAATTAGACAGTCTAAATTAGACAGTCTGAATTAGACAGTCTAATTAGACCTTTTCTAATGAGAACAACTTATGAAATTTCAATGAATAAATGTGTTATTTTAGCTCATCGGACAAGCAGTTCTTTTTGGAATTTGAGGGTCACTGGTTCAATCCCCAGCACTGTCAACTTTTGGTTGTTTTTCAATTGTTTCAACTTTCTGATAATCTATCCCTCAGTCTAATATGTGGGAAAAACACGAATTTGGACAGCAGAGTTTGACTGAATACCTCTATTTCAGTCTTGTCAAGACTCTTTATGCCATCCATAAACTCAGTTTGAAAGTGCAAGCTTCTAACTAGGACTGTCTATTGTTTTCCATAATAACCATACTTATTCATGTCAAAAGATAGAATTAACAACATCCCTTATATCTCAGTTGGTAAAGCACAGACATGAGGTGCACAGGCCAGGGGTTCAAGTCCCCCAGTAGGCAACTTTTATATAATAAAAATTTCCGGAGAAACCCTAACTCTCCCCAACCTCCCCCATGAGTAAAGAACCAGCCCAATTAGGCTGCCTAATATTCCGAACCAGCCCAATTCCCCAAAGCAGCCCAATTAGGCTGCCTAGTATTCCAAACCAGCCCAATGTCCCAAAGCAGCCCAATTTTTCCGAACCAGCCCAATTAGGCAGCCTAATATTCTGAAACAGCCCAGTTAGGCTGCCTACTTTCCAAAGCAGGCCAGTTCCCCCAAGCAGCCCCTTCTGGAGGCTTGTGTTGCGTGTAACGTAATTGAGCTAGTGCATTTCTTGGAAATATTGTGCAAACTCATTTCAAGGCAAGCTGCTCACTTCTTGCCAACCTAAAAATTTTCAATTTTTGTAGGCTTCTGTAATGTTTTTGGTGCAGTGAACTCTTATGGGAACTACTCTGTACACATAGTGAGTCTTGTGTAACATAATTGGGCTACTGCAGTTTTTTCATAAATTGTGCAGACTTATAGGCTTGATTTATTTTTCAAGGCAATTTGCTTGCAGTACTCGCAGAACTTGGAAATTTTTAAGTTTTGGAGGCTCGTGTAACGTTTTTGTTGCACTGCCAAAATCAAACATTGTAATACCAACCACTTACTGTCATAGAGACTCTCGTGTAACGTCATTGGGCAAGTGGAATTCCCAGTTAAATTGTGCAGACTTATAGGCTTGATTGTTTTTTCAAGGCAATTTGCTTGCAGTACTTGCAGAACTTGGAAATTTTTATGTTTTGGTGGCTCGTGTAACGTTTTTGTTGCACTGCCAAAATCAAACATTGAAATACCAACCTTTTACTATCATAGAGACTCTCGTGTAACGTCATTGGGCAAGTGGAATTCCCAGTTAAATTGTGCAGACTTATAGGCTTGATTGTTTTTTCAAGGCAATTTGCTTGCAGTACTTGCAGAACTTGGAAATTTTTATGTTTTGGTGGCTCGTGTAACGTTTTTGTTGCACTGCCAAAATCAAACATTGTAATACCAACCACTTACTGTCATAGAGACTCTCGTGTAACGTCATTGGGCAAGTGGAATTCCCAGTTAAATTGTGCAGACTTATAGGCTTGATTGTTTTTTCAAGGCAATTTGCTTGCAGTACTTGCAGAACTTGGAAATTTTTATGTTTTGGTGGCTCGTGTAACGTTTTGAGGAAATCAAAAGTTCTAATACCAACTACTTAAGTATTATAGAGTGTCTCGTGTAACCTAATTTGGCGAGCGTAATTCACAGAAAAAATTTTGCAACTGACTGATGTTCCAAGGCAAACTGCTTGCAGCAGAACCGAAAAATTTAGAGCAATAATTTTAACATCAATAGGTATACAAATTTAGGCTCATGTAACTTTATTGGGCCATAAGTCAAAAATTTTGAAAAATCTGATTGAAGGACTTTCAAATTGGTCCCTTGTGTAACATCTTCCAGCATAGCCCAGCCCAATCAGGCTGCCTAATATTCCGAACCAGCCCAATTCACCGAACCAGCCCAATTAGGCTGCCTAATATTTCGAACCAGCCCAATTCACCGAACCAGCCCAATTAGGCAGCCTAATATTCCGAACCAGCCCAATTAGGCTGCCTAATATTCCGAACCAGCCCAATTAGGCTGCCTAATATTCCGAACCAGCCCAATTAGGCAGCCTAATATTCCGAACCAGCCCAATTAGGCTGCCTAATATTCCGAACCAGCCCAATTAGGCAGCCTAATATTCCGAACCAGCCCAATTCCCCAAAGCAGCCCAATTAGGCTGCCTAATTCCAAAGCAGCCCAATTCCAAAGCAGCCTAATTCCAAAGCAGCCCAATTTGGCTTGTGGTTTTGTATATAATAAAACTGGCTTTTCTTGTGAAAAATGTAGAAGTTATGGCATATCTGGTGTGTCATTTGCTTTTGAACCAGTGGGTGGCCAGTTCAATCCCCGCTTCTATCTTGGATTTTCAGGTTTTTCTCTTTGAAACTTAAAGTAGAAAACTGAATTATTTTTTTTTTTGGTCAAGGTAAGGTTTAAAAAGATTAATTCATAGAAGTTATGTGTTTTTGTTCAAAAAATTTCAGCAAAGTTTGAATTATTGTCTCCACTTACACCTTGTATTTGCCAGCAAAAACACACATCACCATAGCTCAGTTGGTAAGGCACATCCATGCGGTGTGCAGGCCAGGGGTTCAAGTCCCCCAGTAGGCAACTTTTATATCATAAAAATTTCCGGAGAAACCCTAACTCTCCCCAACCTCCCCCATGAGTAAAGAACGTTGCACTCCTGTATGTGATTGGGTTCACAAAGATCCCTTATTCGCAGCTTAAGCAGAAACTGGAGTTGGTGAAAGTACCTGTTAGGGAAATCTACAACTTCTCCTCTGTCGGGGCTGCTACTATGGAGCTCACTGTCAACATTACCTTTGCCGGGTTCATCGCACAGAAACTTACTAAACTGGGGTTTAAGGTCCTGGAAAACTTCCAAATGGACAAGGACTCTGTATCTGCCAAGCAACTGCTCTGGAACTACAAGAGGGTTATCAAGATTGCTGAGTCTTCTCCTTATGTCCGGGTCCAAGGCTTCTTTGCTGGCTGGGCCGACCACTTGTACGAGAAACACACACAGTCTGAAGCAATGAGAGCTCTCATTGCTGAAGAAAACTCTAGGCAAGCTCCTCCTGGTCCATCTCCCAAAGGAAAAGGTCGTGCTACTTTTGTCGATGACGGAGCCATGGAATCTTCAGCTCCTTCCCAAGTCGATGGTTAAGTCTCCTTCTGGTCCACTGGTCTCAGGTTCTTCTGTATCTTTTGTTTCTTCTTCTAATTTCTTGGCCGTTTCTTCTAGTGCCGCTCCTTCACCCGCCTCTCCATCTTTTTCTTCTTCAGCTGGGTTATCCAGTACTACTGTGCCACTTTCTTCTGAATCTTATTTTGCTTCTATGCATCCATCCTCTCCCAAAACTATTTTACAATCCCCTTTAGCTTTTAACCCTGAACATCTCGTTCGTTTAATTATCATCGCCTCCCAAAACTCACTCGTTACCACTCCATAAAATATTTTTGCGAATATATCTTTACTTTCTGTATCTGAATTTCCTCCCCAAACTGTCATTGATGATTTGTATAACCAAATCAGTGACAAACTGCGTCAGCTTGCAGCTCTGCTGTACGGCCCTAAGAAGGCAACATTACCTCCACACCACTCCCCCCTCCCAAAAACTAAAACCACTACCACCTTGGATGCTATTCGCCAGGCAAAGTCTTCCTCCAGTCCAAAAAGTACTCTCCAGTATGGTTCTCTCCGTCTCAAAAACAACTCGATGAAGCCAGAAGTACTTTTCGAAATCTCTCTACCCGCTCCATGGACCCTCTGTACAGTCGCCGCCTCCACTCATTGACCCCGCCACCCGCCAGATCTACCGGAAAACTTTGTCTTTGCTACCACTGACCAACTTCTAGCTCTAATCACTGCTTCCCCACTTCAGAAGGCGTCGGGCCTGATGGAATCTCTTGGAATCGCTCAAACAATGGTCCACTCTACCGATATTCTCCCTGCTCTGTCCAGTCTCTTTCAAGTCTGCTTCTCCCATGGTATCATTCCTGAACAATGGAGGGCCTTCAACACCATCCTCATTCCCAAGTCCTCTACTCCACCGCTCCACCCAACTCTCCTTGACTTCCGACCGCTCGGGGTCGGCAACTGTCTCCGTCTGCTCTACGAAAAGTGTCTCCATGTTTATCTCCGTCGTTTTACTACTGTCCATTTTACACAACAAGGTTTCCAACCAGGTCGTTCCACCTCTTCCAACTTAGCCTGGGCTGCCAACACTGCTTCCAAGGATACTCGCACTCTACTCACTGATTTCTACAAGGCTTACGACACTGTTTGACATTCCAATTCTACTCGACCGCCTCAAGTCTAAACTTCTCCAGTCCAACTGTCCATTCCACCTCAACATCTTGGCTTCTGTCCACCAACTCTTCCACCGTACCTACACCAGGGTTCTCTATGGTGACAAGTATACTTGTATCATCACCCGCTCGCGTGGTTTACCACAAGGCTCTTCTCTTTCTCCAATTTTGTTCAACATTTTTATTGATCCTCTTGCTTTTGAATTAGTTTCTGAACTCCCTCCTACTCGCGGCACTACACCTTCTTCTTTCTTTGCCGACGATATTTCTGTTCGCACCTTTTCTGATTTTCTTCTTCAAAAGGCTTTTGCCATTATTGTCAACTTCTGTATCTCGAGTCGACTTACGCTCTCTCCATCCAAGTGTACCACCATCAACTACACTGGGCCACCACTCATCTACAACGGTACCACTATTCCTGCTAAAGAGCGAGACCGCTACCTTGGGCTGCCACTCTCCACTGCTGGTCCTCAATTCTTCAACTATTTCATGGGAAAAATCCACCAAGCTCGTCGCTCCTTTGAAACCATCTCCGCTTCTCCACATGCTTCTTCATGGACCACCCAGTCTCGCCGGGCCATCTTTGTCTCTCTTATCCGTCCAAAGTGGGAATATTCTTTACCGCTCGCTAACGCTACCATCTCTCAATCAGAACGTCTTGCACTTGGCTCTGCTGGGTCTGGTCTTACCAATCAAATCTGCCAATGGATCTTCAAGCCACTGCAACCACCAGTTCCACTTCAGTCTTCTGCTATCCGTCGTCTTCTATTTCTCCCAAGCTTCTTGGACCGGGCTGACTTCATTACCTGTCGAATGGCTTCCAAGATGCCACAACTTATTCCTGCTGACAACTGCAAACTTCACTCAGCCCTCAGCAGCAACAAAACCATCAAATCCATTTCTTCTACTTACCGCAAAGGACCTGTCGACTCTGACATCAAAACTGCTATCTTCAACCACTTCAAAAACTTACTCACTAAACAGGCTGAGCTCGATGGATTCTCTTCAAAAGCTATTAAATTCAACCCACCCTACAGTATGGCCAACGTTCTGCGGGATTCTACTCTCTCTCTCGACCAACATCAAAAACTTGTTCGACACCACCTGGCTCGAAACTTCCCTGCCGATTCACAAGTACCTCGGCTCATTGCTACCAACAAACTACCGGAGGCGTATGCTCGACTCTATTTTCTTGGCGAAATTTCTTAAGTTGACTTTATTTTCTTATCGACTTTTTCTTTAACTTTTCTTCTACTTCTTCTTCTTCTTTAACTTACATCTTTGGTTGTTATCCTCTTGGGTTACCGGAGGCAATAAACTTTAACATTAAAAAAAAAAAAAAAAAAAAAAGCCCTAACCCTAACCCTAACCCTGACCCTAAGTCTAATCGCACCGTCTGAATTAGACAGTCTAAATTAGACAGTCTGAATTAACCGTCTAAATTAGACAGTCTAATTGGACAGTCTAATCGCACCGTCTGAATTAGACAGTCTAAATTAGACAGTCTGAATTAACCGTCTAAATTAGACAGTCTAATTGGACAGTCTAATCGCACCGTCTGAATTAGACAGTCTGAATTAACCGTCTAAATTAGACAGTCTGAATTAACCGTCTAAATTAGACAGTCTAATTGGACAGTCTAATCGCACCGTCTGAATTAGACAGTCTAAATTAGACAGTCTGAATTAACCGTCTAAATTAGACAGTCTAATTGGACAGTCTAATCGCACCGTCTAAATTAGACAGTCTAAATTAGACAGTCTGAATTAACCGTCTAAATTAGACAGTCTAATTGGACAGTCTAATCGCACCGTCTAAATTAGACAGTCTAAATTAGACAGTCTGAATTAACCGTCTAAATTAGACAGTCTAATTGGACAGTCTAATCGCACCGTCTGAATTAGACAGTCTAAATTAGACAGTCTGAATTAACCGTCTAAATTAGACAGTCTAATGGGTTAGGGTTGGACAGGGACTCGTGTAAGCCTCGTGTAACGCTCGTGTAACGTCTTTTAACTAATATGGATTTTTTTACCTCATTCAACTGATGCTTGAAGTATCAAAGAGATGAGAGTACTGCATAAGTTTTTTTCTCATCAAGGTAAATCTTGTGTAACATTATTGCATAGTGTCTAAGAGTACTATTCTTAATTGTATTAATAGTAATAGTGTATTTTTCATCATCTTAGAACTTGTGTAACGTCATTTTCCAGGTAACCTTATAAGTAGACTTTTGAATATTATACCGAATCTGATGGGGAATGAAATTTTTAACACAAAGTGCCCTTGTGTAACGTGATTTATCTGGTGACTGGACAAGGTTGATCCCAAAATTTCACATCTGATTGGGCTTAACAATCATCAATAGCCTTGTGTAACGTCATTTTTCAAGTGAGCCGATAAAATCATTCCTGCAAATTTTCAAATCTGATTGGCCATGATATTTTGCACAACCAGCGTCCTTGTGTAACGTTGTTTCCTGAGGTCTTCCCAAATTTCACACATTCCGTTTGGGCATTAAATTAGACAGTCGAAAAAATTAGACAGTCTGAATTGACCGTCTAAATTAGACAGTCTAAATTAACCGTCTAAATTAGACAGTCTAATTGGACAGTCTAATCGCACCGTCTAAATTAGACAGTCTAAATTAGACAGTCTGAATTAACCGTCTAAATTAGACAGTCTAAATTAGACAGTCTGAATTAACCGTCTAAATTAGACAGTCTAATTGGACAGTCTAATCGCACCGTCTGAATTAGACAGTCTAAATTAGACAGTCTGAATTAGACAGTCTGAATTAGACAGTCTGAATTAGACAGTCTAAATTAGACAGTCTGAATTAGACAGTCTAATTAGACCTTTTCTAATGAGAACAACTTATGAAATTTCAATGAATAAATGTGTTATTTTAGCTCATCGGACAAGCAGTTCTTTTTGGAATTTGAGGGTCACTGGTTCAATCCCCAGCACTGTCAACTTTTGGTTGTTTTTCAATTGTTTCAACTTTCTGATAATCTATCCCTCAGTCTAATATGTGGGAAAAACACGAATTTGGACAGCAGAGTTTGACTGAATACCTCTATTTCAGTCTTGTCAAGACTCTTTATGCCATCCATAAACTCAGTTTGAAAGTGCAAGCTTCTAACTAGGACTGTCTATTGTTTTCCATAATAACCATACTTATTCATGTCAAAAGATAGAATTAACAACATCCCTTATATCTCAGTTGGTAAAGCACAGACATGAGGTGCACAGGCCAGGGGTTCAAGTCCCCCAGTAGGCAACTTTTATATAATAAAAATTTCCGGAGAAACCCTAACTCTCCCCAACCTCCCCCATGAGTAAAGAACCAGCCCAATTAGGCTGCCTAATATTCCGAACCAGCCCAATTCCCCAAAGCAGCCCAATTAGGCTGCCTAGTATTCCAAACCAGCCCAATGTCCCAAAGCAGCCCAATTTTTCCGAACCAGCCCAATTAGGCAGCCTAGTATTCTGAAACAGCCCAGTTAGGCTGCCTACTTTCCAAAGCAGGCCAGTTCCCCCAAGCAGCCCCTTCTGGAGGCTTGTGTTGCGTGTAACGTAATTGAGCTAGTGCATTTCTTGGAAATATTGTGCAAACTCATTTCAAGGCAAGCTGCTCACTTCTTGCCAACCTAAAAATTTTCAATTTTTGTAGGCTTCTGTAATGTTTTTGGTGCAGTGAACTCTTATGGGAACTACTCTGTACACATAGTGAGTCTTGTGTAACATAATTGGGCTACTGCAGTTTTTTCATAAATTGTGCAGACTTATAGGCTTGATTTATTTTTCAAGGCAATTTGCTTGCAGTACTCGCAGAACTTGGAAATTTTTAAGTTTTGGAGGCTCGTGTAACGTTTTTGTTGCACTGCCAAAATCAAACATTGTAATACCAACCACTTACTGTCATAGAGACTCTCGTGTAACGTCATTGGGCAAGTGGAATTCCCAGTTAAATTGTGCAGACTTATAGGCTTGATTGTTTTTTCAAGGCAATTTGCTTGCAGTACTTGCAGAACTTGGAAATTTTTATGTTTTGGTGGCTCGTGTAACGTTTTTGTTGCACTGCCAAAATCAAACATTGAAATACCAACCTTTTACTATCATAGAGACTCTCGTGTAACGTCATTGGGCAAGTGGAATTCCCAGTTAAATTGTGCAGACTTATAGGCTTGATTGTTTTTTCAAGGCAATTTGCTTGCAGTACTTGCAGAACTTGGAAATTTTTAAGTTTTGGAGGCTCGTGTAACGTTTTTGTTGCACTGCCAAAATCAAACATTGTAATACCAACCACTTACTGTCATAGAGACTCTCGTGTAACGTCATTGGGCAAGTGGAATTCCCAGTTAAATTGTGCAGACTTATAGGCTTGATTGTTTTTTCAAGGCAATTTGCTTGCAGTACTTGCAGAACTTGGAAATTTTTATGTTTTGGTGGCTCGTGTAACGTTTTGAGGAAATCAAAAGTTCTAATACCAACTACTTAAGTATTATAGAGTGTCTCGTGTAACCTAATTTGGCGAGCGTAATTCACAGAAAAAATTTTGCAACTGACTGATGTTCCAAGGCAAACTGCTTGCAGCAGAACCGAAAAATTTAGAGCAATAATTTTAACATCAATAGGTATACAAATTTAGGCTCATGTAACTTTATTGGGCCATAAGTCAAAAATTTTGAAAAATCTGATTGAAGGACTTTCAAATTGGTCCCTTGTGTAACATCTTCCAGCATAGCCCAGCCCAATCAGGCTGCCTAATATTCCGAACCAGCCCAATTCACCGAACCAGCCCAATTAGGCTGCCTAATATTTCGAACCAGCCCAATTCACCGAACCAGCCCAATTAGGCAGCCTAATATTCCGAACCAGCCCAATTAGGCTGCCTAATATTCCGAACCAGCCCAATTAGGCTGCCTAATATTCCGAACCAGCCCAATTAGGCAGCCTAATATTCCGAACCAGCCCAATTAGGCTGCCTAATATTCCGAACCAGCCCAATTAGGCAGCCTAATATTCCGAACCAGCCCAATTCCCCAAAGCAGCCCAATTAGGCTGCCTAATTCCAAAGCAGCCCAATTCCAAAGCAGCCTAATTCCAAAGCAGCCCAATTTGGCTTGTGGTTTTGTATATAATAAAACTGGCTTTTCTTGTGAAAAATGTAGAAGTTATGGCATATCTGGTGTGTCATTTGCTTTTGAACCAGTGGGTGGCCAGTTCAATCCCCGCTTCTATCTTGGATTTTCAGGTTTTTCTCTTTGAAACTTAAAGTAGAAAACTGAATTATTTTTTTTTTTGGTCAAGGTAAGGTTTAAAAAGATTAATTCATAGAAGTTATGTGTTTTTGTTCAAAAAATTTCAGCAAAGTTTGAATTATTGTCTCCACTTACACCTTGTATTTGCCAGCAAAAACACACATCACCATAGCTCAGTTGGTAAGGCACATCCATGCGGTGTGCAGGCCAGGGGTTCAAGTCCCCCAGTAGGCAACTTTTATATCATAAAAATTTCCGGAGAAACCCTAACTCTCCCCAACCTCCCCCATGAGTAAAGAACGTTGCACTCCTGTATGTGATTGGGTTCACAAAGATCCCTTATTCGCAGCTTAAGCAGAAACTGGAGTTGGTGAAAGTACCTGTTAGGGAAATCTACAACTTCTCCTCTGTCGGGGCTGCTACTATGGAGCTCACTGTCAACATTACCTTTGCCGGGTTCATCGCACAGAAACTTACTAAACTGGGGTTTAAGGTCCTGGAAAACTTCCAAATGGACAAGGACTCTGTATCTGCCAAGCAACTGCTCTGGAACTACAAGAGGGTTATCAAGATTGCTGAGTCTTCTCCTTATGTCCGGGTCCAAGGCTTCTTTGCTGGCTGGGCCGACCACTTGTACGAGAAACACACACAGTCTGAAGCAATGAGAGCTCTCATTGCTGAAGAAAACTCTAGGCAAGCTCCTCCTGGTCCATCTCCCAAAGGAAAAGGTCGTGCTACTTTTGTCGATGACGGAGCCATGGAATCTTCAGCTCCTTCCCAAGTCGATGGTTAAGTCTCCTTCTGGTCCACTGGTCTCAGGTTCTTCTGTATCTTTTGTTTCTTCTTCTAATTTCTTGGCCGTTTCTTCTAGTGCCGCTCCTTCACCCGCCTCTCCATCTTTTTCTTCTTCAGCTGGGTTATCCAGTACTACTGTGCCACTTTCTTCTGAATCTTATTTTGCTTCTATGCATCCATCCTCTCCCAAAACTATTTTACAATCCCCTTTAGCTTTTAACCCTGAACATCTCGTTCGTTTTAATTATCATCGCCTCCCAAAACTCACTCGTTTACCACTCCATAAAAATATTTTTGCGAATATATCTTTACTTTCTGTATCTGAATTTCCTCCCCAAACTGTCATTGATGATTTGTATAACCAAATCAGTGACAAACTGCGTCAGCTTGCAGCTCTGCTGTACGGCCCTAAGAAGGCAACATTACCTCCACACCACTCCCCCCTCCCAAAAACTAAAACCACTACCACCTTGGATGCTATTCGCCAGGCAAAGTCTTCCTCCAGTCCAAAAAGTACTCTCCAGTATGGGTTCTCTCCGTCTCCAAAACAACTCGATGAAGCCAGAAGTACTTTTCGAAATCTCTACCGCTCCATGGACCCTCTTTACCAGTCGCCGCCTCCACTCATTGACCCCGCCAACCCGCCAGATCTACCGGAAAACTTTGTCTTTGCTACCACTGACCAACTTCTAGCTCTAATCACTGCTTACCCACTTCAGAAGGCGTCGGGGCCTGATGGAATCTCTTGGAATCTGCTCAAACAATTGGTCCACTCTACCGATATTCTCCCTGCTCTGTCCAGTCTCTTTCAAGTCTGCTTCTCCCATGGTATCATTCCTGAACAATGGAGGGCCTTCAACACCATCCTCATTCCCAAGTCCTCTACTCCACCGCTCCACCCAACTCTCCTTGACTTCCGACCGCTCGGGGTCGGCAACTGTCTCCGTCTGCTCTACGAAAAGTGTCTCCATGTTTATCTCCGTCGTTTTACTACTGTCCATTTTACACAACAAGGTTTCCAACCAGGTCGTTCCACCTCTTCCAACTTAGCCTGGGCTGCCAACACTGCTTCCAAGGATACTCGCACTCTACTCACTGATTTCTACAAGGCTTACGACACTGTTGACATTCCAATTCTACTCGACCGCCTCAAGTCTAAACTTCTCCAGTCCAACTGTCCATTCCACCTCAACATCTTGGCTTCTGTCCACCAACTCTTCCACCGTACCTACACCAGGGTTCTCTATGGTGACAAGTATACTTGTATCATCACCCGCTCGCGTGGTTTACCACAAGGCTCTTCTCTTTCTCCAATTTTGTTCAACATTTTTATTGATCCTCTTGCTTTTGAATTAGTTTCTGAACTCCCTCCTACTCGCGGCACTACACCTTCTTCTTTCTTTGCCGACGATATTTCTGTTCGCACCTTTTCTGATTTTCTTCTTCAAAAGGCTTTTGCCATTATTGTCAACTTCTGTATCTCGAGTCGACTTACGCTCTCTCCATCCAAGTGTACCACCATCAACTACACTGGGCCACCACTCATCTACAACGGTACCACTATTCCTGCTAAAGAGCGAGACCGCTACCTTGGGCTGCCACTCTCCACTGCTGGTCCTCAATTCTTCAACTATTTCATGGGAAAAATCCACCAAGCTCGTCGCTCCTTTGAAACCATCTCCGCTTCTCCACATGCTTCTTCATGGACCACCCAGTCTCGCCGGGCCATCTTTGTCTCTCTTATCCGTCCAAAGTGGGAATATTCTTTACCGCTCGCTAACGCTACCATCTCTCAATCAGAACGTCTTGCACTTGGCTCTGCTGGGTCTGGTCTTACCAATCAAATCTGCCAATGGATCTTCAAGCCACTGCAACCACCAGTTCCACTTCAGTCTTCTGCTATCCGTCGTCTTCTATTTCTCCCAAGCTTCTTGGACCGGGCTGACTTCATTACCTGTCGAATGGCTTCCAAGATGCCACAACTTATTCCTGCTGACAACTGCAAACTTCACTCAGCCCTCAGCAGCAACAAAACCATCAAATCCATTTCTTCTACTTACCGCAAAGGACCTGTCGACTCTGACATCAAAACTGCTATCTTCAACCACTTCAAAAACTTACTCACTAAACAGGCTGAGCTCGATGGATTCTCTTCAAAAGCTATTAAATTCAACCCACCCTACAGTATGGCCAACGTTCTGCGGGATTCTACTCTCTCTCTCGACCAACATCAAAAACTTGTTCGACACCACCTGGCTCGAAACTTCCCTGCCGATTCACAAGTACCTCGGCTCATTGCTACCAACAAACTACCGGAGGCGTATGCTCGACTCTATTTTCTTGGCGAAATTTCTTAAGTTGACTTTATTTTCTTATCAACTTTTTCTTTAACTTTTCTTCTACTTCTTCTTCTTCTTTAACTTACATCTTTGGTTGTTATCCTCTTGGGTTACCGGAGGCAATAAACTTTAACATTAAAAAAAAAAAAAAAAAAAAAGCCCTAACCCTAACCCTAACCCTGACCCTAAGTCTAATCGCACCGTCTGAATTAGACAGTCTAAATTAGACAGTCTGAATTAACCGTCTAAATTAGACAGTCTAATTGGACAGTC
Organism: Obelidium mucronatum; assembly: GCA_025765595.1. Taxonomy (NCBI): domain Eukaryota; kingdom Fungi; phylum Chytridiomycota; class Chytridiomycetes; order Chytridiales; family Chytriomycetaceae; genus Obelidium; species Obelidium mucronatum. The sequence goes on along the minus strand of JAIVFH010000075.1, from coordinate 149,146 downwards.
TAATCGCACCGTCTGAATTAGACAGTCTAAATTAGACAGTCTGAATTAACCGTCTAAATTAGACAGTCTGAATTAACCGTCTAAATTAGACAGTCTAATTGGACAGTCTAATCGCACCGTCTGAATTAGACAGTCTAAATTAGACAGTCTAATCGCACCGTCTAAATTAGACAGTCTAAATTAGACAGTCTGAATTAACCGTCTAAATTAGACAGTCTAATTGGACAGTCTAATCGCACCGTCTGAATTAGACAGTCTAAATTAGACAGTCTGAATTAACCGTCTAAATTAGACAGTCTAATTGGACAGTCTAATCGCACCGTCTGAATTAGACAGTCTAAATTAGACAGTCTGAATTAACCGTCTAAATTAGACAGTCTAATTGGACAGTCTAATCGCACCGTCTGAATTAGACAGTCTAAATTAGACAGTCTGAATTAACCGTCTAAATTAGACAGTCTAATTGGACAGTCTAATCGCACCGTCTGAATTAGACAGTCTAAATTAGACAGTCTGAATTAACCGTCTGAATTAGACAGTCTAATTGGACAGTCTAATCGCACCGTCTAAATTAGACAGTCTGAATTAACCGTCTAAATTAGACAGTCTAATTGGACAGTCTAATCGCACCGTCTGAATTAGACAGTCTAAATTAGACAGTCTGAATTAACCGTCTAAATTAGACAGTCTAATGGGTTAGGGTTGGACAGGGACGCGTGTAAGGCTCGTGTAACGCTCGTGTAACGTCTTTTAACTAATATGGATTTTTTTAACCTCATTCAACTGATGCTTGAAGTATCAAAGAGATGAGAGTACTGTATAAGTTTTTTTCCCATCAAGGTAAATCTTGTGTAACATTATTGCATAGTGTCTAAGAGTACTATTCTTAATTGTATTAATAGTAATAGTGTATTTTTCATCATCTTAGAACTTGTGTAACGTCATTTTCCAGGTAACCTTATAAGTAGACTTTTGAATATTATACCGAATCTGATGGGGAATGAAATTTTTAACACAAAGTGCCCTTGTGTAACGTGATTTATCTGGTGACTGGACAAGGTTGATCCCAAAATTTCACATCTGATTGGGCTTAACAATCATCAATAGCCTTGTGTAACGTCATTTTTCAAGTGAGCCGATAAAATCATTCCTGCAAATTTTCAAATCTGATTGGCCATGATATTTTGCACAACCAGCGTCCTTGTGTAACGTTGTTTCCTAAGGTCTTCCCAAATTTCACACATTCCGTTTGGGCATTAAATTAGACAGTCGAAAAAATTAGACAGTCTGAATTGACCGTCTAAATTAGACAGTCTAATTGGACAGTCTAATCGCACCGTCTGAATTAGACAGTCTAAATTAGACAGTCTAATCGCACCGTCTAAATTAGACAGTCTAAATTAGACAGTCTGAATTAACCGTCTAAATTAGACAGTCTAATTGGACAGTCTAATCGCACCGTCTGAATTAGACAGTCTAAATTAGACAGTCTGAATTAACCGTCTGAATTAGACAGTCTAAATTAGACAGTCTGAATTAACCGTCTAAATTAGACAGTCTAAATTAGACAGTCTGAATTAACCGTCTAAATTAGACAGTCTAATTGGACAGTCTAATCGCACCGTCTGAATTAGACAGTCTAAATTAGACAGTCTAATCGCACCGTCTAAATTAGACAGTCTAAATTAGACAGTCTGAATTAACCGTCTAAATTAGACAGTCTAATTGGACAGTCTAATCGCACCGTCTGAATTAGACAGTCTAAATTAGACAGTCTGAATTAACCGTCTAAATTAGACAGTCTAATTGGACAGTCTAATCGCACCGTCTGAATTAGACAGTCTAAATTAGACAGTCTGAATTAACCGTCTAAATTAGACAGTCTGAATTAACCGTCTAAATTAGACAGTCTAATTGGACAGTCTAATCGCACCGTCTGAATTAGACAGTCTAAATTAGACAGTCTAATCGCACCGTCTAAATTAGACAGTCTAAATTAGACAGTCTGAATTAACCGTCTAAATTAGACAGTCTAATTGGACAGTCTAATCGCACCGTCTGAATTAGACAGTCTAAATTAGACAGTCTGAATTAACCGTCTAAATTAGACAGTCTAATTGGACAGTCTAATCGCACCGTCTGAATTAGACAGTCTAAATTAGACAGTCTGAATTAACCGTCTAAATTAGACAGTCTAATGGGTTAGGGTTGGACAGGGACGCGTGTAAGGCTCGTGTAACGCTCGTGTAACGTCTTTTAACTAATATGGATTTTTTTAACCTCATTCAACTGATGCTTGAAGTATCAAAGAGATGAGAGTACTGTATAAGTTTTTTTCCCATCAAGGTAAATCTTGTGTAACATTATTGCATAGTGTCTAAGAGTACTATTCTTAATTGTATTAATAGTAATAGTGTATTTTTCATCATCTTAGAACTTGTGTAACGTCATTTTCCAGGTAACCTTATAAGTAGACTTTTGAATATTATACCGAATCTGATGGGGAATGAAATTTTTAACACAAAGTGCCCTTGTGTAACGTGATTTATCTGGTGACTGGACAAGGTTGATCCCAAAATTTCACATCTGATTGGGCTTAACAATCATCAATAGCCTTGTGTAACGTCATTTTTCAAGTGAGCCGATAAAATCATTCCTGCAAATTTTCAAATCTGATTGGCCATGATATTTTGCACAACCAGCGTCCTTGTGTAACGTTGTTTCCTAAGGTCTTCCCAAATTTCACACATTCCGTTTGGGCATTAAATTAGACAGTCGAAAAAATTAGACAGTCTGAATTGACCGTCTAAATTAGACAGTCTAAATTAGACAGTCTAAATTAACCGTCTAAATTAGACAGTCTAATTGGACAGTCTAATCGCACCGTCTAAATTAGACAGTCTAAATTAGACAGTCTGAATTAACCGTCTAAATTAGACAGTCTAATTGGACAGTCTAATCGCACCGTCTGAATTAGACAGTCTAAATTAGACAGTCTGAATTAACCGTCTGAATTAGACAGTCTAAATTAGACAGTCTGAATTAACCGTCTAAATTAGACAGTCTAAATTAGACAGTCTGAATTAACCGTCTAAATTAGACAGTCTAATTGGACAGTCTAATCGCACCGTCTGAATTAGACAGTCTAAATTAGACAGTCTAATCGCACCGTCTAAATTAGACAGTCTAAATTAGACAGTCTGAATTAACCGTCTAAATTAGACAGTCTAATTGGACAGTCTAATCGCACCGTCTGAATTAGACAGTCTAAATTAGACAGTCTGAATTAACCGTCTAAATTAGACAGTCTAATTGGACAGTCTAATCGCACCGTCTGAATTAGACAGTCTAAATTAGACAGTCTGAATTAACCGTCTAAATTAGACAGTCTAATTGGACAGTCTAATCGCACCGTCTGAATTAGACAGTCTAAATTAGACAGTCTGAATTAACCGTCTAAATTAGACAGTCTAATTGGACAGAAATTAACCGTCTAAATTAGACAGTCTAATTGGACAGTCTAATCGCACCGTCTGAATTAGACAGTCTAAATTAGACAGTCTGAATTAACCGTCTAAATTAGACAGTCTAATTGGACAGTCTAATCGCACCGTCTGAATTAGACAGTCTAAATTAGACAGTCTGAATTAACCGTCTTAACCCTAACCCTAACAGTCTAAATTAACCGTCTAAATTAGACAGTCTAATTGGACAGTCTAATCGCACCGTCTAAATTAGACAGTCTAAATTAGACAGTCTGAATTAACCGTCTAAATTAGACAGTCTAATTGGACAGTCTAATCGCACCGTCTGAATTAGACAGTCTAAATTAGACAGTCTGAATTAACCGTCTGAATTAGACAGTCTAAATTAGACAGTCTGAATTAACCGTCTAAATTAGACAGTCTAATTGGACAGTCTAATCGCACCGTCTGAATTAGACAGTCTAAATTAGACAGTCTGAATTAACCGTCTAAATTAGACAGTCTAATTGGACAGTCTAATCGCACCGTCTGAATTAGACAGTCTAAATTAGACAGTCTGAATTAACCGTCTAAATTAGACAGTCTAATGGGTTAGGGTTGGACAGGGACTCGTGTAAGCCTCGTGTAACGCTCGTGTAACGTCTTTTAACTAATATGGATTTTTTTACCTCATTCAACTGATGCTTGAAGTATCAAAGAGATGAGAGTACTGCATAAGTTTTTTTCCCATCAAGGTAAATCTTGTGTAACATTATTGCATAGTGTCTAAGAGTACTATTCTTAATTGTATTAATAGTAATAGTGTATTTTTCATCATCTTAGAACTTGTGTAACGTCATTTTCCAGGTAACCTTATAAGTAGACTTTTGAATATTATACCGAATCTGATGGGGAATGAAATTTTTAACACAAAGTGCCCTTGTGTAACGTGATTTATCTGGTGACTGGACAAGGTTGATCCCAAAATTTCACATCTGATTGGGCTTAACAATCATCAATAGCCTTGTGTAACGTCATGTTTCAAGTGAGCCGATAAAATCATTCCTGCAAATTTTCAAATCTGATTGGCCATGATATTTTGCACAACCAGCGTCCTTGTGTAACGTTGTTTCCTGAGGTCTTCCCAAATTTCACACATTCCGTTTTGGGCATTAAATTAGACAGTCGAAAAAATTAGACAGTCTAAATTAACCGTCTAAATTAGACAGTCTAATTGGACAGTCTAATCGCACCGTCTAAATTAGACAGTCTAAATTAGACAGTCTGAATTAACCGTCTAAATTAGACAGTCTAATTGGACAGTCTAATCGCACCGTCTGAATTAGACAGTCTAAATTAGACAGTCTGAATTAACCGTCTAAATTAGACAGTCTAAATTAGACAGTCTGAATTAACCGTCTAAATTAGACAGTCTAATTGGACAGTCTAATCGCACCGTCTGAATTAGACAGTCTAAATTAGACAGTCTGAATTAGACAGTCTGAATTAGACAGTCTGAATTAGACAGTCTAAATTAGACAGTCTGAATTAGACAGTCTAATTAGACCTTTTCTAATGAGAACAACTTATGAAATTTCAATGAATAAATGTGTTATTTTAGCTCATCTGACAAGCAGTTCTTTTTGGAATTTGAGGGTCACTGGTTCAATCCCCAGCACTGTCAACTTTTGGTTGTTTTTCAATTGTTTCAACTTTCTGATAATCTATCCCTCAGTCTAATATGTGGGAAAAACACGAATTTGGACAGCAGAGTTTGACTGAATACCTCTATTTCAGTCTTGTCAAGACTCTTTATGCCATCCATAAACTCAGTTTGAAAGTGCAAGCTTCTAACTAGGACTGTCTATTGTTTTCCATAATAACCATACTTATTCATGTCAAAAGATAGAATTAACAACATCCCTTATATCTCAGTTGGTAAAGCACAGACATGAGGTGCACAGGCCAGGGGTTCAAGTCCCCCAGTAGGCAACTTTTATATAATAAAAATTTCCGGAGAAACCCTAACTCTCCCCAACCTCCCCCATGAGTAAAGAACCAGCCCAATTAGGCTGCCTAATATTCCGAACCAGCCCAATTAGGCTGCCTAATATTCTGAACCAGCCCAATTCACCGAACCAGCCCAATTAGGCTGCCTAATATTCCGAACCAGCCCAATGAGGCTGCCTAATATTCCGAACCAGCCCAATTAGGCTGCCTAATATTCCCAACCAGCCCAATTAGGCTGCCTAATATTCCGAACCAGCCCAATTAGGCTGCCTAATATTCCGAACCAGCCCAATTCCCCAAAGCAGCCCAATTAGGCTGCCTAATTCCAAAGCAGCCCAATTCCAAAGCAGCCCAATTTGGCTTGTGGTTTTGTATATAATAAAACTGGCTTTTCTTGTAAAAAATATAGAAGTTATGGCACATCTGATGTGTCATTAGCTTTTGAACCAGTGGGGGGCCAGTTCAATCCCCGCTTCCATCTTGGATTTTTAGGTTTTTCACTTTGAAACAGAAAGTAGAAAACTGAATTATTTTTTTTTTGGTCAAGGTAAGGTTTAAAAAGACTAATTCATAGAAGTTATGTGTTTTTGTACAAAAAATTTCAGCAAAGTTTGAATTATTGTCTCCACTTACACCTTGTATTTGCCAGCATAAAACACATCACCTTAGCTCAGTTGGTAAGGCACATCCATGGGGTGTGCAGGCCAGGAGTTCAAGTCCCCCGGTAGGCAACTTTTATATCATAAAAATTTCCGGAGAAACCCTAACTCTCCCCAACCTCCCCCATGAGTAAAGAACCCTAGCTCTAATAACGCGTCCCTCTCGAAAGTCATGCGCGGTGCGGTCGACTTGTCGAGATCTGCTGGTACGGTCGATGCATCCAAGGTGGAGAACTTGGACAACACCAACATCAACACCACAAACAACGACGACGCCGACGACACCGACGCGAGCAGCAAATACTCGGACGTCAACTTCAACATGGACGACGGAGGAGTCGACGACAACGGCGCCATCGAGTCCACAGCCGCCCCTGTCAAAGTCGTCAATGCTCGTCAAACACCTACCACCTACCTACGCCGCAGCCGCAACAGCAGCAGCCGCATCCACTGTCGCCGTCGATGCCGATCGCTTCGTAAACCAACGCTTGGGCGCTCGTGACGCCAGATTCAAGCTTAATCGTCAACACTCGAATGGCGGGGCCAGTCACTCTGAGCCCCCTCGCCGTTTAGAAACAACGGACACCGTCGTCGCCGCCGCCCCCGCAACAGTCGCCGCCTTTGCCGCTGGCGCTTCCCCGGAGCAGTCCCCCCGTGTTGCCGCTCGTGACGGCATCTTCTCTTCTGTCGAAAAACAGCAACGCGTCGCTCGCGACGCAGTCGCGGCCGCTTCTAGTCAACAGCCGACTCACTAACAAGGTGCTCGTGACGCCAAGCTGGATGCTATTCGGCCTCAGTCGAACTCGGGCTTTGGTCATTATGACCCCCCACATGAGTTCGCGACCCAGCCGAACTCGGCTATTCCTCCTTCGGGACCTCCAGCGACGCTTGAAGACATTCAAGCAATCATGAAGCAATTTCAAGTATCAATGATGGCTGCCCTTGAAGAAAAGTTTGAGCGCAAGACAGCTGCGATGGAAGACCAATTCCAAGCCGAGCTTGCCTTCAAGGACAGAGAGATTGTCGATATTCGTTCCGATTTCAATGCCAAGCTCAAGAAGCTCTCAGATGAGCTTGAGGAAACTCGCTCTCTGTATTTGCAATCGAGAGCTGGCTCGTCTTCAGGTCGCCAATCCACGACTCAGTCTACAGCTCGAAAGTCTTGGGCTGATGCAATCTCGGAACCACCTTCAGAGCACGATTCTGAGGTCCGTGCTGCGCTTGCTGAGCTCAGAGCTCCTGTTCCTGAGCAGTCTCCTCTCAAGTTTAAGCGTACTCAAGTGCAACCAGACATGGAATTCTACCGCCGGTTCTCCGATGTTGAGGTCAAGAACAATGTTGCACTCTTGTATGTTGTTGGGTTCAAAAAGATCCCTTATTCGCAGCTTAAGCAGAAACTGGAGTTGGTGAAAGTACCTGTTAGGGAAATCTACAACTTCTCATCTGTCGGGGTTGCTACTATGGAGCTCACTGTCAACATTACTTTTGCCGGGTACATTGCTCAGAAACTTACTAAGCTGGGTTTTAAGGTCTTGGAAAACTTTCAAATGGACAAGGACTCTGTATCTGCAAAGCAACTGCTATGGAACTATAAGAGGGTCTACAAGATTGCTGAGTCTTCTCCTTATGTTCGGGTCCAAGGCTTCTTTGCTGGCTGGGCCGAACACTTGTATGAGAAACACACCCAGTCTGAAGCAATGAGAGCTCTCATTGCTGAAGAAAACTCTAAGCAAGCTCCTCCTGGTCCATCTCCCAAGGGAAAAGGTCGTGCTACTTTTGTTGATGACGGAGCCATGAAATCTTCAGCTCCTTCCCAAGTCGATGGTTAAGTCTCCTTCTGGTCCACTGGTCTCAGGTTCTTCTGTATCTTTTGTTTCTTCTTCTTCTAATTTCTTGGCCGTTTCTTCTAGTGCCGCTCCTTCACCCGCCTCTCCATCTTTTTCTTCTTCAGCTGGGTTATCCAGTACTACTGTGCCACTTTCTTCTGAATCTTATTTTGCTTCTATGCATCCATCCTCTCCCAAAACTATTTTACAATCCCCTTTAGCTTTTAACCCTGAACATCTCGTTCGTTTTAATTATCATCGCCTCCCAAAACTCACTCGTTTACCACTCCATAAAAATATTTTTGCGAATATATCTTTACTTTCTGTATCTGAATTTCCTCCCCAAACTGTCATTGATGATTTGTATAACCAAATCAGTGACAAACTGCGTCAGCTTGCAGCTCTGCTGTACGGCCCTAAGAAGGCAACATTACCTCCACACCACTCCCCCCTCCCAAAAACCAAAACCACTACCACCTTGGATGCTATTCGCCAGGCAAAGTCTTCCTCCAGTCCAAAAAGTACTCTCCAGTATGGGTTCTCTCCGTCTCCAAAACAACTCGATGAAGCCAGAAGTACCTTTCGAAATCTCTACCGCTCCATGGACCCTCTTTACCAGTCGCCGCCTCCACTCATTGACCCTGCCAACCCGCCAGATCTACCGGAAAATTTTGTCTTTGCTACCACTGACCAAATTTTAGCTCTAATCACTGCTTATCCACTCCATAAGGCGTCTGGGCCTGATGGAATCTCCTGGAATCTACTCAAACAATTGGTCCACTCTACTGATATTCTCCCTGCTCTACTCGACCGCCTCAAGTCTAAACTTCTCCAGTCCAACTGTCCATTCCACCTCAACATCTTGGCTTCTGTCCACCAACTCTTCCACCGTACCTACACCAGGGTTCTCTATGGTGACAAGTATACTCGTATCATCACTCGCTCGCGTGGTTTACCACAAGGCTCTTCTCTTTCTCCAATTTTGTTCAACATTTTTATTGATCCTCTTGCTTTTGAATTAGTTTCTGAACTCCCTCCTACTCGCGGCACTACACCTTCTTCTTTCTTTGCCGACGATATTTCTGTTCGCACTTTTTCTGATTTTCTTCTTCAAAAGGCTTTTGCCATTATTGTCAACTTCTGTATCTCGAGTCGACTTACGCTCTCTCCATCCAAGTGTACCACCATCAACTACACTGGGCCACCAATCATCTACAACGGTACCACTATTCCTGCTAAAGAGCGAGACCACTACCTTGGGCTGCCACTCTCCACTGCTGGTCCTCAATTCTTCAACTATTTCATGGGAAAAATCCACCACGCTCGTCGCTCCTTTGAAACCATCTCCGCTTCTCCACATGCTTCTTCATGGACCACCCAGTCTCGCCGGGCCATCTTTGTCTCTCTTATCCGTCCAAAGTGGGAATATTCTTTACCGCTCGCTAACGCTACCATCTCTCAATCAGAACGTCTTGCACTTGGATCTGCTGGTTCTGGTCTTACCAATCAAATCTGCCAATGGATCTTCAGGCCACTGCAACCACCAGTTCCACTTCAGTCTTCTGCTATCCGTCGTCTTCTGTTTCTTCCTAGCTTCTTGGACCGGGCTGACTTCATTACCTGTCGAATGGCTTCCAAGATGCCACAACTTATTCCTGCTGACAACTGCAAACTTCACTCAGCTCTCAGCAGCAACAAAACCATCAAATCCATTTCTTCTACTTACCGCAAAGGACCTGTCGACTCTGACATCAAAACTGCTATCTTCAACCACTTCAAAAACTTACTCACTAAACAGGCTGAGCTCGATGGATTCTCTTCGAAAGCTATTATCTTCAACCCACCCTACAGTATGGCCAACGTTCTGCGGGATTCTACTCTCTCTCTCGACCAACATCAAAAACTTGTTCGACACCACCTGGCTCGAAACTTCCCTGCCGATTCACAAGTACCTCGGCTCATTGCTACCAACAAACTACCGGAGGCGTATGCTCGACTCTATTTTCTTGGCGAAATTTCTTAAGTTGACTTTATTTTCTTATCGACTTTTTCTTTAAACTTTTCTTCTACTTCTTCTTCTTCCTTAACTTACATCTTTGGTTGTTATCCTCCTGGGTTACCGGAGGCAATAAACTTTAACATTAAAAAAAAAAAAAAAAATAACCCTAACCCAGCCCAATTCACCCGACCAGCCCAATTAGGCTGCCTAATATTCCGAACCAGCCCAATTAGGCTGCCTAATATTTCGAACCAGCCCAATTCACCGAACCAGCCCAATTAGGCTGCCTAATATTCCGAACCAGCCCAATTAGGCTGCCTAATATTCCGAACCAGCCCAATTAGGCTGCCTAATATTCCGAACCAGCCCAATTAGGCTGCCTAATATTTCGAACCAGCCCAATCCACCGAACCAGCCCAATTAGGCAGCCTAATATTTTGAAACCAGCCCAATTCACCGAACCAGCCCAATTAGCTGCCTAATATTCCGAACCAGCCCAATTCACCGAACCAGCCCAATTAGCTGCCTAATATTCCGAACCAGCCCAATTCACCGAACCAGCCCAATTAGGCTGCCTAATATTCCGAACCAGCCCAATTAGGCTGCCTAATATTCCGAACCAGCCCAATTCCCCAAAGCAGCCCAATTAGGCTGCCTAGTATTCCGAACCAGCCCAATGTCCCAAAGCAGCCCAATTTTTCCGAACCAGCCCAATTAGGCAGCCTAATATTCTGAAACAGCCCAGTTAGGCTGCCTACTTTCCAAAGCAGGCCAGTTCCCCCAAGCAGCCCCTTCTGGAGGCTTGTGTAGCGTGTAACGTAATTGAGCTAGTGCATTTCTTGGAAATATTGTGCAAACTCATTTCAAGGCAAGCTGCTCACTTCTTGCCAACCTAAAAATTTTCAATTTTTGTGGGCTTCTGTAATGTTTTTGGTGCAGTGAGTTCTTATGGGAACTACTCTGTACACATAGTGAGTCTTGTGTAACATAATTGGGCTACTGCAGTTTTTTCATAAATTGTGCAGACTTATAGGCTTGATTTATTTTTCAAGGCAATTTGCTTGCAGTACTTGCAGAACTTGGAAATTTTTAAGTTTTGGAGGCTCGTGTAACGTTTTTGTTGCAGTGCCAAAATCAAATATTGTAATACCAACCACTTACTGTCATAGAGACTCTCGTGTAACGTCATTGGGCAAGTGGAATTCCCAGTTAAATTGTGCAGACTTATAGGCTTGATTTATTTTTCAAGGCAATTTGCTTGCAGTACTTGCAGAACTTGGAAATTTTTAAGTTTTGGAGGCTCGTGTAACGTTTTTGTTGCACTGCCAAAATCAAACATTGTAATACCAACCACTTACTGTCATAGAGACTCTCGTGTAACGTCATTGGGCAAGTGGAATTCCCAGTTAAATTGTGCAGACTTATAGGCTTGATTGTTTTTTCAAGGCAATTTGCTTGCAGTACTTGCAGAACTTGGAAATTTTTATGTTTTGGAGGCTCGTGTAACGTTTTTGTTGCAGTGCCAAAATCAAATATTGTAATACCAACCACTTACTATCATAGAGACTCTTGTGTAACGTCATCGGGCAAGTGGATTTCCCAGGTAAATTGTGCAGACTTATAGGCTTGATTGATTTTTCAAGGCAATTTGCTTGCAGTACTTGCAGAACTTGGAAATTTTTAAGTTTTGGAGGCTCGTGTAACGTTTTGAGGAAATCAAAAGTTCTAATACCAACTACTTAACTATCATAGAGTGTCTCGTGTAACCTAATTTGGCGAGCGTAATTCCCAGAAAAATTTTCCAACTGACTGATGTTCCAAGGCAAACTGCTTGCAGCAGAACCAAAAATTTTAGAGCAATAATTTTAACATCAATAGGTATACAAATTTAGGCTTATGCAACTTTATTGGGCCATAAGTCAAAAATTTTGAAAAATCTGATTGAAAGACTTTCAAATTGGTCCCTTGTGTAACATCTTCCAGCATAGCCCAGCCCAATCAGGCTGCCTAATATTCCGAACCAGCCCAATTCACCGAACCAGCCCAATTAGGCAGCCTAATATTCCGAACCAGCCCAATTAGGCTGCCTAATATTCCGAACCAGCCCAATTCACCGAACCAGCCCAATTAGGCTGCCTAATATTCCGAACCAGCCCAATTCACCGAACCAGCCCAATTAGGCTGCCTAATATTCCGAACCAGCCCAATTCACCGAACCAGCCCAATTAGGCTGCCTAATATTTCGAACCAGCCCAATTCACCGAACCAGCCCAATTAGGCTGCCTAATATTCCGAACCAGCCCAATTAGGCAGCCTAATATTCCGAACCAGCCCAATTCCCCAAAGCAGCCCAATTAGGCTGCCTAATTCCAAAGCAGCCCAATTCCAAAGCAGCCCAATTTGGCTTGTGGTTTTGTATATAATAAAACTGGCTTTTCTTGTAAAAAATATAGAAGTTATGGCACATCTGGTGTGTCATTAGCTTTTGAACCAGTGGGGGGCCAGTTCAATCCCCGCTTCCCTCTTGGATTTTTAGGTTTTTCACTTTGAAACTGAAAGTAGAAAACTGAATTATTTTTTTTTTGGTCAAGGTAAGGTTTAAAAAGACTAATTCATAGAAGTTATGTGTTTTTGTACAAAAAATTTCAGCAAAGTTTGAATTATTGTCTCCACTTACACCTTGTATTTGCCAGCATAAACACACATCACATTAGCTCATTTGGTAAGGTACTTCCATGGGGTGTGCAGTTCAAGTCCCCCGGTAGGCAACTTTTATATCATAAAAATTTCCGGAGAAACCCTAACTCTCCCCAACCTCCCCCATGAGTAAAGAACCCTAATCCTAACCTTAACTCTAGCCCTAGCCTTAGCCTTAGCCCTATCCCTGTTCTACTCGCCGTTTGCATTGGCGGTGGCGGTGGTTCTGTCATCTTCGTATACCAAGCAGTTGCCACTGCCAGAGGCATGGGCAACTGCCCACGCAGTTGTTGCTGATGATCCATACACCGTCCAAGACGAGATTTTCGCAGGGATGAAGCCGGATGTGAGTAAAAAGTAGACATAGTCTGGGTCAGGGGTTGCATCCAGCAGATATGATGTAGGGACTGCATTCCCGTAGCCTGACCCTTTAATGTTGAGGGTAACATCGTTCAAAATCCCATCTCCGGTCTTCGTCCTAGTGTATTCGAAGGTGCTGGTGGCCGAGGCATACAACAGATTGGAAGTTCCCCGGAAGGACTTGATCGTGTAGGTTTGAGGCGTGGATGCACCTCCTGTGTCGGTCATATCAAACACAATGTCACTTCCTCTTGTACAACCATTAAAGGTTGATCCACCCGCGCAGAATTTGACGTCAAGTCCCTTTTCTTCGCACCCCACTGTAATTTTACCCTGGTCCGAGTCGGCAACAAACTTTTTGATTGTGCAGGCAGGAGCACTCAACAGGCTGTTACTACCTACATCAGCTTCGAGAGCAGTACCACCATCACTTTGACTAATTGTAAGACTGAGTTTTTGTATGGTTTTGAAATCGTTCTCAATCGATGAGGTTATAGTCACGCTGTTTAAACGAATTAACATCAATAAATTGATTTGAATACAAAAAAAGAGTGGGAAAAGGCGTACTCTATTAGTCCAGAGCAAGTAGCTTTAGGTGTAAGCTTGAGCAAACAATCAGAAATTGATGGAGTGAAACACGCATCATCCACTTCAATCTTTTGAGTACTAGCAACTTTAGTCACTGTAAGGGCGGCGTAGCCTCCGCCATCAGCAACAAGATTAGTAGAAGCTTTTTTAAGACTCGGAACAATGTGGTTGGTTCCGAAGGTAGTTTCGGCGCCGCCGTTGATTGTACAACTAACAGGAACGGGAACTTGAGCAATTTTAGCCGTAAGCTTTGAACCAGAGCTTGAGAGACCGCTGCCAAGGAAATTAATAGAAAGATCGAGTGTTTGGGCTCTTTTGATAGAGCCAATAGACGAAGTAATGGTGATTCTATGAAAAACAGTGCATTATTAGTTTCAATTCAGTTGAATGCAAAGAACGAGTTATTTCACTTGCTTTTTCGTGGCGCTGTTGCAGCTAGGATCAGGGCTACTCTTTACTGTCAACGTGAGTTTGCAACCAGTAATTGGAGATTCCACTTGGAAACACGCTGTGCCTTCTTCTACAACTTCGACTGTTTGGGTGGCTGCTGCATAATACACTGGAAGAGTGGCAGATGGATCGCCTTCCTCGACAGTATCAAGAGGTCCCACAGGCGGAACAATGCCGTAGTTGTTCCACGCTTCTGTGACGCCAGCTGGAATGCCGGTTGTACATTCAGCGGGAACATTAATTGGCGTCGCGGCCGCCAATTTAAGCAGCTGCACAGCTTTCAGATGAGATGATTTCCGTGAGTCCAACAACAATGAAAGAAACAGATGTACTTCAGTGTTTTAGCAGAGTATTGGATATGCAGCGAATATTGAGCAAAGTTGTTTCCTCAACACGCTCGAATCGCAAAGATTGGTCCAAACAAGATTGTGAAGTAGATGAATCCCCTGAGGATGGCTTTCGGCCAAACTGGGCGACTGAGTGACGGACATCTGGACAGACACCGAACAATCCTTGACATACGAGAGATCAAACAAAATAACTGGCGATAATCAGATGGATCCAAGTCGACGCGTTCTTGAGTTGTTGATTGGGACTGGTGCTGTTCACTTTTTCACATTGCTAAATCATTTTAACAAAGCCGATGTTGGCGGCTGAAGAAGAAGAGGAGAAACAAACAAATAGAGAGAACATTGCGAGTGATCAATGAAAAGAAAGAGAATGCGTGTTTTTATTGCTTTTTGATTGTGGTTTTTATCACGTTGTTAATTTCGTGATTAGAAGAAAGAAAAAAGAGAGAGAAGTAAGAGAATCATTCAATAGAAGTATTTAAAGAATAAAAGCAGCTCCGAGCATTGCTCCAGCAGCTACAGCTTCGCCGATTCCGTGGCCAGAAGAAACAAGGTTAGTGACAGTGACGGTTGCTGGCTTACTAGTTCCAGTTGCTGGTGCGTCAATCTTGAAGACCGCACTGGCGCTTCCAGAGGTGGCTGTCTTGACTGTGTCTCTTCTTTGGGGGTTGTCACCAACCACGTCCCAGTTGACTGTGAGTTTGTAGCTTTTGTAGTCTCCACTGACGAATCCACAGTCTTGATTTGCGCCGTTCAGCAGCTCTGTCTTGACTGCCAATTTGAAACGGAGGAGGTCTTTTGCAGTGCCACTATTAGCATATGTCATACAGTTGCTGGCGGTGGGCGAACTCAAGAATCCATCCATCCAGTCGCCAGCATTAGTCTGTCGATCCACACGCCAAGATGAAATTTTAGCAGGGATGAAACCAGATGTGAGTTTAAAGTAAATGTAGTCCAAGGGGTCTGCATTAACCGAGTATGTTCTTGGAGTTTGCAAAGTCGCGTAATTTGGGTCTGTAACAGAGAGAACCACATCATTCAGTTCACCAGTTCTATCGTCAGCTCTTTTGTAAGAGAAAGTGGTTGTGGTAGTGGCGGCATTTGTCGCGTCACCGTTGTAGGACCGGATTTTGTATTGTGTAGTTGTCCCAAATCCACCAAGAGTAAGCGTGATATCAGTGGCGGCTTTCGTGGTGCATGAACCGAAAACTGTAGCTGTTGAAGCTGTAATATCTTCCTGGCAGAAATTGAGCTGAGGGTTATTTGGACCACACTGTACTTTAATAGAACTAGTATCTGGATCGACAACAAAGCTCGTGATTATGCATGGGATTGCCTCCAACAGGGTTGGGTTAGATACTTTAGCATCGACATTAGTGGCACTCGGAGTGATGGTGAGTGTGACTGGCTGTTTTGTACTCGAGCCGCCAATCGACGAAGTAACGGTCAACCTGTGTTGGTGGTTTCATTATTTGTTAAAAGCTGGTTTGATTTTGTTTTGAGTTTGAAAACACATACGTTTTGACACCGCTACAGCCCGATATTGGTGTGAGTTTGAGTTTACAACCATCAAACGTCGGAGTGAAGCAAGATCCTTCAACCTTGATGGTTTGATCAGCATTAGCAACAGTCAATGGAAGAGTAACGAATTGGTCGTTTGTATCTTCAACGACAGCTCCAACGGAAGGAACAACTTTGTTGGAATCCCAGAGACCTTGGGCTCCGGTGTCGATTGTACATTCAGCGGGAACTGTTTTTACTTCGCCAAGATTGAACGCCGCCGCCAAATTTGCGAAAGTCGCCAAAGTCGCCAAAATCGCCAAAAGCTGCATTTTTTCTTGAGTTTTGCGAGTGACGACTGCGAGTTTTCCGCGCGGCGTTTTATGGACACGCGAGAAAAAAGTCCGGTCTCGGAAAAAAAGTGGTTTTGCGTCGGGCGCGGCAGCGGCCGACTGCCAAATGAGGACTCTCAAGGACAATGCAAAGGCGAAAAAAGGGAAAATCAATGGTGATCATTAGACAAACTGTGCTCGACAAAGCGGAAATCAGTGCATCATGCGTTTCGAGTTTAAGGAGTTTTCGATTGTCGTGTTTCGTGTTTCGTGTTTCGTGTTTCGTTGGACAAGGTTGGTTGGTTGTTGTTTTTTTTCATTTTCTTGAGACTTTTCTTGCACTTGATATTCTTGGTGCAAAAGTCACGTTTCGACTTTAGAGAAACATTGTTTAAGTTCTTGTTTTCGTTTATTTCTTGTCGTTTCTTTTGTTTATTGCGTTGTTGATTTGTTTCTCTCTTTTTCCCTTCACGTTTAACTAGCCAATAAATCACTGTTTGAAAAACCCCGTTTCGCGTTGAGAGAAACATTGTTTAAGCTCTTATTTTCGTTTATTTCATGTCGTTTCTTTTGTTTGCTAAGTTGTTGATTTGTTCTTCTAATTCTGTCCCGTTTCTCTTTCCTTGAAGGAAGTAAATTACTCTCTCTTTGAAAAACCCCATTTCGACTTCAGAGAAACATTGATTAAGCTCCTCTTTTCATTTATTTCATGCCGTTTCTTTTGTTTGTTGACTTGGTGATTTGTTTCTCTCTTTTTCCCTTCACGTTTAACTAGCCAATAAATCACTGTTTGAAAAACCACGTTTCGAGTTGAAAGAAACATTGTTTAAGCTCTTGTTTTCGTTTATTTCATTTCGTTTCTTTTGTTTGCTAAGTTGTTGATTTGTTCTTCTAATTCTGTCCCGTTTCTCTTTCCTTGAAGGAAGTAAATTACTCTCTCTTTGAAAAACCCCATTTCGACTTCAGAGAAACATTGATTAAGCTCCTCTTTTCATTTATTTCATGCCGTTTCTTTTGTTTGCTAAGTTGTTGATTTGTTTCTCTCTTTTTCCCTTCACGTTTAACTAGCCAATAAATCACTGTTTGAAAAACCACGTTTCGAGTTGAAAGAAACATTGTTTAAGCTCTTGTTTTCGATTATTTCGTGTCGTTTTATTTGTTTGTCGCGTTGTTGATTTGTTCTTCTAATTCTGTCTGTTTCTCTTTCCTTGAAGGAAGTAAATTACTCTCTCTTTGAAAAACCCCATTTCGACTTCAGAGAAACATTGATTAAGCTCCTCTTTTCATTTATTTCATGCCGTTTCTTTTGTTTGTTGACTTGGTGATTTGTTTCTCTTGTTTTCCCTTCACGCTAAACTAGCCAATAAATGACTGTTTAAAAAACCACGTTTCGAGTTGAAAGAAACTTTGTTTAAGCTCTTGTTTTCGTTTATTTCGTGTCGTTTCATTTGTTTGTCGCGTTGTTGATTTGTTCTTCTAATTCTGTCTGTTTCTCTTTCCTTGAAGGAAGAAAATTGCTTTCTCTTTGAAAAACCCCGTTTCGACTTGAAAGAAACATTGATTAAGCTCTTCTTTTGATTTATTTCGTGTCGTTTCTTTTGTTTGTTGCGTTGTTGATTTGTTTCTCTCTTTTTGCCTTCACGCTAAACTAGCCAATAAATCATTGTTTGAAAAACCACGTTTCGACTTCAGAGAAACATTGTTTAGGGCTCTTGTTTTCGATTATTTCGTGTCGTTTTATTTGTTTGTTGAGTTGTTGATTTGTTCTTCTAATTCTGTCCGTTTCTCTTTCCTTGAAGGAAGAAAATTACTCTCTCTTTGAAAAACCCCATTTCGACTTCAGAGAAACATTGATTAAGCTCCTCTTTTCATTTATTTCATGCCGTTTCTTTTGTTTGCTAAGTTGTTGATTTGTTTCTCTCTTTTTCCCTTCACGTTTAACTAGCCAATAAATCACTGTTTGAAAAACCACGTTTCGAGTTGAAAGAAACATTGTTTAAGCTCTTGTTTTCGTTTATTTCGTGTCGTTTCATTTGTTTGTCGCGTTGTTGATTTGTTCTTCTAATTCTGTCTGTTTCTCTTTCCTTGAAGGAAGAAAATTGCTTTCTCTTTGAAAAACCCCGTTTCGACTTGAAAGAAACATTGATTAAGCTCTTCTTTTGATTTATTTCGTGTCGTTTCTTTTGTTTGTTGCGTTGTTGATTTGTTTCTCTCTTCTTGCCTTCACGCTAAACTAGCCAATAAATCATTGTTTGAAAAACCACGTTTCGACTTCAGAGAAACATTGTTTAGGGCTCTTGTTTTCGATTATTTCGTGTCGTTTTATTTGTTTGTTGAGTTGTTGATTTGTTCTTCTAATTCTGTCTGTTTCTCTTTCCTTGAAGGAAGAAAATTGCTTTCTCTTTGAAAAACCCCGTTTCGACTTGAAAAAAACATTGATTAAGCTCTTCTTTTGATTTATTTCGTGTCGTTTCTTTTGTTTGTTGCGTTGTTGATTTGTTTCTCTCTTTTTGCCTTCACGCTAAACTAGCCAATAAATCATTGTTTGAAAAACCACGTTTCGACTTCAGAGAAACATTGTTTAGGGCTCTTGTTTTCGATTATTTCGTGTCGTTTTATTTGTTTGTTGAGTTGTTGATTTGTTCTTCTAATTCTGTCTGTTTCTCTTTCCTTGAAGGAAGAAAATTGCTTTCTCTTTGAAAAACCCCGTTTCGACTTGAAAAAAACATTGATTAAGCTCTTCTTTTGATTTATTTCGTGTCGTTTCTTTTGTTTGTTGCGTTGTTGATTTGTTTCTCTCTTTTTGCCTTCACGCTAAACTAGCCAATAAATCATTGTTTGAAAAACCACGTTTCGACTTCAGAGAAACATTGTTTAGGGCTCTTGTTTTCGATTATTTCGTGTCGTTTTATTTGTTTGTTGAGTTGTTGATTTGTTCTTCTAATTCTGTCCGTTTCTCTTTCCTTGAAGGAAGAAAATTACTTTCTCTTGGAAAAACCCCGTTTCGACCTCAAATAAACACTAAGCAGTAGTTCAATATCATTTACTTCGTGTCAAATCGCATTTTTGAATCGCGCGTTAATTTGTTTTGGTATTTCTTAGAGCTTTTCTTTTGACCCAAAACTAGTTTTTGAAATCCGTTGTTTCGAGCACAAATATACACTAATAAGAAGTTCAATCTCATCTATTTCGTGTAAAATCGAGTATTGAATCGTGCGTTAATTTGTGGTGGTATTTCTCGGCGCTTTTCTTTTGACCCAAAACTAGTTTTTGAAATCCGTTCATTCAAGCACAAATAAACATTAATCAGTTGTTCAATTTCATTTATTTCGTGTCAAATCGACTTTTGAATCGCGCGCTAATTTGTTTTGGTATTTCTCAGAGCTTTTCTTTTGACCCAAAACTAGTTTTTGAAATCCGTTGTTTCGAGCACAAATATACACTAATAAGAAGTTCAATCTCATCTATTTCGTGTCAAATCGACTTTTGAATCGCGCGTGAATTTGGGGCGCAGGAGGAAGTCTATTTACCCAAGGTGAAATTCACGAAAAGGATTTATATACACAAGATAGGCCACACACACTCAGACAGACACACTACGCTCACATCAAAAAAAAAGGAGGAAGCAAGCACACAGCGAATAACGCAAAAGAAAAGAGTTAAAAAAAAAAAAAGAAAACCAAAGACCCTCCCCCACGCAACCCAAAAACTAAATTCCAAGAAGCCATCAGCAAAAAAAAAGACAACAAAAAAAGAAAAAAAAAAGGAAGAAATATGAAAAAAAAAAAACAATAAACCGATCAACCAAATTATAGGAAAAAGTTCCCCGACATGTACCCAAAATCTTCTGATCCGCCACCAACTTCAAAGTCTAAAAATCCACTGTCTAAATCCAAATTGGATGATCCAACTGCTCCACCACTACCACCACCACCACCACCACCACCAGCGATACCAGAGCCATGGCTGACGCTGCTACTATTACTGCTCCCCACAGCAAGACCAAGTCCACCACTACCTGCGATACTATTCCCTTTCAAAACCTCAAAGCAACTTGCAACAACATGTGAAATCCGTAGCTTTGACCGGTTGCTTCCGACAGAAAGCCCTTGAACTGCATTCATCAAGGATGCCGTCGCACCTCCATGGACTTCAAAAGTCTCCAGTGCCGGTGACGCAAAGTCAGTTACCTCCACGTCACCATGGCGAATATTCATCATCAGCATGCCGCCAAGAGATTGGGAAACAGGTAATTTCTGATACCGATCCAAATCCGATACCTTGAATGATAACCGAACGTCCCCAAGAGACGATATCACCATGATATGACCACCAACATCGTGTTTCTCAAATGTGAATCCAAATTGGCCTCGGATCGACTCAAGTTCTTCATCAAGCGTGGCGGCTGCAACAGCAGCTCCTCCAGCGACCGGTGATCCTTCACCGCCTCCAAAGTCAAACAGAGATCCCTCTAAATCAACACCTGACGACTCTGCAGATGCCATTGATGACAAACTTTGCTGATTGGTGACGGGCAAGTGTTCTTTGGCAGCGACACCCTCTCGATCATCTCCAGGGGTTGGGAAACTTTCCCCCGATACTTTCACCTTGACATTCCTTGTAGTGGAATCTTCTACTTCTAAATCATCAAACAATCCACTGGTAGAACTTCCCAACGAATCACCACCAGACTCTCGTGCTCGTTTCTTGGATGGTTCGTTCTTTGGAGGTGACGGGGGTGTATAGTCTTGGTCGTGATCGTCCAAGTCAAAGAAGTCTTCAAACTCTGTGTGAAAAAAAAACACAATAAATACATTGTACGAAGTATAAATTCAAAGACGAAGTGTACATACCAGCTTCGGGCATTTGACCAGCAGCATTTGAACCAGCCATTGCACTCTCATCCCAAAGCCGATCGCTTTCAAAGCCATTTTG
This sequence comes from Obelidium mucronatum, assembly GCA_025765595.1. Lineage (NCBI taxonomy): Eukaryota > Fungi > Chytridiomycota > Chytridiomycetes > Chytridiales > Chytriomycetaceae > Obelidium > Obelidium mucronatum. Next base: position 127,976 of record JAIVFH010000075.1, on the reverse strand, counting down.
AACACCTGTTCCATCTTGCATACCTCCCTGATTCTGGTCCAAGTGTAACTGCCCTGGAAGCCCACCTTGCAACATCCCACGGTTGCCCATGTTTTGCATTTGCTGTTGTTGAATGAACTGTTGCTGTTGATGGTGCTGCTGTAAACGTTGCTGGTGTAATAACGACTCCTGGTGCATCTGCTGCTGTTTATTCTGTTGTTGTTGCTGTTGTTGTTGCTGCTGCTGTTGAAGTTGGTGCTGCTGCAACTGCTGCTGCTGCAACTGTTGTTGCTGTTGCTGTTGAAGGGCCTGCTGCTGGAGCGCTTGTTGTTGCAAAGCTTGTTGCTGGGCTTGTTGTTGCGCCTGTTGAACTTGAAGCTTCTCGTTCTCGGCAGCCGCAGCCTTCTCTTGTGCCTCCTTCTCTTTTTGTAACTTTGCTAGTTCTCTCTTCGTTGGAGCGGCTTTTCGAGTTTTTGCAGCCTTTGCTTTTGTCGTTTTGGCGGGCGATGGTTCAACGATTGCAGGAGCCGCAGATGGACCACCAACTCCCACAACACTATTAATAGCACCGGGGGTAGAAGGACCTTCCACGCCTCCTCCCATAACTCCTACCCCAGCGAGCGGTATACTCCCGTTTATTGGCGCTACAGCAGCTCCCATTGGACCAGGAAGAGTGCCAGATGGCGTTCGATTTATGGGTCCACCAGTAACACCATTTAACGGCAACTGCGCCTGGACCTGTGGTTGCATTTGCTGCATGCGCATGATATGAGATTGAAGCATCATCTGAGCTTGCAAGTTCCCATTAGCAGCCAGTCTTTGAACGTGCAAAAGTTGTTGGGGGTTTTGGATACCAGCCTGCTGCTGCTGCTGCTGTTGCTGTTGTTGCTGCACAAGCAATTGTTGCTGCTGCTGAAACATTGCCAACTGCTGAGGCGCCATGGGTTGATTCATCATCGGGTTCATTGGATTTAGTTGCTGCTGCTGAGGCAGCGCTTGTCCTGTTGGCAAGCCTCCCAACACTGGTTGCTGTTGCTGCTGTGAAGGAATCCTCTGTCCTTGCGGTTGAGGAGCCGGCATCACTCGAGGCGAAGCTTTCGGGGTAGATGGAATAATGGGAATAGGTGTAACGCCAATTTGCTGCTCTGGATGCAGTTGCTGCTGCGGCTGCGGCTGCTGATGATGAGGTTGTTGGATCTGATGCTGCTGTTGCGAAGGCGATCCACCTTGAGTAGCGCTAAGGACTTGTTGCTGAAGCCGCAACAAATGCTGTTGTTGCTGAGCCACGTGTTGATTCACAGTTGCAGCGTGGCCCTGAAGTTGCCCCGCTCGTTGGTTCCCAACTCCAGCCACACCGCCACTGCCTCCACCAGAAACACCTGCCGCAACAGCAGCTTGTGCAACCCGGTTCGCGTTGTTGAACATGGCATTCGGCGATGTTCCGCTGTTGTCCAAAGAATTGGCCACATCCTGGTTTCCATCTCCAGTGTCAATAGTCGGCATGGCACTTCCATTTCCTTGCGAATTTTGTGTACCAAGAATATCGTCGGCGTAGTTGAAAAACTTGATCAAATTATCTTGTAACAAACGAACCGTTTCCGGTCGCAAGTAGAAAATGTTGTGCGGTAAGCCCTCATATTGTTTTTGCATCATTTCCTTCTGTTAAAACAACAACTTATTAGACCAACGAAGACGACAAATCACCGACCATACCATTCCATTCAACTTTCGAACTTTCTCGGCCTCACTCTCTCCATTAACTGACAAAAGTATTCCTGTCAGGAACTCCATGGATCGAAACATGGGGTACATTTGACTCATCTGAAATTCACCAATACATCAATAAAACAAAGAACGCAAGCGAAAAAAAAAACTCTGCAAACCTTTTCTTTCACTTCATTCATGTCGTCATCAGACATGCCATGAATTTGGGTCAAATGAATCTGTTTCGCGACACCCCCAGCACCACCACCACCACTACCCACACTAGTCGCACCACCATCGACAGAACCAGCGGGCCTTGAACCTCCAATCGATCCATTCGGACTGTGGCTCCCACCAGGGACAACGCCTCCCCCCGATACCTCGTTGCCACTATCAGAGTCTGGTTTTCCCGGCGCAGATGCATCCCCCGCATTTTGCTGCCGCTGCCCTGCAGGGGGCTGTGGCGATCCACTCATTCTCAAAGAGCCACCTTGCCCGCCAGTCTCAGAAAGACCTCCGCCGCCACTTGGGCTTCCGTTTTCTCCGGTCGGTCCACCGGCAGCTCCACTCGTACTGCTGTTATCATTCGCAACAAAGTCATTAAATCCGAGCGGCGACATTTGCGGATCAGTTGCTCCAATCATTCCATTTGCATTAGAAGCAGCATTTCCAATTTGGTTATTGGCTGGCGGTGAAGCCGCATTTAAAGGTACCGGCGTTCCAACCAGGGATGCATTTCCTAATCCAACAACTCCAACACCACCAAGCGCTCCTCCCATGGCCATAGGTGTTCCAACAAGACTTTGAGTCCGTCCTGGCGTGGATACACCCACCGCAGCGCCACCGCTTGCGAAAGGGCTACCGATTCCCTGCTGTTGTTGTTGTTGCTGCTGCTGTTGGTGCAAGCGGGCTTGCTGCAGCTGGGTATGAAGGAAAACTTGCTCTTGGTTCAATTGCATTTGGAGGGATTGGAATTGCTGTGCGTTTATTTGACCCCCTTGTGCCAACCTCTGGAATTGAAACTGCTTGTTGTGAAAATTCTGAATGGCTGCGGCTAGTTGGGGAGGAAGTTGGAATTGTTGTTGTTGAGGTTGTTGTGATTGTGGCGGTTGTTGGGGTCGAACTGGACCTCCTTGAATCTGAGCCAGCTGTTGTTGTTGCTGTTGTATTAACGCCATCTGCTGCTGTTGAAGTTGTTGCTGCTGTTGATTCGGTTGCAACTGATCAGAGTTGCCTTGCTGTGGGGTGAAGCTTCGGTTTTGTTGGGCAGTCTTGTCGGCAGATTCATTTTTCGGACTTGATGCCGAAGAAGATGATTGAGGGATATCTTTTGGACTGCCAGCACTATCCACCACATTTCCTTGCTGCTGCTGTAGCTGTTGTTGTTGCTGTTGCAATTGTTGTTGCAAAAGAATTTGTTGTTGTTGCATCAACGCAGGATTATTTCCATTCGGTTGGGTCATCAATTGCTGCAACTGCCTTTGTTGAATTTGCTGCTGTTGCAGCTGCTGTTGTTGCATTTGCTTGATTGCGACTTGTTGGGTCGTGAGTATCTGATTGTGCATATGTGGAGACATTGTGGAACCAGCGGGCCCAGCCACATTCCCAGCTGTTGTTCCAGCGCCCGGCGTCATAACTCCGTTTACAAATGGAGACATTCGGGCCTGTTGCTGAAGTTGACCCGGCTGAGACGAACTGCCGCCCGCCATACCGTTCAGTAACGACGCAGTTGGAGGCGGAGTTCCTGCCAATGACCCAGACGATCCGTTTCCAGCTATTGGCACTGCGGCAGGGGAAGCCATGTTCATTGAAATTTGAGGACTTGCCAACAGTCCTGCAACAGCCCCGGCTAAAGAGGAAGCAGAAGGTTAAGACCAAAAACAAATTGACGATCGTTCAAAATACGTACGCCGCAGCTTCAAATCATTGATTTGATTCATTATTTTGTCCAAATAGGCAGCCTATGAAAAGAAGCGTCAATGAACTTTCGAAACAACGCCAGCTAAAAGTGTACACTAAAACTATACCTTATTTGCAGTTTCGTTATATGCACTTCGTTCATACATGATAGCGAATTGGTATACCCTTCCATCGTCCTCTGGAGACAATTGCCCCAAAATATCCTTCATTTGCATCATTCTAAAAGAAGGAGAGGCGTTGAGAACAGCGGGCGGGGAGAAATAGACCAACTTACAAGTTCTGGACAACCGTTCTTCGTTCGTTGTGAGTTGCTTTATCAGCGGCATTCCCAACAACGTTAGCGCCCGCCTGTTGCTGCTGCTGTTGTTGCTGCTGCAGTTGTTGTTGTTGTTGTTGCTGTTGTTGTTGTTGCTGCTGGAGCTGCTGTTGCAGCTGTTGTTGCTGCATCTGTTGTCCCTGCGGGGTCTGCAGCAGTTGTTGCTGTTGCTGTTGTTGCTGCTGCAGTTGCTGCTGCAGCTGGCCCAGCTGCTGCTGCTGCGGCAGCTGCTGCTGCATAAACTGCTGTTGTTGTTGCTGCTGCTGCAGCCGAACCGCCTGCATCATCTGCGGATTCATTGCCGCCATGTTCAGCGCCTGCTGCTGCTGCTGCTGCGGCGTTGGCGCCACTAGAGCAGAAAACAAAAACAAAGGGTTACCACCACTACATCAACATCAACAACAACAAACACTCAACTGTTCGACAGCAGCTGCTGCATGTTTGCGTTGTTCTGCTGCAGCGGCGACCCGAACCCGCCGTTGCCTCCGTTGCCGCCCACAAACAGCTGCTGCTGCTGTTGCTGCTGCTGTTGCTGCCGCATGAAGCTCATCTGGCGCAGCTGGTTCATTTGAGATATTTGGTTGAGTTGGTTGAGCTGCTGGTTCGGATCAAGCTGGTTCTGCATCTGCAACTGCTGAATCTGCTGAATCTGCTGCATCTGCTGCAACTGCAACTGCTGCTGCTGCTGCTGTTGTTGCTGCTGCTGCTGTTGCTGCTGTTGCTGTTGCTGTTGGAACCCGGTGGCGTCAGGAGAAAGAAGGCTGAGCGGAGGGTCACTCTGGTTCATTGCTGGTGACGATGTCCTGGAACTAGTTTGGTAGTGTTTGCTGCTTCGCAAGGGGGGGTCGGTTGGAAAGTCCGTCCGTTGATTCCTGCGATTACTCCAGTTCCAAATGGAGAAAAAATAGGGATTTTGTTGTGGGAGACAAGGACAAAACGCGGCTTTAAACAGCTGACAAGTTTTCTTGTCTCGTAGTTACTTGGTAGCGAGCAGTTCCCAATGTGTTTGCCCAGTTGCCGAGTGTGCTTTCGCCGCAGAAGCCTGTCGGTCGTGATGGAAGAAGGGTTGAAAATTTCTTTTTTTTTTGCTCTGTTTCGCTCTTGAAGCAACTTTCCAAAATTCCCAAACTCAACTTCTTTAAATCCCATTATTTACGCGGCGATGATCGAGTTGCCCCACCTTCATTCCCACTATCATTCTTGCGTTTTTTGCTTGAACTTCTCTTTCCACCCTTTCCTTTCACTGCATTTGGAGTTTCCACCACCACCTTCTGATGTTTGATGGACAAACAATATATATCAAATACTTCACACAAATCGGCTACAATCCGAATAAACCACACCAAATACATGACTCCACACCCAACAGCCACTCCCCACAAAATCTCCGCAGTCATTTCAAACTCTTCCCAAACGACTTTTTCGCGACTTGTTCCAGCGACAATGAAAGCGCGTGCAACAGCCAGACCCAGTCCTGTTGCACTTATCGCAAGTCCAGGTAGTACCATTTCCAGGAATGGATACACACGTTTACTAATGTGTGCAACGATAATGGATCCGACTTGTTGGCCCATTAAAAACGAGACAATAATCAGGAATGGGGCGATTGCAGGGCTACTGACAATCAAAGATGGAAACAAGAAAGGATATGTAACAGTGATGCATGTTACAATTGGGAAAGGCAGTAACGCCAAGATTGGCGAGAACTTTTTCGCCTTTTCAGCTGAAGCGGGGTTTGTTGCAATTGCAGAGTAGACATTGATGATACTGGATCAGAGAAGGTTATAAGTCATCGTGCTTTCCTCTCTTTTTTTTTCTTCTTTTGTAAACCTACCTTCCAACCACATTTGGAATAACGATAAAGAGGCCAAAGTAAATAAACCCTTGATTCAAGGGTAAGTCCGCAAGAAACGGATATGAGGAAATCAAGTCTGCAAGCTTCTCTGGCAGCAATTGACCCAATGTCTTTGACCATAATTCAGGTCCTAAAAGTTGAAAAACAAATCAGTTTCACCATATTTCCACAACACACACTCCTTCTTTTCTTTTTTTTCTCTCCTTACCGTAAAAGGATGTTGTAATCAAAATCGCACACATGGTCAACACTCCCTCTACAGGACCACTGCATTCGCTGAGATACAAAACCCCCGTGTAGTATTCCTCCCATGTTGACAAGTAAAAGTTTGCCAAACAGGAATACACGCCGAAAATCTGCCACCACGATTGCGTCAATCCCAATGCATTCATTCCAAGGAAAGTGGCAAATCCAGTATTGAGCGCATCACAACCACTGCATAAAAAAAAGTACGTTAAGAAAACACCACCAAAAAGGATTAACAACAACACAAAAAAACTAAACTGGTCAAAAAGTTCACCCAAAGGACCAGACGATCCAGTTCTTCGAGCTTGTTTTCCATCAATCGCATCAAGCGATTGATACACAAACAATCCCACTGCAAATGAAATATAAGCCCATGGTGGGCATGCCTCCTTCAAGTCTGGAGAAACGTAAAACAATAAAGCTACATTCGCAAGTACACATAGGAATCCAGTGAGAGTGATCAAGTTGGGGCTTTTACAATAAAAAAAAGAGACAGTTGTGTGTGTGTTGAGATTCAACGCTTTTTGTCAACCAAATTAAGATGGGGAGTTTGGATACATACGCTACCCATGAAGGAACAAAGTCAATAATGACACTCCACCAGTACGGATTCAAGATTCGATTGGCGACAAACGATCTGAATATACAAAAGGGGGGTTTTTTTTTTGTGATCGTCAGATAGTCAAAAAAGGAATCCCACCGTTGCTGATCCCTCTAATCAGCAATCGCCAAGACTTACTTATCAATTGACTTGTACGAGTAGCTTTTCAAGCCTGGAACATCCACTTTTCGAAAGTAGTACATCTGAGGTGAGGCGGGGAAGGGAAATGACCACAAAAAAAAAGAAAGAAAAAAGCGAAGGGGGAAATTGGGAATTCCGAATACACTATTTACACGGTCTAGCTTGAATTGGCAACGCCTTGGTTGAAATAACAACGATTGATACAATCTTTTATTCTCTTCAATATTATAATGCGCCGACCTTTCAGTCCATCCCAGTTACAGAAAGTTTCGAATCATTTCCGCAAAAACCCATCAGCGCTTTTCAGTATTACAATTCTTCTGACACCTTGCCAAAAAAAAGAAGCCTCCAGATCAAGCAGAACACAATTTGCCTGTGCTCTTTGGTCTGGTTTTGTAGCTTGTTTTATTGATTTCGCTCTTGTTGGAAAAATTAGAAAACTTCCAAAAATCGTGAGTGGTCCACACACGCCCACCCCGACAGCACCAAAACAGAAGCAGCCATCATTCTTCAGCAAGCGTTCGTCGATCGAGTTCGAGGAGTTGCTAGTTGCTCAGAACGCCATCGCAGGGATTGATGCGTGGATCGGGGCGGTGGGGATGGGCGATGGCAGGGGCAGATGGCATCCAACCAAGACTTGAAACTACAGTGGACGCTCTTTGAGAAGGCCGTGCGGGGCGTGAAATGAACTGGATCGCAACATACCTCCTTGCAACGAAGCTTCTCTGCTTCAGTTTTATATCGAACTTGCACTTTGAAGCCAACAAAACCGACTTCTAACCGTTGTCTCCCCTCCCCAACAGTAAAATGGCCAAGGACGCTACCAAGAAATCTACCAAGAAGTCTACCCTCAACGAGGTAACTATAACCGCACCATTAAAGCGCCATGTTTGGGATCTAACATTCCAAAAAAAAAAACACAAAAAGGTTGTTACTCGTGAGTACACCATCCACCTCCACAAGCACGTCTTTGGCAGAACCTTCAAAAAGAGAGCTCCACACGCCATCAAGGTCATCAGAAAGTTTGCTCAGGACGCCATGAAGACCTCTGACGTTCGTCTCGACCCATCCTTGAACACTGAAGTGTGGAAGCGTGGAGTCAAGTCTATCCCGCACAGAATTCGTGTCCGTCTTTCTCGCAAGAAGAACGACAACGAAGATGCCAAGGAAAGACTCTTCACCCTCGTTACTGCCGTTCCAATTGCCAAGTCTTCTGACTTCAAGGGTCTTCAGAACGAGACCATCCACGACGAGTAAATTAACTTTTTTTTCGTTTGGATTCAATGTGAATGCTATGTTTGGAGCGGGGGTGGAGGTAGTGGAGTGTTCCCTTTCGCTATCTTTCTTTCTTCCTTGTGTAGTATTTATTGTTCTGTGTGGTGGTTGTGGGGATCAAGAGAATAGTCTTGAATGTTTGGAGGCCTAACAATAAAGTCTCTTTCTGAATTTATTTTATTAATCAATGGTGTTAATATACACTGGCTGATATATAATTGGTGAGGAATATGACAGGAATATGATACTTTGTGTTTTTATTCAGATTACCCTCGCACCATCACGTGTTTGTTTTTTCAAGCACCCCCTTCAACCGATTCACAGCTTCAACAAGCTTGAGATCTTCTACAGACACACGACCACTTAAGCCGCTACTTCCACCACCACTCTCGTTACTCACAACTCGTTTAGCGCTTTTTGTATTTGTGCGCGACAAGACAGACGTGGCAGATCCTCGTGTAGCTTGTTCTTGGTAGGCCAATGCGCTCTTTTGCGATATCGCGCTTGCAACAGTCAAATTCGACACGGAAGTCCATTTCGTCAATCTCTCCAGCACTGGACTAATTTCTGGTGTCGCCAAATTACGGAACATTTCTGATATAAAGTTGAAAAATTAATTCAATTGAATAATACGACAGGCAGCAAAAGAAGAAAAAAAAAAAGGCGGGGAGTTTTACCATCAGCAGAGGCAAGCACGCCCAAAAATAAACAGCAATTCACTTTAACTTCGTCAGAATATAATACTTCTTCAGAAGTTGGAGTCTGTGGCCCCGTTCCCGCTGCAGATACAACTTCTGTAGACTGTTCCTGTGGGGGAAGGCCACTCAAAAGAATTTTTTTCGCAACTGGAATCAAAGACGTATGATATTTCGTGATAATTGGGATTGACGTGGATAGTGCTGATGGCAAGGGTGGAGTTCAACAAAACAGAATCAATTTCAAGGAAAAACAGAATTTACTACCGTTGGCCGTCAAAATCAATGCAACAAGTCCCTCGTTTTGAACAACTGGGAAAACTTGTCCATCCGATGGAACCGCATCAAAGTGAACGTGATGGTGTAATTCAGGTTGACTTCCACTTTGATCTTGGTCTTCATTCACCCGCGTCAAAAGCGCTCCCGTAACAATCTGCACCAAAGGCGTGATTCCATTGGCATCCAAAATTACTTTGATCAAATGAGGAGCTGATATGGTGAGAGGTTTAAGAAAAAATCGAAGTCGGCCACCTGCCAATGCCACAAAAATCACCTCCTGCAAGATGGCAAGTACGAACTAGGTTCACAATTACTCGGCCACCCTCATTTCTAACTCCCGTCATATTATCCCCAGTTGCTTTCCAGATGTACTTTATCAATTTGTTGAGAGGAGTTTTGGATTGTGGTGTGATGGAAGCAGCACTCAATTTTGCAGCCTTTTGATCTTCTGAAGTCACATCCAGACCTGTAATAATACGATATGCATTCAATTCTAAAAAAAAAAAATTAGATCACAAAATACAGTTAGATGCAAGATCAAAACAAAAATGAGGGTGGAGCAATACCATTTCCGCTTCCTGAACACAAATTTTTGAGAACACCAATACAGCCAAAGTGAACCGGCTTCATGACTTCAATGTCTAGCAATGATGCGATCGGCTTAATAATTCCAAGGGCTCCCAACGACTTTCTATCAGCCACTAAAAGACAACATGATTTGAATTTTTGTCCAAGTTACAAGGAAGATAAAAAAAATCAAAACAAACCAGCAATGGTCAGATTTTTAAAAGCACCAACTACAGCATGAACGACTTTAACACAACTCTTGATGTCATTCACAGCTAGTTGTGCACCATCGCCACCTTCTGCCATAGCAAGAGTGCCAGCCTTCACCCGTTCTACTTCCAATCCCAACAAAGCCAAAAGAGCAACCGCAACCCCATGTTGATTAATTAGAGCCGCACATGCTTCGTCGCTGCGAGACAGATTTCCCATACACAGTGCTCCAGACATGCGGATTTCATCTTCTTCCAGCTCCTTTCCAGTGTGAAGACCCAGTGTCATCCATTGCTTGAATCTGGCCATGACGTCTGCGTGCTTTGGAATGTCAGTCATGTTGGAATCTGTCGAATGTAAAATTAGAAATGCGGCAATGGCAACACACACATACCACATCAACACTTACCGTTCATTGTTACTAAAGTCACAATTCTAGAAATACGCTTTCGGATTTCAATATAACTTGGGTGAGAATCTTCATCTTCTTCAGGTTCTGGCAATACATATGTTGGCCTATGGTCCACGAAATCCAAAAGAATGCCGAGCAAGTCTTGAGACACAATAACGCGCTGGACAGTATCTGTTGAATATTTTTTAAAAGGGTTAAGGCTGGAAAGAGAGTAATTTATAGAGGGTGTAATTTCGCTTGGGTCTCTCTCAACGAGGGGAAGGTGTCACGCTGTCGCTGACAACAAAAAAAAATGGGTGAAAGAAGAGCATTCTACCATTTTCCCCAACAAGTTCTAGAGCCGTGACAACCGTATCCAAAATCTCCAACGCGTTGATAAACGAATCCTTGTCCACCGATTGATTCATCAGAATTTGGTGTTTCATTTTGAGAATGTGGAAAAACGACACAAGGCCATCCTGAGCGAGCAAGTCTTTGATTCCAGGTTCTAAGAGATTACATTCATGGTTGAATCAAATAAACACTTGTTATCCCATGCCACCCTATTATTCGGAAACATACCCACTTCCAAAAGATTCGATAGAGCAGAAATTGACGAGGACGCCAAAGATGCGTATTTCGGGTCAGAATTCTCATTGGTCGAGAGTTTCACGATCCTGAGAAGCCTTTTCACTCCATCGGCGGCAATAGCCTGAACCTGAACCGATTCTACAAAAAAAGAATGGTGTGCAGAGATTTAATAAAACGAGCAAAAGGATTATTGGCACAGAAGAGACCATTATCCATTGAAATATTGAGGAGGGCCCCACAAGCAATCTGCAGCAACCGTGTATCATCCGAGTCGAGACATGAAGCAACGGCCTGGATTCCATTTGGAATGTCGAGCAGCGCATCGCGATTGTCCTCTAAAACAAGCACAGATCAGCACCACCGCACACGCTCAGTCGCAGCGAACCGTTGTCGTAGCACATGTTCCCGAGGGCGCGCAGGATCTGCACGGCCAGCTCAGTGTCGGCCGTGTTTGTGTTTGCGGCGTGGAGCAGCGCCGCCAGCGGCCGCAGCAGGCCGGCTTCCATCAGCGGCTTCCGCGTCTCCTCTTCGAAACAGTTAAGTTGGAAACCAAAACACAAAACACAAAACGCAAAACACAAAACACAAACCGCATTTCGCGATTTCAGCCACGAGCCGCGCGGCCTTGCTTGCGCTTGCGCTTGCGCCGCTGTCCGCTTCGAGCAGCGCCGCCAGCTCGGCCAGCGCGCCGCTGGTCGCCAGCGCGAGGCGCTGCTCATCTACACAAGAAAAAGACGCGTGGTCAGTGCGCGTCGAAACACGGCGAAATCTCACCGTTCGCGGGCTGCTGCTCGAGGTCGATCATCTGTCGTGCGTTTAATTTTTCTTTTTGTTGAAAATAAAATAAAGATGGAAGCGGAAGCTGCAAAGCGATTGCTCGCTGCCGCATGTCCGTCGATGGATGCTGACACGCTTGAATATGCCCTGGGCTACTTTGAGCCAGGCGCAGGAAACGATCTCAGCACCGCGGGACTGAGGGAGTTTCTGGGTCCGCTGCTCGAAGACTCAACAAACAACATCACTTCGGCGCAAGCAAAGGCGCTCTGTGAGAAGTTGGCGCGTGAAATTGGCTCAGAAGACAGCGAAGGAAACGGCAGCTCGGATGGTGGGTTTCTGCTGAGACTGGTTGACCTGGACGCTTACTTCAAGTCAACTCAGCCCGTAGACTCGACCAATCGGTTAACATTGCCTCAAATGCCGATGCTCATGGCGTTTCGAATGCATCTACTACTCTTGCTGCTCTTGGTATGGGTACGGGAGCCAAAAGTGTTGATCTTGCGCATCTGCAGTCAAAGAATGGTCCGCAGTCATCAACAGGTAATACCCTATTAGTTCTTGGCGTATTTCAATAAGTTATTTTGTAACCCTCCTTTGTATCCCCTCCAATAGTTGATCAAAAGAAACTTAGAAAGGCTGAAATGAAACTTGCTTCAAAACGTGAAGAACGCGGCGCCAAGGGCGATCTCTACGAAATTCCTGTTTGGAACCCCAATGTCAAACCTGCAATGATTGTCAATCAAATGAAGTCTTCTTCGTCTGCTACAAGTGCTTCAAAGGATATCCGTATTGAAAACTTTGACATTCACTTTGCTGGAAAAAAAATTCTTACCAATGCCGATTTAAGTATGACTTATGGTCGCAGATATGGTCTTGTTGGAAAGAATGGTATCGGAAAGTCCACGCTTTTGAGAGCTATTGCCCATGGAGAGTTGCAGTTGCCCAGTCATATTCGTATTCTCCACGTTGAACAAGAGGTTTGAATACGATCGAGATTGCTGAGTTGTTGGTTTTTTGCTCATGGCCAATTTTCGATTAGATTGCTGGGGGTGACACTGAAGCTATCCAATCTGTTCTCCAAGCTGATTTGGAACGTGAAGCCCTTTTGGCCGACGAAAAAGCCCTCAATGCCACATTGGCAAGGACATCTATTTCACCAGAAGAAGCGACAGCTGCGGCTGAAAAGTTGAAGAATGTGTACTTGAAATTGGAAGAGATTGAATCAGACAAGGCAGAATCAAGGTATTAGGATTTTCGTTTTATTTTCAATGGCTGCAAACTAATGCTGTTTCTTCCAGGGCTTCTTTGATTTTGAATGGTCTTGGATTCTCTCCGGCTCAGCAAAAAGCAGCAACAAAGACTTTCTCTGGTGGTTGGAGAATGGTAACTTGACTTATACCGGTTTTATTGTTTCATTTTCTGATTATGTTGCAGCGTCTGGCACTTGCTCGCGCTCTGTTTTGCCGGCCAGACTTGCTTCTTGCCGATGAAGTCACCAACTACCTCGAGTACGTCGCCATTGGACTTCTTTTTTTTCGGAGTGAAGATCTGTATTGATTTTTCTTCTTTTTCAAGTTTCCCAGCCGTTGTGTGGCTTGAAAATTACTTCCAAAACTGGTCTGCTACTCTTCTCGTTGTTTCCCACGATCGCTCCTTCCTGGACGCGGTCACAACTGATATTTTCCACTTGCACAATGGTGTTTTGGACTATTACAAGGGTAACTTTACGAGTTATATTTCTGCCCGAGCGGAACGCCGAAAGAATCAGATTCGTGAATATGAAGCACAATTGCAATATCGTCAGCATTTGCAGGCATTTATTGATCGATGGAGATATAATGCGAATCGCGCAGGTAAAACGGATAGGCTTCGGTTTCATTTACTAACTGCAAAAAAAAACACACACACATACACACCTCAGCACAAGCGCAGAGTAAAATCAAAATCCTGGAGAAACTGCCAGAGCTAATTGCCCCGCCAAAAGACGATATGGATGGATTGGGTGAAGGAGAATCAAAGGATTTGTACTTTAGATTCCCCGAACCAGAAAAACTGTCTCCACCAATCTTGCAAATGGACGAAGTTACATTTGCATATCCAGGAACAACACGAACGATCTTGAGCTCCATTAGTTTTGATTTACAAATGGATAGCAAGATTGCCATTGTTGGACCTAACGGAGCCGGTGAATCCTTTTTTTTTTTAACAATTCTGAGTATTTCCTTTTTTTTCGATGCTAAAACCAACCCCCCCAACAGGCAAATCCACCATGATCTACCTCTTGACTGGACAGCATACACCAACAACCGGAATTTGTCATCGCCACGGAAGACTTCGGTTGGGTCTCTTTTCTCAACACCATGTCGACCAAATCGACTTGGCAGTTTCATCTGTCCAATTTTTGACGGCCAAATTCCCTGGAAAGACGGAAGAAGAATACCGTCGCGTGTTGGGAAGATTTGGGTTGACTGGGACAACTGCGTTGCAGCCGATTGGAACTCTGTCTGGAGGACAAAAGAGTCGTGTTGTCTTTGCTGCCATGAGTCTGACTAATCCACATGTTTTGATTCTCGATGAACCTACCAGTTGAGTTGTTGGAACTACCATGTTTTGTGTGTGTGTGTGTGTGTGTGTGTGTGTGTGTGTGTGTGTGTGTGTGTGTGTGTGTGTGTGTGTGTGTGTGTGTGTGTGTGTGTGTGTGTCATATTTTGTGAGGTTCGGGGGAAGATTAACGAATATATTTTTCTTTTGATAGATCACTTGGATATGGATAGTATTGATGCTTTGGCCCTCGCTCTTCGTGAATTCAAAGGAGGTGTTGCTGTTATTTCCCACGATGAGCGATTCTTGGACGCTGTTTGTAACGATGTGTGGATTTGTGCGGATGGAAAGTTGAAGTCCTTCAGTGGCGCAATTGGGGACGGAGATGGTGCTGTCAAACAGGTATTGTTTCTGCTTGAGCATTTTCCTCCACTCACTTGTTAATGTCTATTATTTTTGTTTTGCATCACAGTACAAGAAATCTTTGTTAAAATCCTTGGATTTATGATGAATATGGAGATGTGATAACAAGAGTAAAGGAAACAAAAAAAAACAAAAAAAAAACACGCTGAAAGACTCCCAAAAAAAAAAACCTCAAAACGCAGACAAAAAATCTCCTCCTCCCCCCCAACCAATCTATTGTTCTGATTTTCCTTCCTTCTCTCTCTCCTTTACTACTTTTTCCAATTTATGACAAAGTCGCTCTTGGAACCTGTTTCGGTATTCCCCAGACACAGAATTCAAGAGTCCGTCCATACTTTCAAACGGCGCTTGAATGTGAGGGCGCGTTTCACTGATTGCATATTTCGTGGCTGCTGGGTTTGTAGGATTTGGATCTGCTTCTGCTTTCAAGATCTGTTTGTAAAAGAGAAAGCTAAGCCACACATACACACTAAAAAGAAAAAAAGGTACAAAAAAAAGGTATATATATCGCATAATGAGATGCGAACATCACGCGAACAAGCGGAAGTCGCGAGGTGAAAGAAAGAAAAAAATAGAATATAACATATCATATGTAAAAACAAAATTCTCACCAGGTATCCACTGGAGTTGAGATGAATAGTCAGCCACACGTCCTCAATAAGACATAATCTGAACGTGTTGGGGGGGTATTTTGATCCCGCTTCGGCGGTGGTTCCAGTGATGACAATGAACGAGTTGGGTTTGACTCCAACCTTATACTCTTCAAAGACGTGTAGAATCTCTTTAGCAACGTGTACTTTTTGCTGTGAGGCAGGGGCTGCTGTGGCGCTGGATCCAGCGGTAGCCGTAGACGATGGCGCCGTGGTAGGACCTGGTTGGCTGGACACTTGCATTGTTGATCCCCTTCACAAAGAATTAAAAATATTTTTCAAGAGAGAAGGAAAGAGTATTATTATGTATTGATAACAGGATTGATATATTTTGATAAATTCAAAGGAAGGATCGTATGTTTTTTTTTTCACGCGATGGTCAATAATAGCCCTGGTCAATCACACTCTCTCAAGCACACACACCCCAAAAAAGGGTACCACACTACAAAAACCCCCCCGAATAAAAAAAGAAGAATAAATAGATGAGGTGAAACACACACACACATATAATTTATCTAGGGCCACCTGCTGTTGTTTAACGGCACATTGCTTCGTAGATGCGCATTTCATTTCTAACTTCATCGCTTTCCCTTGGCAAGTGAGCCCATAGAAGAACTTTGCTCCCAGTTCCATCCATTCGATCCTCACTGAGTACTTGATCCATGTGAAACATCCAAAAGTGACCGTTGTTGCAACTACCCAAGCAATCTGTGCACGGCTGAGTCACATGATATCCTACAAGGTTTCCACTAAACCGTTTTTCCATTTCAGAATTATGAGGTATGATAGGTTGCGTGAGTGATTTTACCAGTTGAGACAAGCTACATCCCTGATTCTGCAATGGCAGTTTCGCGTTTCGTAGTCATCATTCACCATTTGAACACCTGTAAAGGTGTTGTAAGACATTGCTGTTTTTTTTACCATGCGTTGGGTTTACCAATTGGGGGACTATCTGTTGAAAATAGCTCCACCGTTGTGTCTGCTAACAATATTGCTTTCATGCCCCGTTTACACTGTTTGATAATAAGTCATTTCGATTTGATTTGGTAAATGATAAGAAAAAGATTCATGACTCACGACTAATACCCCACAATCCCCACAACTTAAATTACACACAACTTTCCCACGAAACTGACGCCGTACGGCGGCCATATCACTTGCTCGACGACTGCTGGCTGCCATTCGCATCCAACGTTCACCACTGGTTGTCGCCGAAGTATCGCGTTGTGTCCCTGAGTCTTGGATGTTAATGATTCTTTCCGGCAACGCCGTGGAAGTACCCGGAACCGTGGCCGTAGCATATGGATTTGCGGAAGATGACATTTGAGAAGTAAGAAGGTGATACAAGTTTACTGCGGTTGTCATATTTGGTTGTGTGTTGCTGGTGTTTGTTGCGGTTGTGTTTGTGTGAGTGGAGACCCCTTGTGATACTGTTGTTGGAGTGGATGATGAATACGAGTAGTTTTGAGGACTTGGTGTATAAATTCCATTGGAGCTTGATATTGGAACTGTGACTGTGGATGGAGTCCCTGTTGATGCGTTTCGCACAGGTGGCCAAACTCCACTTGAAGCCTGGGCAGCAGTGGCAAGGCGCTGCTGCTGTTGAGGATTGTTCATTAATTGTTGTGGGTCCATTTCTGTCAAATAAGAGGATTGTGTCAACGGGATTGTGTTGCTATTCTTTGTCTTTTGTTTTCAGGTGTTTCTGGAAGCTCTGGCACAAAGACAATGGAAAACAAAGCAAAAACAGGTCATATCATAATTACAGTTCATAGCATTACTTTTTTCCACCTTTTTCTGGCACTTGGCAATGAATTCTATTCTGCGAAAACAATTCTTAACTTGGAGGTTCAAGAAATTTTGGTCATGTGATGGTTAACGATTCTTGTTATCCATGTTCGGAATAAGGAAACTGGCGGGAGTGACGATATATTTGTTTGAACTATTCGTTTTTTTTTTTTGAATTGCTTTACCTTCCTTGAGGAAACGATTGTTGATCCCTTTGTTGCTCTCTTTGAAAAATTCCTTCAATCTGAGTACCCCACAGCCAATCTGCTCTCTTGCAAGCAACCACAACCACAAGTTCTCCAAGTGCTTATTATCAGAATCAGCGGTTAGTACGAGAACAAAGTCTTGTCTGTCGGTACACAAAGGATAAGAGGACTTGTATCTGGAGATTTACACAGTGACATGGAGGCACGAATCCCACAGTCCATTGCAATATCAGCAACAATCGAATCGATAGCCTTATATTGCATATTTTTTTCTGAAAGATATGATTCTAACTCGATTGAACTCCAAAATAACATTGCCCCCATCATGTCTCCATTGTTCACAACAACTTCGTCCTGGAATGTCGTTGCTACTCGTCTTTTTATCATCATACGCCGTATCTTCAAACTACACGCACACTATTCTCAGACCCTGTTTTAAAAGTCAGACTAGATAATGACTGAACTTCCCAAACTTCCTGGAAATGGAAAAGAGATTCCAATCGCGGCGCGTTCAAAAGGTTACTTCCTTTAAACCTTTGTTGTTTTTATTATTCTATTGTTATGGTAACGGTTGCTTTTTAATTTTCATATTCAGGCCCAGGACCAGCAGCGTACACTTTGCCTTCGTGAGTCTATTCTTGCATTTCTCGTCAAAGTCGTGCTAATCCCGAAACCTTTCTTCAAGAACCATTGGATTAAACGCAAAAACCGGGAAGCGGGCGCCTGCATACTCATTTGGGATTAAACTAAATTACGAGAAACGTTAGCCAACAAAAAACAGAAATGATTTCACGGAAGGCGACTAACTTTTTGATGTCCTATAGAAAATGCTGCGAGCGAGACGCCAGGCCCCAATGCGTTTTTCCCACAAACAACTCGAACTGGTGCATCAAAAGGGCCAGCGTTTTCTCTGCAGGGAGGGTTCAAGAAAGGGGGTCAAGAAGGCATGAATATTTGATAATTCTCGATCATTTATTATATTAATTCTTTTTGATGAATGCTGTGTAGGCGAAGGGGGAGAGGAGGGCAAGGCTGGCGACATTGGCGATGCTGATACTCCAGGTTTGTTTGATACTCGATTTAAGTTATGAGCTAACCTATCAGAAAAATAAAAACAGGCCCAGGAAAATACAATCCAACATATATTCCAACTAAAGAACCAAAGGCTCCTGCTTACAGTATGGGAGGACGGAGAAACAACGAGAAACGTTAGTTTGAACCTTCCCTTAACACTCAAAAAAAAACCTATGACTGAACCAACTAACATATTTAACTGCAGTGAACATTAATCCTGGACCCGCCGAATGTAATGCAACATATGATGGTGTTTTCGTTAGCCGTTCTGAAACAACAAAAAATAGATTCGATCAGCTCAACATTAGGATTACATCCTGCAATCACGATGCCCGCCGCAGCTGCATACACGATCAAGCCACCACGACCAATGAAATGTATGCGGCATTTTTTCTTGATAGTTGAAGTTTGTTAAAAGTAATCATGTTGCAACAAGTGGAATCCTTCTCTCCAGGACCGGCAGCTTATGCAGCACTCAACCCATCAAAGATCAAAAAATCTGCGCCTGCGTATTCATTGGGAAGTAGATGGCATCATGAGACTGCCGAAAGTCCATTCTCCGGTCTTAAAGGTAACCAAAGAACAGAATAATTGGTTAAGACTTATGTATCTTATATTTATATATGTAGATAATTACGAGATTCATACGGCAAATGGGGCATTGGTGCAAGGTCCAACGCCTGGTCCAGGTCACTACTCACCGAGCATGTACTACAGCAAAGAGGCAACACCGTCTTTTTCCTTCAGATGCAAACACAGTGAATATGAGCTGTTCGTCCCAGACACTAGTGAAGGGGAATTCATATTCTAAAAAAAGGAGAAAAATTTTTCCTATCGAAAAATTTTCACCAGTATTGGACAAAGACCTTTTAAATCCCAAATTTTTTTTACTTATTCTATCTCCTCTCTTCTTCCCGTTTTTGATAACAGCAAATAATAAGAAAAATTCACTCCGCCCCAAGATACACAGCCACAATAAACTACAGACGTCTAATCATCCACTTCTTCGAATTTCCGTTTTTCAATTCTAAGGCAAGAGATAAGAAATAGGAATGCGTTACACTATTTTATCTACTCACTACCTGGTTGGTTTTGCAAACGCAGCTTCAGCAGGCAGCCGGAAGGAAATACACAGCATTTCCTTTTTGGGGGCAACATCACGTACGCGATGTATTTTAATAATGTTTTCTTGAGGAATTTTGAATCCAAGGTGGGTTTCCGCTCGCTGGTTTTCTTAAGTAGGGTTGAATTTAGAATGATCGTCCTTACCTTCCAAACATCGCCTTCCAGATTGTCCATATCCGTGGAAAAACAGTGACAGTGGATGATGGGAAGATCAGCAACAGCCACATCGGCTTCCCGCTCGTACAAAAGACCTCGAAAGGCGTCTAGGGTATAGACAAAATCAGAAAAAAGCTTTTGGAACGGTTTCTATATCAAAACCAACCCAAAAACTCTAAAGCAGTCGCTGGAAGGTTCATGACATAGTGGTGAAATATTCTGAATTGCGTCGCGGCATGATCAACAGTGATGGCTGGCTTTACAACTGAATTTGCATCTGCCTTCTTTTCAGCAACTTTCTTCTTGCTGGAACGATGTGATGACGGGATAGGTGTCTTGCTGTTCATTTCCGCCATTATTTCAGGATTATTCAGATCCAAAAGACTCTGTGTGATAAAATCTCGACCATCCATGTTATAAGCGCGTACTAAGTGATTTAGCTGTTTTAGCCAAAGCGGTTAGTTGGTGCCGGCTGAGGAAGATGGTCCATACTTTGTTGCCAGTAACGTTCACACCCAACCATTTGAAGCTCTCTGGATTCAAATCATTCGCAAAAACGGTACATTCTCGATTTTTGGCTGCAGGTAGTGCGAAAGGACCCACTCCTGCCATCACATCACAAACCAGTTGGTTTTTAGCAAATAAATGAGACACAATTCGGTCATGCTCTGTTTGAAGACAAGAGTTCCAGTACACCCGAGAAAAATCGAATTTGAACTTGCAGTTGCTTTCTTTCTAAAACGCCGTAAATATCGTTGAATTCGAAAATTCCAAAAAACCAACCAATTCAGCCAATAAATCATCTTCTCCCGCTAAAAGCTCCATTTTAAAGAACCGAAAAGTGTGGTCAATTGAGTCCGTCTTGTTCACGACTGTCCGGACATATTGGTTTTTCTTGGGCAAGATTAGTGCTGCATTCAAATAAAGAAAAGATGCTCACATCCAAAATTACTTCTCCAACAATTCTCTTGTAGGGTAAATATTCACTTCGAAGATTCATGTGAGCTGAGACATTGGTTAAACAACTGGACTAAATTGTAAGAAAGAAGCACTTACCGATATGACCAATCAATTCAAACGAACTCGGAATATTCAGCTCTTCTGGTAAAATTGACCGCAATATTTGATCTTCGTGACGCAAAGGTCAGCAACGACAAGAATACCAAAAGTTGACTTTCAACCTGCCGTCCAATATTCGTAATCCAACTTTAAGGGGTAATCAGAGATAACTTCGGCATTGTGCGATTCCACAAATTCTTTGACCTTCGATGGCAACGACTCAGACGCTGAAAGTTAACCACCATTAATGAAAATGTATCGAATCCAGACTACATATTTCGTTATCAGCACAGATTGCAGAATATCCATTCGAATGCTGATAATGACGCGAAATA
This sequence comes from Obelidium mucronatum, assembly GCA_025765595.1. NCBI lineage: Eukaryota > Fungi > Chytridiomycota > Chytridiomycetes > Chytridiales > Chytriomycetaceae > Obelidium > Obelidium mucronatum. The sequence continues at coordinate 107,072 of JAIVFH010000075.1, read as the reverse complement.
TATTGCTTGGATCTTACAGGTTATGTTGTGGTTCAACAAGATAAGTCGTGTCTGTTTTGTGGTTGCTGAATCTCCTTGAACGTCAGGGACAATACTCCTCAAACTGAAGAAGCCCAAGACATCACACAAAGACGAAAAATAATCAGAAATCTTGTTGCGACGGGAGATGAAAACGTCTTTTGACACAAGCAGCCATAACTAACCGGGGGATGTCAAGCAGATGAGGAGGGAGAACCTGCATGGCCCGATTGCAAACAGAGGCTGGAACTCGCAATGCAACAAGTGGAACTGTTCGTGAAAAGTTTGACTTTGCTTCCGCCGTCAGTGTCGTGAGTGACCTGTTGACTGGTGGGAGGAAGGACATTTGCGAAAAACAAAAAGAAATATAACTGTTCTGCGACGATAATAAGTCTTCATTTTGAAAGGACATTGCACAGTTTATTGCATGATCAGATATTTCAAACTGCAGCAGCTCCTTCTTTCTTCACTCCATCAACAACTTCTCCATGGTGTTGCTCCGCAGCAGCATCCCGTGCTTGTTTAGTTGAGATTAAACGGTTGATGGCGTTAATGTAAGCTCTGAATTATATGCCATATTAAAAACGGAGAATAATACATCTACACAGAAAACGCCCTTACTTCGCAGAGGCAATCAGGACATCAGCGTCAGTTCCGGTTCCCTGGTAAACCTCTTTGTCCTGGTATGCAGATCCTTCCAAGTTGTCAGCGTATTTTGGAGCAGCTTCGTCGCTAGCATCGCCGCCGTTTTCGTGAACTCGGACAACAACTCGACCCAAAGAGTCACTTCCTTCCGTCACCGCCTTCACTTCGTAACTAGCAAGAACGTTGCGCATTCCAGTCAAACGGTTGATAGAACGGAAGATGGAGTGAACAGCTCCCTCTCCAGTTGCAGCATCCATTCTCTCAACAGCACCTTCAACAGTTCCATCCTCGTGGACAGTGGCGCGGCTTAAATCAGTCAAAGAAACAGTAGCCATACTTTGAACTCCGTTTCCACTAACTACTTGAACACTCTTGAGACGGTAAGTCTCCTTTCCAGAGGCCTGAATGTTGAATTGGTCGTCCAAGAGGGCGTACAGGTCCTGTTCGTTCAAACCTCCCTTCTTCACATCGGCAAGCTTCTTGAAGCTTGCAAACAGGAGCTCAAATGCTTGTGGGTTGGAGGCGAGCTTCTCAGCGTACATCGAGCTGCTTCCAAGAATTTGTTCGATACGTTGACGGAATGCGTTACGGCCGGAAAGCTTTCCAAGAACCAAGGAGTTGGATGGGAGACCAATGGTTTGTGGCTGAATGATTTCGTAACTATCAGACAAGCAAATTTAATCACACTGATCAAAAAATATGGCAACACAGCGATAAGAACTAACGTTTCCTTGTGTTTCAGAACTCCGTCCTGGTGAATACCAGATTCATGGGCAAACGCGTTGGCACCAACAATAGCCTTGTTTGGTTGAATGACCATTCCAGATTTCTTAGTCACAAGCTGCGAAGACATGTAGATTTGGGTAGTGTCCAAGTCGTGGTAAACCGGGTAGTACTTGGGGTGGGTGTGGAGAGTCATAATCACTTCTTCCAAAGAAGTGTTACCAGCACGTTCACCAATTCCGTTGATTGTACATTCAACTTGGCGAGCTCCGTTCATAATTCCAGACAGACTGTTTGCGGTGGCGAGACCAAGATCATTGTGACAGTGTGTTGACCAGATTGCCTAAACACCAACCCCTTGATTAATTTTATGTTGTAAAAATAAATTTCAGACGCTTCCGCCACTTGAATCTCCACCTCTAAAGGCAGGAAAGACCCTCATCTGAAGAAAACAAGGGTTCCATCCAATACTTACTTTCTCTGCGCCTTCGGTGTGTTGGATCAGGTATTTGATCATAGCTCCGTATTCTTCAGGAACATTGTATCCGACAGTGTCAGGGATATTGAGAGTAGTGGCTCCAGCTAAAAAAAAAGTTGAATATGCAAAATCACACAAAACATAACTGCAACAAATAATCCACAAACCAGCAATAACTTCAGCCAAAACTTCACACAAAAAGGCGCGCTCAGAACGACCAGCATCTTCCGTGGAAAATTCGATATCATTGCATCCAATGCTCTTTGCAAATGCAACGGCGGCGCGAGCACGAGTAATACATTCCGCGCGAGTAATCTTGAGCTTGTACTTCAAGTGGATGTCGGATGTGGCAAGGAAAGTGTGGATTCGGTGCAATGGTGCGTGTTTTACCGCATCGAAACAACGGGCAATATCGGTTTGTGTGGCGCGAGCAAGACCAGCAATTCTCTGCCAAAAAAAAGTATTAATATTTCAGGACCCCCAAATGAATAATAGCACCACCACCAACAACAAAATAAAACCAAAAGTGGCCACACTCACCATTGGCTTTCCACTCTTGCGGTTTCCAATAATAGGTCCAACTTCCTTTGCGATCCGCTGAACGGCTTCAAAGTCTCCTGGGGAGGCAATTGGGAATCCAGCTTCGCAAACATCAACTCCAAGACGAGACAGTTGCTTAGCGATTTCAATCTTTTCCTCAGTGGTCAAGGTTACTCCTGGGGACTAAATTGTGTTTTTTTTTTGGGAGGGGCGGAAAGGGTTGTTAGAAAGGGCAAATGCAAAGCATTAAATGGGGGTGATCGACCAGCAGCCCACAACAGTATGATCTTTCGATTGCCTAAGTAACCTCTTGGAATGCATCCAATACAGTATTCTTTGGCAGAGGAAAAAGGGAATGCATGGTCTCAATTTTACCTGTTCTCCATCTCTCAGGGTAGTGTCAAACACAATAAGCTTTTGCTTGTCAGCAGGGGCAGCCACAGAGGCAAGAGATCGAATTGTCGATGACGCAATGCTAGAGGTAGCGACTCGTGCAGGTTGGAAACGGTTGCGAACTACTGACGAAAACATTTCAATAGACTTTTTTTTCTTGAAATGATGAGTGGGTGCAAAAAAAAAGCGCGATTTCTTTTTTTCGCTATGAATCATTCCTTATGATAACTGGTCCACTAGGGAACCCAAAAAGTCCTTGTAACTCGCCTTCACTGCACTAAATACATTCTCCACCACATCTTCGGGAACCTGAAAAAAAAAGCATCAGCAATGTTTATAACACCCAGCTTAAAAAAATAGTTGATTCTTGAAATAAACTTACCACGCTGGGGATTTCAGATTCTCCTCCATCCAAGCATCCTCGCTTGAACTCGACCGCGCTCACAATATCCAGACCGCTTGACATATCGCTCAAATACACTTTGAAATCATCTTCAACACTTTGCAGACTCTTCTGGTACGCCGGCGCGTTCTTGTTTCGTTTTGTCAAGATGTTGCACCCAATTCTTGCGAATGAAATGGCCTGTCGGACGGATGAAGCCAGTTTAACACTTTAAAAAATTAATCGCCTCAATAGAGAGCAGAAACCTCAAATAATTCATGAACTTGTTTGGCGGTATCAAAGGAATCCACGTTGACGACAGTAGTCTTAATTCTTTTCACTTGTTCTTGTAATTTCGCAGCGACAGAGTCCAGCTTCCTTGTATCTGAATGAGATTTTAAGCTAAAGGGGTTTGAATGGTACGATGCTTCCGTCGTACCAAGTGTCTTTGCTTGCAGGACAGACGTCAATTGACCCACTATATGGGCCGCAAGATTAGCCTACAAACAAATAAGAGCATCAGAGACATGGAGAAAAGAAGAAAGAAAGCGGCAGTCAAAATCAAAAATCACCTCTTCAGACACACTCAATAAAACCTCCAACGAATTTGCATCAATATCTTCATTAACCGTCCAAGCCTTCACAGCCATCGAAACAGCGCCATAAACTTGAATCCAAGACGCCTTTAAAAAGAGGAACTGGGTGAAACACAAGACAAAAAAAAAGACATTATATAATGAATTTACCCTTGGAGCAGGGAACGGTTGAGCATCTCCAAGTATCTCAAAGAACGACTTTTGAGCCATTCCTCCCGATTTCCAATTAATATCCATCGTGCGATCACGGTTGTCACGAAGCGCGTCAATATCAGAAACTGCAATAACCCACCAAAAAAAAAGCCATCAATCGCTTGGAATCATTGAGAAACCAAAGAAAAAGAAAGAAAAAGACCAAACCAGATGTTATAAACTTTTGTGAATCCAACCCCCCTGCAAACTTGATCAACTCTTCGATTTGTGTGGGTCGTGAAAGCGATAAAAATTCCGTCAACGCAATTTGGCGAACCGATATAGCTCGTTGAATTGAGTTGGATAGCCTCAATTGAAAGTTTCTGAATTCTGGAACCTGTTTTTTTTTTCTCGATAGTTACGAACCTTCAACCAAACAAAAAAAAAATATATATATATATATATATATATACCTTGGAATAAGTTCCGAATTTATAAGCCTGAATCATCATTTCAGGAGTCTAATATAAATTCAGTAAACGACAAGTCAAACTTTTTTTTAGCTGAAATAAGTGTTTCAAACCTCCTTGTCGTTGCTCGCATAAATAGCCAATGCCTTCTTGACAAGCCTTGAAGACACATTTACTGGTGAAATTCTCTCAAAATCGTCCGCGTAAATGTATCTAGACCCAAAATGTGAGTTTAACCCCGGACAGAAAAAAAAGGCATACGTTAACGTATCCAGCAAAACTTGCTTCACATCCAAAGATAAAGAATGCGTCACAACTGGCTGTGAAACACCCAGAAAAGTGTACAAACGAATCAGCATGATTTTCATTTGGAAATTGTATGTGCTCTTTTGGAGTCCTGACTCTAGCAGAAGTATAGCGCGAAACAAGAGCGATTTTTTCTCTTGTTTTTTTGGGGCAGGATGTAAGATGAGATGGGAAACCATAAAAATAAAAATAAAAAACCTCGGTTTTGATCAAATCGCTCCAAAATTAACAGAGCCGCAAGAACCAAACAATCATCTCCATATTGCCTTTCGGTGGCTTTCAAATCCTTGCCTGCAGCGAAAACAAAAACACCATCAGAAACACAATTTCCATTTAAAAAAAAAAAAGAATTAATTAATTAATTACCCAATTCCAAACCAAACGAATAATCTTCCAACAATATCTGAATAAAAGAATCTGATTCTTCTTCAGTCAAGAGATTTGAGAGACTAAACTTGACTTTGTGGAAGTTGACTCTGCTTCGAAAAGAAGACACCTTGAAGAAAACAAACAAAACAAAAAACACTCAATTAAAAAATGAAAAGAAAAAGAAAAAGAAACCCACAGCATCCTTGGCAGAATTAGACAAGCTTTGGAGACTCGACTCCAGCGCCTCCACAAATCCAATTCGAGATTCATCCGGAATTGCGTTCAAGTAACGCTTTACATCTTCAAAAAAGCTAATGGTGGATCCAAAGCGGGTAAAGTAAGACACAAGACATGGTTCAATTTCTGCGGTTGTTGTAAGTTAATAAGGACAAAATTCTTTTTTTCTTGATGACGTAGTGGAACATACTGCCAAACAGTCCAAATTTGTGAAACAATTCGATTTCTCCAAGGAAAGGACCCTTCACTTTTCCCTCCGAGTCTTTTTGAAGCTCTTTCAGAAATGTGGCGGTTCGTTGACTACAAAAAAAAAAAAAAAACGTTTAGGTTAATAAACAAATGAACGACGAGTATAAAGTTTTACAAATCAGAAGATTCCTCCAAGTTCACTGATTCCAGAGTTTCATATTCTTCCAGAATCAATGAATATAAAGATTCAACCAACGAGAGATGAGTTCTCCAATCATCTGGCCTTCAAAAAAAAAAAAAAAAACGAGTTAGAACCCACACCAACACACGCACACCAAAGCAAACCAAAAAAAAAAAAGAAAAGAACGACACACTACGAATTTCTCAACGCCTCCCTCGAAAGCTCCAGAACCGAATCCGTTTGCCCCGCCAAATGCATATACTTTAGCACCAAATGCTGCAGCTCTGCTTCCACTTTACAAAGACTTGCGGCAAGATCAGAAGAAAGAAGCTTGACACATGCTAGGTATTTGTTTTGGGCTTCAAGAATAAGCACGTAAAGGTATAGCTCTATATGTATATTTTTAAAAGGGAGAAAACCGTTTTTTTTAAAAAAAAAAAAAAAACACTCGTAAATTAATTGGCCGTTTCAAACCTTCAAATGAAGAGATTCGATTCTCTTCTTTCGCTTTTTCAAGCATTTTCTCAGCGAGTGGGAAATAAATATTGGCTGATCCAGTCGGGGCTTCAACACCCTTTTTTTGTCGTAAAACGCAAGAACAATAAATTAAAAAAAAAATTAAAAAAAATAGTACCTGCAAGTAAATAGCAGCCACAGCCCAGAAAAAATACTTGTTATCCTTAAACTGTTTCTGCATCTTGAGAGCCGTCAACTGCTGCATCTTTAAATTCCCCACGCGAACAAGGGCCATGAAATACTGTGTGGCGTATTCCAAATTCTGGGGCATTGCTTGAGATGCATTCGAATACAGAGTCGCAATTTCATCGGCTGGTCGTGGGTGTTTTTTTTTTTTTTTGCTCTTCGTTTTAGTTTTCATGTTGTCCAAGAAAACCAAGAATGAATTCAATTCCATTGGATATAGATTACATTTTCTACTGAAGCGGAGCACAGACGAAATAAGCTGTAGGGTAAGGTCATCCACAATTGATGGCTTGAGAGCCATAAGTTCAGCGCAGATTTGAAGAGCTGCAGCAGGATTTCCAGTACGATCCGTCGCATATGCAAGCATTGCCTAGTAGCAAAAATGAATTGGAGCATTTTTCTTCGTTTTGAGGTCTCTGTAATGTGCTTCGCGCGGTGGTACGTTTTTTTTTTACCTTCACTAGAACTGAGTCCTTGTTCTTCTTCAAGGCCTTTGTTGCCTTTGTCAACGCGCTCTTGTACTTTCCGAGTTCAATGTCGTCAAGGATTGAATATACTTCGAGTTGGTTTGAAGCGTTGTTGCTCATCTTTGGTTTTTGGAGATACCAAATAGTTATTTATTTTATTTGTGTATTTGATATTTCTGTTTTATTATTATGGATTATTATTCAAGAAGTTTGAAGATAATCGTGATACAATTTTTTATTCTGAGATCAACGCCTGCTGCGGCTTCTGCTGCTGCCACTACTGCTACTACGGCTGCTACCACTACTGCTACTACTACTGCTACTACGCGAGCTGACTGACGGTGTTCTCTTTCTGTCTCCTTTTCCTTTCTTTGTTTCCCCTTCATCGTCCGAAGATTGCGGAGTAGAAGCTCGTTTGGGAGGCGATGCACCAGCACCACCACGGTTTGAAGATTGCGACGCCGAAGCAGCTACTGCTGCACCTTTACCAGAAGGACTATTGCTTCTGCGTCGAGAAACTGGCGACCGACGACCCCGAGACACGGAACGCTCGTGGCTCCGATTACGACTTTTACGATCATCATCATCATCACGTGAATCTCTTTCGCCTCTTTCTCTACTGCTTTGGCGTCTTCTTTCGATACTGCGGCTACGACTACGGCTGCGACTTTCACTTCTGTTGCGGCCTCGGTAACGATATCCTCCACCGCTACTTCTATCGCCACCACGATATCGATCCATACCTCCTGAACCGCTACCGCGTCCGTAATTGCTCTTGTGGTTATCAAAAGAGTCACGTCTTCTTGATGATGCAGCCTGGCGGCGACCATCACGGCTGCGGCTTCGACTACGACTACGACTGCGGCTCAAGGAACGGTCTCTGGTACGATCACGGTAACGGTCATCTTTACGGTCATCGTATCGACTTGAAGCACCCCGATTCCTGTTTCGATCAACACTTCTGCTTCGACTGCGCGCACTTCTAGAAGAAGCAGATGCCTGAGGTGGAGGTGGAGGAGGTCTTTTTGGAGGAAGATTGTCGTCGGCATGAACTGGACGTGACAGTTTTGCAGGAGATTCACTGCGACCTCTAGCTCGCTTTTGAGGAGAGGAAACAGATGGTGAAGGAGAGTGACGTCTTTTTCTTGAAGTTTCTGCTTAGAAAAAACAAAGCAATTGTTTAACATCATCATACTCAACCAACCAAAAAAAAAAAAAAAAAAAAAAATAAGTCCAACCTGCATCCTCATTGTCACTTTCATCTTTTGATGATGAATGCTTTTTCTGCTTTGCAGCCTTCTTTGCCGCTTTTTTTGCAGCCTTTTCCGCCCGTTTAGCCTCTTCTTCGGCCTTCTTTTTCGCTAAAATGGATAGCATGAGTGAGTGAGTGAATGAGAGTGAGAGAGTGAGTGAGAGACGCTGCACCTTTTTTAGCGTCTCGTTCCTTTTGCTTGATGCGTTCTCGTTGTTCTTCCTCCAGCCTGTTTCGTTCCTGGATGCGTTCCTGCTTGCGTCGTTCCTGGTTGAGTAAGAGTATGAGTAAGAGTATGGGTGAATGCACAAAGAGAGAGAAAGAAACCTGCAGGTCGCGGTCAAAGGCCTCGCCCTCGACGTGGTTCCTGATGCCGAGGGCGGTCGCGGCAGCCTCGTTGCGCCTGTCCTTCCAGTCTCTGACGACGTGCGAGTTGCGCGAGTTGACGTCGAGCTGCTGCTTCGGCAGCGACGCAAGCAGTGTCGCGCGCAGCTGCGCAACCTGGGCGTCGACGGCGGCGTCGCTGTCGCCGGCGGCCTCGCGCGCGTCGCGCAGCAGCAGACACTGCACCTCGACGCTGCGCTTCTGCTCGTGGAGGAGCAGCTCCGCGTTCGGCCGCCGCTCGAAGGCGCTTGCGGATGAACCAACACTCGCACTCGATGCGTGCTTGAACGCGGGCCGCAGCGTCGCCTTGTTCTGCTGCACGTAGCCATTCGTGCCGGACCCGCGCGTCGTCGCGAGGCCAATGCCGTTGTACTGTTGCGCTGCCGTTAGCGTCGTCTGGTGTTCTTCAAGCAGCACAAACCATCGTTTTTGGCTTTTATTATTTATTAAAATTATTATACACAAGAATCATACAACAATCGTCACTCAGTTCTCACAAACGTAAACTCTTGGCAACAGTGGCTGTCTCCGCTCCGGTAGTTGTATTCGGCAGACGCAAGATGGTACCCAGCCTTGTAAAATGCTCTGAAAAAGTTGATTGCTGGGTGAATAAAATCAAGCCCATTGGCAGTGTTGGGGCTTTGATAAAGCTCTGGCACTCCATCCGGTTGTTTCCACATGTGCATTTCAATGCTAATTTGCTTCGGCATAACCTTCAAGTGAAAGTTTTCCAGAACAGATGGCATGGCGACCCATTCAAAGCCCTAAACAGATATTCGGATGTTATACATACATAACACGGTTGACTGCTTGCACACACACACACACACACACACACACACACACACACACACACACACACACACACACACACACACACACACACCTCAATATCAATCTTGAAAAAGTCGACATTCGTCAACCCCAAATCGTTTGTAATACGTCCCCACGACTTGTAAATACGGTTGTCAACAACCTCATCTTTTCCCAAACACCATGGAAAAAACTTGATGTTTTCGTGAGGTGGAGTCCATACTCCCGTACAGTCAAACGTATAAATCTGTTTCTCCTTAATCAGTACATGCCTTCTATATCAATCAACAGCAAAAAAAAAGTAGATCTTACAGTGCACTTGTTCTCGGTGTGTGCGAGAATTGACTCCTCAAAGTCAAACTGTCCATTCGAGCCCAACGAAATAGCCACACATGAATCCTCCTGGGGCTTGAAAAACTCTCCGCAACTCCACTTGCCTCCATCACCAGCGCTTCCAATTCTAGAGATTTTTTGAAACTTTAAACACTTACACCCAGAACACACAAACAAAAAAAAACCTACAACACCTTCTAAAAAAGTTCTTGTCACAATTATACGTCTCTGGAAACAAAGAATACAGTTTCTCATTGTCAACGAGAGCCGCTTCCTCAGGTGTCATGGACGCAGCAATATCCCACACTTTTTGAACACGAACTGCTTGTTCATCTGCCCATTTTTTGGCAGCAACACCAGTCTTGACATCGGCCAGACTAAATTCATTGGCGCCCGACGCATTCATCATTCCCTATCGAAAGAATGTCGTTAGATATCATGGCTTTGAATAACAGGACGCCCGCACACGCGTGTGGTGATAGTAAAAACCGCGTTTTGCCACTTCTACTATATTTCCTTACCTTCGAAGTATGGTATGTCACAGCAACAAAAATCAGAAGCCCGGTGGCAGGGGCAAGGACAAGTGCTGGGAGGTATTTCGCCAGCATCATTGACATATTATGGTTGTAAGACTTCAATTCCGACATTTAGAGAAAGATCTAGGAGCCGTGTCAATTTTTCAGTTGGAATTGCATCCTAGACTTCATATATGACGCGTACCGTACGGTTCGTTTGTTGGGAATTTTTAATGTTCAGTCTCCTTTATCCCAACTTCATTGACGGGCCCGTCGGCGGGAGAAACGCTTCAAAACAATGCCTTTAAAATACCCACTTTTTATTTATTGATTGCATTCCCTTCATTCAATCATTTTATATACACAATCTATAATATTTTTGTTTCATTCCGCCCGAACAAAAGTAAACTCTTGGCAACAGTGATTAGTGCTGTAGTAGTTGTATTCCGCAGACGCAACATGGTACCCAGCCTTATAAAACGCTCTGAAAAAGTTGATTGCTGGGTGAATAAAATCAAGCCCATTGGCAGTGTTGGGGCTTTGATAAAGCTCGAGAACTCCATCTGGTTGTTCCCACATGTGCATTTCAATGCTAATTTGTTTTGGCATAACCTTCAAGTGAAAGTTTTCGAGAACGGATGGCATGGCAACCCATTCAAAACCCTTAAATCATTTTTTTCAAGTATTTAAAATGAAAGTGGATACACATGTACACAAACACACACACACACACACACACACCTCAATGTCAATCTTGAAAAAGTCGACATTCTTGATATTCAAGTCATTTGTAATGCTTCCCCACGACTTGTAGATACTGTTGTTGACAACCTCGTCTTTTCCAAGACACCATGGGTAAAACTTGATGTTTTCGTGAGGAGGAGTCCAGGTTCCGGTGCAGTCAAAAGTGTAAACCTGTGAGAGATAGAGTGTGTGTGTAAGCAAGCGCCACTTGGGACTAAATGAAAAAAAAAAAAATTAAAACGCACCGTGCACGTGTTGTTGGTATGCGCCAAAATCGACTCTTCAAAGTCAAACTGTCCATTGGATCCCAAAGAGATGGCAATACAAGAATCCTCTTGAGGCTTGAAAAACTCGCCACAGCTCCACTTTCCACCGTCACCAATGCTCCCGATTCTAGTTGAAAGATTTACAACAGATTAATTTGAGAGTCCTCCCCAAGTCACACACACACACACCCCATACACACCTTCTGAAAAAGTTCTTGTCGCAGTTGTACGTCTCAGGAAACAAGGAATACAACTTCTCATTGTCAACAAGCGCCGCTTCTTCATGTGACATGGAGGCGGCAATGTTCCAGACCTTTTGGACGGCAATAGCGCGTTCATCGGCCCATGTTTTGGGAGTCACTCCATTCTTGACATTCTGCACTGTAAATTCGTAGTTCGAAGCACTGAATACAGATGTCTGATGGCCCTTTTTCCAGAAGGAGAAAACATGGTTGGCATCAATGACAGGCAGAAAAAAAAACTAAAAGCTTGCCCCATGCTTTTTTTTCCTACACACCTTGTTGTTACTGTATGTGACCGCGAGGAACGTCAAAAGCCCGACGGATGGGAGGAGGATGAGAGCTGGCAGAAATCGGGAAACGGCAGGAGCAGAGCGACTCAGGTATTTAGTTTCGGGCATAATGTGGAAATTCTTTTTTTGAATTCAGTTCGGTGAAAAGGAGAGTGCAGAGAATATAACAACGTACCTTCTATTTCTATTTGGGATTTCTTTTTCGTTCTTCTTTTATTTTAATTAATATTTGTATTTCTTGTTTTGACAGTGCTTGGTTTTTTTTGACGGGCTGGCGGATGAATAAACAGCCAATGAATTTATTTATTGAGTACATCCATCTCGCCCTGATAAATTGTACAAGTATGATACTTCTTGAATAATATTTATTCTACGCGTCATTCGTTCTATTTTTTTCAGAAAAGCAAATAACACAATATCTTCATTCTGCTCTGACAAATGTAAACTCCTGGCAACAGTGGTGTCTGCTGGCGTAATTATACTCGGCCGACGCGACATGGTACCCTGCCTTGTAAAATGCTCTAAAAAAGTTGATGGCTGGATGAATGAAGTCAAGACCATTCGCAGTGTTTGGCGTTTGGTACAGCTCTGGTACTCCATCTGGTTGTTTCCACATGTGCATTTAAATGCTAATTTGCTTCGGCATAACCTTCAAGTGAAAGTTTTCCAAAACAGATGGCATATGGCAACCCATTCAAAGCCCTAAGCAAGATACACAGTTATTAGACACGTAAAAACGGTCCTATACACAAAAAACACAAAAACCTCAATATCAATCTTGAAAAAAGTCAACGTTCGTAAGTCCCAAATCAGAGGTGATACTTCCCCAAGACTTGTAGACACGGTTGTTTACAACCTCGTCTTTTCCAAGACACCATGGAAAAAACTTGATGTTTTCATTGGGAGGAGTCCAGGTGCCCGTGCAGTCAAAGGTGTACACCTGCATACCGAAATCTCAGTCAGCATCTCAAGAAGAAGAAGAAGAACAAAGCAAGCGGCGTAAGTCTTACAGTGCACTTGTTCTTGGTGTGCGCGAGAATCGACTCCTCAAAGTCAAATTGCCCGTTGGATCCCAACGAAACAGCGACACAGGAATCCTCCTTCGGCTGGAAAACCTCTCCACAACTCCACTTGCCTCCATCACCCGCACTTCCGATTCTAAAATTTATGTCGAAAACGTTTAACACTTGTACCCAAGAAAACACTGACCGTGGACACCCGATATTGTGGGACAACTACAACTAAAAACATAGACACAACGCGTGACAATACCTTCTAAAAAAGTTCTTGTCGCAGTTGTATGTCTCTGGAAACAAAGAATACAGCTTCTCTGAATCAACCTGGGCCGCTTCCTCGGGTGTCATGGATGCAGCAATATCCCACACTTTTTGAACAGCAACAGCGCGTTCATCGGCCCACGTTTTAGCCGCGACACCAGTCTTGACATTGGCCAGGTTGAAGACAAAGGTGGGGACTCGGAGTCCCTGTTTTGAGTTGATGAATGCGCAGAGTTAGCTAGGACGCGTTGGAAGGTAGGGTGGCGGAAGGTTTAGTTGTTTTTACCGTTGAACCATCGTAGGTGACAGCCAGGAAAGTCAAAAGCGCTGCTGCTGGGAAGAGGACAAGAGCTGGCAGGAATCGAGCAAGTGCCGGTGAAGTGCGTTTCAATTCTGACATACTGAGTTGGAAAAACGCGTACTTTTGAGTTTGGTGTTTTTTTTTCTTTCCGTACTTGGTTTCATCTTGGCTTTTGTCCAGTCGGCGGGTGAAATGAAAAAAAAAAATCTGTCGTGAACCCCCCCGTCCTCTTTGTTTTTCAGTGTTTGAACAGAGAATCTGGCTGCTTCAAGAGAATAAACGCAATCCGGTGTCTTTTCCTAGACAACTCCATATAGATAACATTTTCCTTCAGGCGAGTAAACTTCTAATTAACCCTCAGATTAACCCTTCTGAAAAAAAAGACGATCAAGACTTTTTTGATCTGCAACGTTTCTTGATTGTTTATTATTGATGAAGAAAAAAACACATGGAAAAAGGGAGTAAACAAGAAGACTCGAACCATACAGTTTCCCTTCCTACCAACGTGTCTTGCACGACTGCACACAATGACACCGATCTTCGTGAATCAAGAGCAGATAGTCGGCCACCATCCGTCCTTGCCAATGACACGTGTTCAACAACTAGTCAAGACCAACCGCAACGGCCTTACGCAATGGGACAGACAACCTCAACTAGTGCCCCGAAGAAAGAGAAGCAGAGGCTGAAGCCTAAGACAGATGGTTTGTGCCAAAATATGTCGCCATAAAAACCAAAACCATCTAACTCTCCCCCAAGTTGAGAGCCAATCCATCATGTCTGACCGATCTGCAACGTATTTCCACATTGATCTTGCGGCTGCTCGGAGGTCTTCTGTTCCACAACCGTTGGCCTCCCTGCAAACAAACGTGGATAACCCACCGTCACGGCGCGAATCACTGCCTGCATCAATGTTATCGTCCACTGGCAATTCTATCGTGCGCACACTGAATCCTGTTGACGAGCATGGACAGGTTGGGATGGAGAAAACCAAGAAAGATCGCAGCAGATCTCTTGCGCACACCATTACTCAATCGTTTACAAACAACACTTTGATAATTACGAATTCAAATCAGCAACAACAGCAACTACAGCAGCAGCAGCAACAGCAGCAAATGCCATTGGTCCACGTTCAATCACCAACAACACCTTCCAAACCAAAACCCATCAACATTCATGGCACATCATCCATGGATTTCCCCGCTTCTCCTGTCGTAATTCCAATTCAACCTTCAACCGTAATATCTGTTAATAACGGCGATAGGGGTGGCGATGCCCTTGGTAGGGGTGTTGTTGGTGGTGCCGGAACAAAACACGTGTCTCAAACCCTTGAAAACGATCTCCCCTTTTTACCACCACCACCAACGCAACCAACCACACTAATACCACCACCACCATCCTTCAAACTCCTCTCCTCATCAATGCCGTCCTCATTCACGAGCTCTGTCTCAGATACGTCAAATAATCAGTCCCCTCGATCACCCACAATGAAGCACGCAAATGTCCGGAAATCCAGTTCCAGAAGTCATCATCACCATCACCATCACCATCATAACCATCAAAAACGTCATCAACCCAACAATAGCTCCAGCAACACATTTCAAAAAATTACTAATTCTAGTCGACAAAGGCATGCATCGGATGCGTCTCTATTATTGTCATCGAAAGCTGTGACTCGGTCATTTAATGACAGTGTATTAGAAGACGTACTGGGAAGTAAAGGACGAGCACGTGCGGCATCGTTGGGCACCTCCCATGGTGGTGCGGCTGGAGGAAATGCGAGTAGCCTGTGTCTCTGCTGTAATGGACGAGGTTGCGTCTGTTGTTGTGAAGATTGCCAAAACGAATATGAGGCGCAACAAAATGGGGTTGGCGACTTGGGAAGCGGTGGTGGTAGTGGTGCACCTGGCGAGGCAGATACACCACCTAGCCTTCCTCTTACACCTTTCAACAATCAAGTGAGTTTTTTTTTGAACCCTGTTTTTTTTGATCCCCTTTTATTTCAGTTTTTTTTTATTTTTGGTTTATTTATTTATTTACTTATTTTTTTTGTTGCTGTACAAAGGTTGGTGGCCACGCGCATTTTTTGCGATTTTCGGAAAAAGCGCTCTGTAAGCAATTGGACCAACGGGAACGCGACTTTTACGAGCGTATTGAAGAAACGCATCCAGAACTTAAAAAGTTTATGGCAACCTATCTGGGCATTGTAAATGTCACATATACTACACAACGAGAGCGACAACACGATGGTGAGAATGCACCCACCCCCGATAATTTAGAAACGGGGGGCACAAGTGCAGGAAAGTATGGCGGAATCTTTCCTCCGGGGAAGGACTGGCTTGTAGAAGGAACTCCCATTGTAGTTTTGGAACAGAACCGACATATTATCAGCGCCGAGGAGGAAAGTCATGGGTTCTTCAGTTCAGTGACATCACGGCATCAGCATCACCGGCGGCGGCATCATCCATCCTGTCCTTCCTACCGGCGTTTGGATGGAGAAACAGGGTTCGCATTTGGAATGAAGGGAAGTCTTGATTCTTTTGCAAATGCTAGTGGCAGAAACATATGTTGGCGCTGTGAGAAGGAGTTGGAAAGAGAACAACGGCCATCTGCGTATTCTCCGAGAAGGACGAAAGGATCCCTAGAAATCCCGCCACCGCCACTATCTCATTACGGATCATCGGCCCCAGTTTCGTCACCGTTGGGAATCTCAAGCTGCGTTCTTTGCGGGTCAAATACTGGAGGAATGCGCGTCAAGTCAAACCAGGAAGGTGTCACAAGCTCCTCCCTTGATAACCCCTCATCGTCATCGTCCGCGGCTGTAGCTGCAGACGCCATGTTGAGCCCAACATTCTCCAAACACTTCAACAAGAGGCTCCAACAACACATTTTCAAGGACGCATTATCTCCAAAGAGTTTACGACTACGATTGCAGCAGCTGGAATTGTCTGGCCGGATGGTGACTCGGAGATCTTTTGATGAACTGAGCAAGTCCAATGATGCCGTGGCCAACCACAAACAACAAAACCAATACGGATCAGATGCACCAACAAGCACGCCTATAGCTGGGCCGCCAGTGGATTCATTTGATATGGCCGTAAGCTTACTGGATTTAGGCGCTTCATCGTCGTCGACAACTGGTGGTTCGGCTTCTATTGGTACACAGTCAAAACACGATCGGACGGGGGACTCGACGAGACCTGGTGGAGCAATTAGTCCCCCATCGGGCTCTTTGTCATCTTCATCATCCAAGAAAAAACCGGTGGAAGATGATACTTCCATGGGGTTGTTTGAAATGTCAGATGACGAGTCAGGAGACCGTCGCGGGAATATAGAAACTGCTACCGGCACTGCAGGACAATCCAAGACGGCTGCGATCCCAATCAAGTATCGTCCTTCACCTGTTCCAGGAATGGCGATGAAATCTGGAAGTTTCACGAGTGGGATGAGTGCTTCCGGCGGAGTGAGCAGTGTAGGAACGGGGGGTTCTGCGTTCTCTACACCGAAAGCGAGCAGTATGATGGCTGGTGGTATTGCTGCCATTGCTGGGTCTTCTGGTAGTGGTGCGGGGACCGCAGTTTCGTCATTTCGGTATGACGACAACATGGTACTGCCGAGCTTGAATCGAAGATCGGTACCCTCGAGGATGTCGAGTCCGGCTTTCAAACCAGTGACGCTTCCAGATGTTCCAGATGCATTTGCAACCTCATTGATAACCAAACTTGCGGAGCCGAATGACGGACTTACTCAGAAGCAACATGAACAATTGGTGGAAGCCAATAACTCTGCTGAAACGGCCGCTGCTGCTGCTGTTGCTGCTGCTCCTGTGAAGGAATCTGGTGATGTACCTGTGGCCGGCGTAGTGGCGGCGGCAGCGGCTTCTCCCTCTGTATTGCCCGCTACAGCTGCATCCGCCGCTCCTCCTACTGCTTCAGCTCAACCTGCCGTGAATCCATGGGCCCTTCATGTTTACAACAACCAAATGTCGAAAATGCAAGCAAAACAAGCGGAAGACGAAGCCAACGGAACCTCCAGCGCGACTTGCAAAAATGGAACCATCAAGCCACCTACGCATCAGTTCTTGCTCTTGGAGGATTTGACAGATGGCTTGAAGCATCCATGTATTCTAGATTTGAAGATGGGGAGTCGGCAGCATGGTGTCAATGTTACTCCGCAGAAGCGAATGAGTCAAGAGAAAAAGTGCGAACGCAGTACTAGTAAACGACTGGGTGTTCGGATTTGCGGGATGCAGGTTTGAGAAAAACAGTTGCTTTTTTTTTGGATATAAAGAAAGTGTAAGCTAAGAATCTATCACCATCTTTTTTTTTTCTCCAAGGTGTATCAAACAACGACGAAAAGCTTTGTGTACCTGGACAAGTACGTTGGACGCCAAATCAATGCTGCGAATTTTCGCCAATCTCTTATTTCTTACCTGGATAATGGAGAGTCTATTCTTGTTGGCTTTATTCCACGCCTGTTGGAAAAGCTGCGAGCATTGTACGATGTTGTGAGCAAATTAACAACATATCGGTTCTATGCATCCAGTTTGCTTGTCTTGTATGATGGGGGTTGGCCTGAGATGCCGCCTCCGAATTTGAAGACGGGGGACAAGAAACCCGAACCTGATAACGACGCTTCTACGACGGCGGCGGCACCGGCCGCTGCATCTGCGCCTCACGATGATTCCGAAACACTAAACGAAAGCCGCGCAAACAATAATCGAACCACTTCAAAGCGGTCTTACCGAAGAACGAGTGCAGGCAACACTCTCAAATCTGCAACCAAAAAGCCTATCAGCAATGTTCATCACAAACACAAGAGAAGCAGCAGCAACGAAAGCAAGAGCTTTTCTGTTGTCTCGCCATCTAAGGAGCAAGAACCTGATGTTGGGAAGCAAAGAGTACCCGCTACGATGATGATGCCTGTCCAAAGCCAGCTACATCATCAAATTACCAATGCTACAAAGCTGTCGTCGTCATTCACAGCACCGACGAATAACGACGACGACAATGAAGGTGATGATGATGCCGACGCCGGCGGTGATGGACAGGAAGAGGAGGAGGAAAGCGACAATGAAAAGAACGACGCCAATTCTTCATATTCTTCGGATTCATGGGGAGATGATGGAAACGACGATGAATACAGTCATGCGGGAGAGGATGACAACTCTGATTACATGTGCGAAAGCAGCAGCGAAGGTTCAGGAGGCTATTCTTCCGGCGACAGTGATTTTGAGAATGAGAGTCTGGAGGACGGATGGAATGTGATTGCGTCGCATCGGCAATGTGTGAGGAATCATGAAGCGGATTTGAGAATGATTGATTTCGCGCAGTGTATCGCGAATGCGGATAGGTTGAAACCAATTGACGATCCGCCATCGTCTTCGGAGGAAGAAATTGAAGTGGAAGAGCTGGTGGAAGAAGGAGATGGGGAAGAAGAGGAAGGGGTCGATGTGTATGTTGATGGTGTTAATGGTGTGCCTGGCGGTAATAACCGGACTTATACTCCACCACGTCTGGTTAAGCGAAGGATTCGACGACGGAAACTTGCCCGATCTCTCCGCGTAACATTTCCTCCAACAACAAAGGGGCCAGATCAGGGCTACCTATTGGGTCTAAAGACTTTGATTTACTCTTTTGAAGATATATGGAAAGAGTATGGTGGAGGAGGCCATGTTCGAATTGATTCGTTGCCAGAGAGCTTTCGAAATCGAACGGGCGATATTGCGTTGTTGGCAAAACAGCAACAAGAAGATGCGACTTGAAAGGTAGTAGATAATAAATTTGTTTTATGTAGTTTTTGGGATAAAGTCATGTTTGTTTATGTTATGTTTGTATGTATGTATGTATGCAATTCTAATTATTTGTTTCCTTGTTGTTGTTGCTGTCTTTTCGCGTCATATTTACCCTTCCTCACTGCAGCAAGCTTTGCCCGGGCCTTTTCTAGCTCCTTCTCCATCTTCAAGATTGATACTTGAGCATCCATCTCCATTGCTTTTGCTGAAGCTTCGCTGCTTCCGAGAGCCTTCAAGTTTGCGCCAGTCAATACGTCTGATTCATTGAAACTGTTGAAAGCACCAGCTTCTTCGGCAGCCTTAACCAACTGATCTGTGGCGTGTGTTACAGCTTTACCAGCGGCTCTGAGACGCAACTGGGCCTGGCTGTTTGCGTCGACTCCGGCTGAAGACTTTGATGCAGCAATGAGTTGGGTGGTAGTAGACGCCACTGCTTTTGCGGAAGCAATAACGCGTTCGTGGCTGTTGTTTGTTTCGCCCTTCATTGCCTGGTTTGCCGAGTCACAGAGATCCGACGTTGCCAGCGCCACCTTAATCAAGCAATGAGTACATTGTATTTCATTCACTCCATCAAGAGTCTGAAACGCACCTGCTTTGCAGCCGACACTAGTCCGTCGCTCCACGTGCCGTCTGAAAAGTACACTTGTTTAGCCGTCTTTGCAGCAGGAGCTGCGGCCTTTGTCTTTGCGGCGACAGCGACAATCTCGCGCTGGGCCGTGGTGGCGCTGCGCACCAGGGCGCCCGTGGCGGCGGCAATCGCCTTTGCGGCCTCGAGGATCTGCTCGTCGAAGGCCAGGTCGTGGTTCGCGTCGCGCGGCGTCTGCGGCGGCTGCAGCGCGGCCAGCTTGCGGCTCGCGGCTTCGATCGCGGCGGCGGCCGACAGCAGCTCGCGCTCGGCGACAACGTCCGGGTCGTTCGGGTCGACGTAGCCCGTCGGAACAAGCCGCTGCGCCGCGCTGCTGACGCCGTTGAGCGCGCCCGCGAGCGCCTTCGACGCGCCCTGCGTGCCCGTCGCGGCGTTCGCCTTCAGCGCCGCCAGCAGCGCCTGCGTCGCGCGCGCCGCCGCTGCGATCGCCGCGAGCACGGGCGCGCGCGCGTCCGGCGGCGCCTTCTCGGACGCGGCCTTGCCGGCGCGCGCGAGGTCCTCGAGCTCCTTGCGCACGGCGACGGCGCGCGCGACCACGTCGTCCTGGCGGCCCTGCTGCGCCGCGGCGACGAGCCCGGCCGACGTCGTGACGAGCTGCTTGGCGAGCTGCATGACTTCGTCCGGCAGCGCCGTGCCCTGCGCCGGCGTGTCCGCCGCGAGCTCGGCGACTGCCGCGTCAATGTCCGCAATCGCGCCAGCAAGCGCCCGCTCGCCGCGGAGTGACTCGTCGCCGAGGAGCTTCGTGACGTGGACGAGCTCTGACAGCGACGTGAATGTAGTCCGCACAGATGCTTCCAGCTGCTCAACGAGCGCATGAGTCCGCTTTTTCGATGACGCGTCGTTCGCTGATTGGATAAGCTTGTGGAGCGATTCGCTGACAACTTTGGCAGCCAACAGGAGCTGCTGCTGCATGTTCTTGTCGCCAGATGATATGGATATGGCACCCTCTTGGGCCCGTTCTTTCAACACGCGAACGGCCTGAAGCGTGCTTGTCACGGACGATATCAAAGACTCTTGCGACCCCTGAACGGCAGATGCAAACCCTTGGACGGCCTCAGTCAACACCTTTGCTGAAGTAAGAAGTCCGTCCTTGTGTTTGGAAAAGTTGTCTTTTGTGTCTGTGGGGTCAAGATTCCCCGCTTGTGCAAAGATGAGAGTGGATTCCAGATCGGCAATAACATCAGTAACAGCAAGCAGTCCCTCTTCACAGGCTAGAATGGCGCGAGTCCCTTCCTTTGACGCATTCAACAAACTAGAGACGCTATTGCTCACATCTCGCCCAGCTTGGGCAAGTTTCAGACGACTGACATGATCGGCAGCACTTTTTGTACTCGCCAAGTTCATGGTTTCGATTAAACGTAGAGCCACTCCACCCAATTGCCGAACTTCGGCATAGAGCCCGTCCTTGATTTTGGCATCATTTGCTTCGTTGCACGCAACACCAGCAACCATGGCCAAGTTGTCATAATTATCCGCAATCTTCATGGCATACTCTCTAAACTTTTCTGCCGATTTCACTTTTGTGAGTACGTCCCCTACTTTTTCCACCAATTGCTTGCCAACAGTTTCCAATTCAGCACTGGCTTGCTGATAGTTCAATTTACTCTGATCCTGGTGTGCAGGGACCAGAGTATTGCTGCTTCCAGCAAGCAACGCATTAACTATTTTTTCAATTTTTTCTGCCGCTTTGGCATATTCCCCAGACTTGTCATGGGATCCTTCGATTGAAGAAATCAATTTAGTGACTTGTAAGCGAATACTAGCTCGCTCCTTTTCAATAAGGTCACTCGCTGTTGATTTTGGATCATTCCAAGATGTAGTTGACCCAGACTGTTTTTTAACAGTGATCATAAAAAATTGAATGGTTTCACTGAATTGTTTGACTTGATTCAGAATTTCAATTTGGGTATCAGTTTCTGGAGCGTTCGACGCGACTCCAATTGCCAAAGTGATGCACTAACGTTTTCAAGGGTATTGTCAATCTAGGTTTTTTAAAGAAGAAAAAAAACTCAAACCTTTTTGAAGTTTGTTGGAAGTTCACACACTGAATTTCTTAGTTGTGCAATATCCGTTAGAGCGGCTCTTGCCACGACATCTGTCAAGCTGGCCAATCCTCGAATCGTTTCGACAAACGCAGTTTTGTTGATGCCAACGACGGGTTCCAAGTTGTTGACTGTTGCATCCATTATTGCCGCATCAAGACTGGCGATATACTCTGTGACTTTTAAAACTGCCTCAGTGCATTCCTTCTGCCCTGGTGCATTGATTGTTACTGCCTCAATCATTTTGTGAATGGCTTCCGAGACCGATCGAATGCCATTGTTGAGTGCAATTTGATGGGTAGAGTCGACTGGGTTGGAGCAAAGATGTTTCACTGAATTCACAACTTCCTGAGCCGTTAAAATAACCGCCTTATTGGCGTCAAGCAGCGGTTTTTGGGCAATAGCTGATTGCGGAGAAATCTTGGCGGCAGTACCTGAAAACTCTGAACTCAATGCATACTGCACCAGTTTTTCTACAGTTTCCATTAAAGGAAGAGACGCCTTTTTAACTCCACTTCGCGCATCCTCATCGTTTTGTAATGCCAATTTCTTGATTGACACAACCAAACCAGAAGTACTAGCCGCAACCTCCTTGGCAGCCGCCACAAATTTCAATTTCGACGCCTGCGATATTTGAGTATCTGAAGACGATGAAACCACTTTACACAATGAACAGAGTCCAGATGTTTGTTTGGCCACTTTTGCAGCAAGCTCCAAAACCGAATCCTGTTTATTGGTTGGATCAACCAGTTTCCGACACGCTTCCTTGATTTCGTATTCAGCTTGCGAGAACTCTGATTGTTGAATCAGCGCGGGCGTGGCGGGTGTTGACGTGGGGTCTGAAATCCCAATCAAATAGGCGGCACGCGCGTTCATTTCAGTCATGTTGCAAACCCCCTGCGCGATATGAACGGTTTCAAGCGCCATTTTTAATGGATCCAAGGAAGACGATATGGCCACGGTTTTGGCAAGGTTTGATAGGTGGGTGCTGATTTGTTTGGATGTTTCGGCGATTTTGAAGTGGGATTCATTGTATGACTCTCGTGTTCCCAAATCATCGTTGATTTGACCTAATCGGTTCAGAGATGTCATGAGGATTTGGAGACTTTGGTTGCAGTCCTTGTGTCCGGGTGCGGGGAGAGAGCAGAGGTCTACAATCGCTGATAGTGCATTACCGGTTGATCTTGCATTGGCCAGAAGTTCGTTACGGAGACTATATTTTAGCAGAAGGAGAATTTAGTTTTCTTTTGAATTTGAAGAATGACAACTGACCCGGCATTCCCATTGTCAAGAGAAACACTTGTTGTGGATGTCAGCAACGTCTTGCAAGTATCGCAGACATTTAATACAACTTCTAGAAGCTTGGCAGATGCAGTCGCGTCATTGCAACTATGACCAAATACACATGCGGCTGTCATAAACTGTTCAAAGACCTTGGAAAATTCTAAAACAGCATGTTGAAGCTCAATAGGCGAGCTCCGAGAGGCCGAAGAAAGTCCATTTGCTGCTATTGTCAGCGAACTTGTAACAGATTGGAGCTTTTCTTGGGCAGTCACATATGACTCTGCAGGGCTGGTATCAAATTCAAACCTTCTCGCAATAAGCGTGTCTGAATAATCCTGAACAAGCTTCAAGGTAGAAACAAGTTCTTTTCTCCCAGGTAGCCGCATCTCCATGTCTAACAGCGCTGTTTTCGCAGCTTGCACAAGAGCATCTGGATTATCTCGCGACCCACTGTCCTGACACTCGGTGTTGGTCTTTGCGGCGTTGATTAAAGCAGCCAATGTTCCAGCAACCCCCGAAGCGGCCGCTTTGATGCTAAATTTGAAATCAAAATCCGAGCCGATGGCGGATGACATCATTGAAGTTGTAAAGTTAATCGCCTGAAGAGCAACAACAGCTTCTGATGCACTCTGACCAATCACTTTCTCGTCACCGATTAAAATTGCTTCTGAAAGCGTTTCAATGGATGATTGGATATCCCTGACACTTTTTTCAAGTTTCCATGGAATAGATTCCTTATTCAAATCCTCCAAACTGACAACATGGGCTTTAGAAAATAGAGGCGTGATATGCAGCTGCTCCTCTGAACTGTTCAACAGCTCGTTTTGAATTGATTCTACAGAGAATATAGCAGACTGTAAGCGAAGATCCGAGCATACATTCTCTGCAACGGCAACGGCTTTTTCAAGAGTACTGAGATCAGTTGCATTTTGGTTCACAAGAGATACCAAATGTGCTTGGGCAGATACATCGCCGATCGTTGGGGCGATTGTGCGTGCCGCTTGAATAAGCGATGACATGGCAGGTATGATTTTTTGAGCCTCAATCAATAGATTACTTTGAGATATCAAGTTTTCAGGATCCAAGCTGTGGGATTTTAGAGTGCTTGTCAACGTCGATGAGAAGTCCGAGATGAGTTTTACTTGTTGGTTAAATTCAATTTGAGAGGCTTGGTTTCGATTCGATGAAGCAGACACTTGGGCAGCCGATATCAGTAGATTATGAGATGCCAAGACGTCTTTAACCGCTTTGTTGAGGCGTTGGAGGGTTTTCTTTTGTAGTTGATGACCTGCTGCGTCATTCACTAGTTCTTCTATGTATGAAACAGTGTCGTGTAGAATTACTACACGATCTTTTTCCCCTGGAAATCTTGCTGCTTCTTTTGCGGCCGTTACCATTTTTGTAGTGAGCTCGGCGAGACTGCGTGCCGTTCTCATCATTTGCTCACGATCATCCTCATTTTCTTGTTCAAGAGACACCTTTTTAAGAGCATTCACATATTGGGTGGCAGACACAGTTAGTTCCTTTGCAGATGAAATAATCTCTTCTCCTGTGGCACAGTGCTGCAGAATGCCCTCAATTGATAACATTACTTGATCATATTCTAAATCCAGTGGACCAGCTTCATAGATGGCAGCGCTCTGTTTTGCGCGCTCCAACAATCTGTTGATGGAATCTTCGATTCTTTGAACACACTCATGAATAGATTCCAAGACAACCGGGTTTCGCGAAACTGATGAGGATTCTGAAACTTTCAACACAGCCCCTTTAACCAACATTGTTGCTTCCACAAGTTGGTCGAGACAAATCTGTGACGTTACAGCCGGTGAAATGACGGTGGTGCATGCAACCATTTGATTTGACAAGTCAGCCGCAAATTTCGCGTCAGTGGCAATCTGCATTTGAATATTTGGGTCTCCAATGGCCTCGGAAGCCAACTTTGCGCCATGCACCAAGTCTGCTATAGCCCGAGACACTGATTTCGCAAGCTCAAACAACTCGTTCTGAGTGTCGTCTGATACCTCGAGTCTTCCAATCAATGTTAGCAAATCACCTGAAGTTAATGCGACATTCTGTCCTGCATTGTACACAGCTTCTTTGGAACCGCCCCGGCAAATAAGCGATTGAAGGGTTTCAACGTATTGAACAGAAGCTTCATATACTACTTTGGAGCAGTGCACAAAACTCGCTTTATCATCTTGACTTCCAGCTAATGCTGACAAGAGTTTCAGCCCGTTCGTCATTTGGGATAGATTCGACGTGAGAATGTTGATGCTCCGCGCTATTGATTCAAAATCCATGGCTTCATTGTCGGACGTGAGAAGATTGACAATTGCACCACAATAAGCAAGGTGCGAAGTCACTTGAGAAGCCACAGATTCGACATTGGACTCTATTGTTTGCTGCTTCCATTCCCTACTGACAGGATCATCCGTCAACGGTGGGAGTTGAATCTCGTTCTCCACATCGCGAGTGGCGTTGATGAGAATCGCCAAACCATTCGTGAGCGTATCAATCAACGAATGATGAGCTCCAAGAGTTTCAAATCCTCCGTCGTAGCTGCTAGTTGTCAAGATGGATTTTGTTGTAAATGCTCGACTGTTTGTTGCCGTTAAAACTGTGCCAACTCTGGTTTCGGTGGCCTGCTTTTGACCAGTAGAGATGATGCCCGCATTCACCGCCCGTACGGGTTTGACGTATTCTTCAGTTGTCATGAGGACTTCTTCTTCTTCGTGTAGAACTTTGTCGGCCTCCTTCTTCTTTTTAAGTATAATGTCGATGTACCCCGCAATTAACTGCGAAATTTGCTCTCCTTCACTGGTTTGAACTGTATAATATGCATCGGCATAATCTCCAAAATCAAGTGTAAAACTGTTGACGGCAGCAGCCCATCTTCTTAATTGAGTCAATGGCCAGGTTTTGATTATATCCTTCGTTTCAACATCTAATCGCACAAGGCTCTGCTTGGTGACACCCAAAAGAACGTCCACAAACTTGTTTTTTTTTGTATGTTTCTCTTTGACGAGGAAAAATGTGATGCCGTATGTTTTCAGCGAACTAAGGGGAAGTGCAAATCAGTTGGATGAATGTCTATCTTGTTTCAACTTTTCTTTTTAAACACCATACCGACTAAGCTGAACATAACGAAACTTTGAATTCAGTTCTGAGAGTCCTTGAAGTTTGGAGTGCTCGTTTATGATTCTCTTGGGTAAGTCTCTGTTGTTTCGATATTCCGCTGGAACCAGCTCCTTCAGTCTATATGAGTGAGAAAATAAAAACGCCTTCAAGTCAATAAAATTGCTATTATTTGCATGTCATAGCTCCTACTTGATACTCGATGCTTTGTGTTTGTCAGGCTCGTGGTTTCCGTATTGACACTGGAACTGTATGGCTGCGAATTGAGCAGCTTCTTCTAAAGTACATGGGTGCTTTCCGGATATTATCATTTCTTTCGCTTGATTGAATAACAAGTTCAACTGTATGGGATCATTTCGGTCAATGTTCTGATCCGTGTAGAAGAATTTCTTCTTCAAAACAACGGCTGCTGATTCAACCACTCCTTGTTCGCGTAATGTGAGTTCAGGATTTAGCCACTTTGCTGCGGAAAAAATTATACATTTGGGATTTAGAAAAACACGGTTGTGGTGTTGGTTTCAGCAACTCACATTCTTCCAATTCGTCTTTTTTCTTATTCATTATAGGTAAAATCGAATTCAAACTCATTGTCGATGAGGTTTTCGCGTTTGAGCTTTGGGTGGGCTGTGATCCAGTGGGGTTTACTGACACATCGAAAGCAAAAGAATATTCTTCAGGGTTGTGGATTCCTATATATATAAAAAAAGAATGTGCACTGTCTCGGTCAATGCAAAAAAAAAAGCAGCTGTGGTCATACCAATCCTTTCGCAAACAGCGCTAACTAATTTACAAACTTCCAAACTCTCATCGACCAACACTGTCTTGATACTTCCATCTAGAGTTTTTACTTTCAAGGGAGCGTGTTTCTTTTTCACTTGGAACAAATCCCCTGTTTTAACGTCGTAGTAATCCAGTACTTTTGTTGGTTTGAGCCATTTTCCAGTGTCTGGCCAATAGAGACCGTGATCATTCCCTAGACTTGTCGATCCATCAGAAAACTTGGCTCTAATCTCAGCCATCATATCATGAATAAACATGGTGCTAGAAAACTGAGAAAACCCATCAGTTATACTAGTTGTTTCGAGGTGATGATCACACACGTCGTTCGCATGAAACGCGGTACAACACGGGACAAAAAAAAAATTAAGAATCTAACCAACCTGCATTGTTTTCGTAGTTCCTTGGTCGACGCAGTGGATCTTTAGCGAGTGGAGATGGGAAGACATTTGGATAAAGCCGAAAACGCGACCAAAAATAATACTAAAAAAATATTTCTTGTATATATATTTCATTTATTTAATATATTTTATTACTTTATCATCAAAGTTTTGTAAGAGCTGCCAAAACCTTCTCAGAACAACTGGATTCAGCCGATCGAATCTTATCGACTTTTTCCAAGACCTTCACAAACTCATGTTCCAAAACACTTGTTTCTGGCAGAAACCCATTCGTCGATTCATCGCTAAACACAACAGCAGACCCATGGCCCCCTCCTACTCTTCTCAAATAACCTTTCAACACAGCATGAACAGCACCAGGTGTTCCCAAAAGATTCTGTGGCAGATCAAAAACAGCAACCACAACTAGGAATGCCGCTAATTTGGACTCATTGATTATAAGGTCCAGAATAACAGACGTTATGATCGATTCGTATATTGCACTAAATTTGGCGTTGAATGCAGATCTTCGTTGAGCTATTGACTGGACGATATGTGGCCATATCTTCGTTCTTGACAACTTGCAGCCGAACCCGTTCCCGAGAATCAAGAAATGAAGAATCTGGTCTTTGGCAATATTTGTTGTCGAATCGTCGGCCATACTGGCTAAGTCAAGAAGAGCTGGAAGACTACTGGAAGCGACATCATGATCAAGGCAAAGCAGAGAATGTTTCACCCATTCCAGAGTAGATTCTGGACTGCTCTGGGATGCCAAATACTTCAGCAACCGTTTTTCGGTTTCCTAGAATAACTGTAAATAACTCTTCAAAGGTATG
Source organism: Obelidium mucronatum (assembly GCA_025765595.1). NCBI lineage: Eukaryota > Fungi > Chytridiomycota > Chytridiomycetes > Chytridiales > Chytriomycetaceae > Obelidium > Obelidium mucronatum. Next base: position 78,936 of record JAIVFH010000075.1, on the reverse strand, counting down.
TCACGAAACCTACAATTTCAAGCTCTCCGAAAGTTTTAAATCGCAAGGTCATAAGAAGGTCAAAGTGTTTGTTTTCAGCAGCTTTCATCAAGATGTCTACTTGACATTGAGTGAACAAATCTTTGGGCAAAAAGCCGTTATTCAAAGATTCGAGCAACACAATCAGTCCTTCACAATGCTCCGTTGTTTTCGAAATAGCAAGCAGCTTTTGGAATAGTGGAATAAACAACGCAGCATCCTTAGTTTCTTCGTCTTGGATCTAGTGAAATTTTGGCCGTGAGTGAGCTCGGACACCTTCTCAAAAACAAACGCATTACCTCCACGCCCCAGATATTCCGAGTAATAGATTCGACTTTGGCAGTTTGAATGTCTTCAACAGGAATTTCTTCATAACCAAAGTACTGTGAAAGCCAATATTTCAGAAAATCCACGATAAATAAGCAAAAAAGGGCACATACCTTTTTAACCAAGGAAATCAAAGAAAGACGCACATCTGCAGAAATGGAATCTCTATGAAGAGCAATTATACCCACGGTAGTATCCCTCAAGTCCACAAAAAGACTTTTCGCAAAGTCGGTGCCATCATCGAAATCCAAGTCATCATCCCATCCGGCATCATCCTTGCCCGAAATAGCCGACACTTCATCTGGTGAAATACTACCGACTGCAGCTTGAAACAGTCTATCGAGGGCATCGGATGGGGATTCTACAATTCGCTTGAATGCCTTTTCATGAAAATCAAGGCGAGGAGCTCCAACTACAGCTAATACGGCGTCCCGATAGATTTGCATGACATTGAAAAAGTCTACAGTCTCAGGAAATCGTGTCTCCAAAAGCTGGCAAACTTTGTTGATGATGGAAGGCGAAGCCCCGCTGATCACCATCTTCATGCATAGAATAATATTCTTAAAAAAAGGAGAAGAGAATGTTTGGTTAACAGATCTTGGACAACAAAAGGGAAGCATACTTCGTTAAACTCAAGGAAGGCTGCATCAAATTGATGGATGCGTTCAAAAGGAACAGTCTCATTATTTGACTTGTCTTCTATTCGGTGCAAGTCTTCGATGAGTTGAAGGTGGCGCACAACTGGATCAAACTAATCAAAGAAAAGTATGAGAACAGGAAATGAAAACGACGGACAACCATTACCTCGGCATTGTTTGCAAGCCTTTGTTTACACTTAATAGCGAGCTTTTGCCTCAATTCAATTGGGGCAAATACGGCCTATTCCAACGAGATTTATTAAGCAACACTAACTTGAAAGGAATCAGTCTCACCTCTGGGCCCACCAAGTATATTTCTTGTATTCTGGGAATTTTATCAACTGAAATGAAATCCATAAGTGCCGATACTTCAGAAAAGTCTGAGTATGTGACACTTTCGTCTTGATCTTCAAATTCAATGATCTCCAACTTCTGTTCTATCAATGGATCAGACAGGTAAGTCAAAATTTCCTTGATATCCATGGTATTAACGTGTTTGTCTTGAAGAAAATAATGCTCGTCCGGAAATATCGACAAAAAAGTCAAGTAGCGCATTCTGAATTTCAAGTCAACAATAAGCTTAAAATACTTTCTAAAATTTGGTAGATTTGAATAACCTGGGCAAAAGTTGAGATATGTCGAGAAATGCGGCCAAGGATATATTGTTTGCAAGAATCGCTTGGTAGAACTCAACAAGCAATTCATTGCCAACGTAATTGTGAGAAATAACTTGATCGAGCGTAATAGACTCCAAAAAGATTCCCGAATGATTTGACGCCATAAGTTGAATCATGGTGTTGCGAGCATTCAGCTGCTCAGCAATCTCACTCTGTTGAGAGAAGCGGTGTCCCAAGTAGCTGTAAAAGAGAGCAATCTTGGGACCATTTTCACTGGCAACCACTGCAGTTTTCATGCCACAGAGTTTGCCAATTTCGTCTTCTCCCAGCAAGTCTCCAAATTCAGTCAGACTGTGGCGAATCACCTCAGTACTGACATTCTTGGCTGAAAACAACCAGCAAATATGTTCAAGCGCCAACAGTGAAGACGGCACACCCAACCCATCACAAGCCGCCAGGACGTCATTCAGCAGACTGGACTCATTAAACTTTTTCGCAATAGAAAGAAGAACTTCTTTGCGATAGCTTTCATCAGACTGAAACAATGCCTCATCACAATTGGTTGCAGATATTATCAACTCGATGACCTTGTTACTATGACTTGATTTAGTTCGAGAAGAATACATCACAGCTGCTTGGAGAGCCAGGAAACTGGGCGAATCTTCTCCAGAAGCATACACCTTTTCCCGAATAACGTCGGAGTCAATGGCCTTGATAAGATCAACAGGTACGACGTCCAACAATCCTGGAAGAGCGTCCCATCTTTCCGCAGCAGGGACAAGAAATAGGAATACCCGGAGAGAGTACATGTAAACGGCAAGGAGGTCATTGATCCTGTTGGGCTTCAAAGAATTGAAGAAATCTTGCAGAAATGAATCCTAAAAAGTTTTTTTTGTAAGTAAAATAAAACGAGGAAAGATTCAACCTCACATCCTGTATGTCCAATAAAACCAAAAGAGCAATTTCAATATCGCCTGCTCGAAAATATTCTTGAGCCAATGTCAACAAGAGCGAATCATCTTCAAATCCACCAGCATTTACACCAATTGAGCCCCCTCTTCTCCTCTCAAACGCAGATTTACACCCTTGAACGAAACTAATGTTAAAATACAATTCCGTAAGAGTTCTCTTTTCAGACAACTTCTGAACAGTTCCATGGAATGGGTACATATCATGGGACGACATTTCCAAGGCCGTTTTGCAAAAGAAGTCATGCTTTGGCAACACATTATCTCTTCCTCCAGACAATTCTGTTGCAGAGGAAGTACCAGGAAGCTCAGTCAACATTCCATGAACAAAATTGACGCAATCGGAATAATTCAATGAGCTCAAGTCGCTTCCATGACCTAGCGGACGCGCAATATCCCCCGCACGCAATAAATCTAAAATCTCAAGCATCCCTCCAGGCTCACATCGCTCCAACACAAATCCCACGACTCTCTTCTGAAAGTCTGCATCCAGTTCGTCTCCAACTTCACGAAGGATACGCACACAAGTCAACCACGATTCATCTGATCGCGTCAAGGCAACAGTATCTTGCTTGCCATTTCGCGATTGCTCGGACAGAACAGCTGCCATCATTTCCTCACAGATTTTGATAGCGAATTTGGCGTCGTGTCGGTCCAATGCCCAATTGGCGATTATCCCGCGCACAGACATGTCGATTTGGCGCTGTTTGGGCGATAAGCCGTCAATTCCATGTAGTTTGCGTGCAATTTCCAGAAAGACCTTCACGTCTAGAGACTTTGTGGATGTACAGCCATAAACGAGTGAAGAGACGATATCCATTCGGTTTGTATTGAGACGAATTTGAATTGGCAGAGGCGCTTGGATGGACAGCGTGGAGCAGAGACGATGTATTTGATGAGTAGCTTCGATCAAACTCATTTCAGTTTGTATCGTTGGTGTTGTGGGGATGATTTTAAGGCTAGAGTGAAATGAATGACATATTTAGGTTGCGTTAAAAGTATAAATGACCACAAACATGAACAACTCACCACTCCACTGCCATCTTCAAATATCCCCGACGCATGTCTCCAACATCAGCATTATCATACAGCTCTTTGGCACAATCCACAACCAAATCATGAATAGTTTCTTGATTGATGAAAAGCGACTGCCCTTCAGAACCTCCCATCAAACGTTTTGCAAGTGAAAACCCTGCAAAGTAACAAATAAGCAACAGTAGAAAAAACAAAACCAACCAAGATCGTGCAAAGAAAACTAACTTTCTTCCTGTAGAATGACTTTGAAGAACTCCTTGACAATATCCTCTCCACCCACATCAGCAAAGAGCTTCAATGTTAGCAGATAACCAAGATCTTGATAGAGCGAAACCCATTTTTCGTCTGACGCCCCAATACCGTCATGCTGCTCAGCCATCAATGAGCGGCCCATTTTGACACACAAAAGCCGCTTGGCATTCTTGGTTTCAAATTCCGGTGAAACTAGATACTCCAAGGTAACAGGAACATTGTGTCTTTGCAACAACTCCAACGTTTCTAATTGAGTCTCGAATAAAGAAACTCGCGATTCAAGGTTGGTAGTCTCCACTTGAGCGTGTTGGCTGGGTTCGAATTCGAATTCTGTGTCCCATCCATCACTTTCAGTGGGAATGTCGTCTGCACTACTTGCTGTGAATGGAGGAATACACTTCATCAGACGATTTAGAACGCTCAGGGCACTGTCTGATGAGGGGATACGATACGCGCAAGTCAGTATTAAATCAGATAGAGCGGTATTGCTTCGATTCAAAACTCGGTCCACTTGCTTCGAGCTTGATGAAGAATGCTCAAAAACCGTGACCACAGTTTCAATATGCTTAGCAGACAAATTGACGAGATAGACATCTAAAATCCCGTCAATATCATCACTATTGCTACGATTCAGAAATGGTATCACTGCAGACTTGAGGCGATTGCAAAACATCTGAGGATTACTCTTGACTGGATCCAACATCATTTGCACAACATCGTTTGCTGGCATGTTTCGCAAATCATTCAAAGTTATTTTTCCAACCTTGTCATCGCCGAGTTCATTTGCCAGGTCGTTCAAAGTTTGTAGTTCACTTGTTACGCTCTCCAAACCAACTACATTGAATTCCTCCATTGCCAAGTTTAAAAGGGATGCCGCCAATTTGCTGTCAAACAACTCTCCCTCAATTTGAAGGGCTCTGCCGATATACCAATCTCTAACATACGTGGATGGTGCCGGCCATGATATCGGTGGCGTAACGTCAGCCAACTTTTTAGCACCTTCTGTGAACTCTTTAACTAAATCTTGAACCGAAGTCGTGGTTTCCGTCCAATCAAGATTCCGCCTCCACGGTTTTGACGACATCCATACAATTTCAAGACCATTCTTATCGCACCTTGGCAACAACTTTTTCAGTGATGAATCCCAACAATCCATCATCAAAGGAAAGTGTGACGCGACAAAGAATCGATGACCCCATGCTTCTGACCAGTGTCTCGTCATCAAAACTTCAACAGCTTTCAGATGTCCTTGCGACGCATGCCAACAAGCCAAATACAGCAAATCCGCCTCTCTGAACATCATAAATAACTCTCCAAATTCAATACCAGCACTGACTCCATCTATCGGAACTGCTCCAGTTTCTTGAATTGCCTCAAGAGTTGTCAATAAATCCAACTCTTTAAAAGCTCTTGCTCTTGCAAGACACAAATCAATCTTGCTCACGACTTTTCCACCCTCATCGGACCCAGTATTCAGGCGTTTACTACCTGCCTCGCTTTCACTACTGCTACCTCCACCAAACATTGCCTCCACTTCACGTTCCACGTCTTCCAGCTTTACCTCTTCACTTCGACGCAACACCTCTTCCAAACCAGACCGAATTTCCCGAGCGTCCTTTTTCCGAGGATCAAAACACTCTTTCAAAATCCACGTGGTATCTTGTACTTTTTTCAAGATGTCTGTAATGTTGGTGTTGGCTCCCTTTCCCTTGGCTGGGGAGCTAATAGATGACTGATACATGTGTTTGTGTATTATGTCTTGTGGCAAGTTATTCGCGACACATATTTGGAAAGCTGTTTCGTAATCTCCCAACGCTACACGAAGACGAACTGAAGACAACGGAGACGGGTGGTGTAAGATTGTCAGTAGATTCGCTTCATTTCTTCCGGAACCAGTGGCTTGGTTTAGCAACTCTCTTGTTTCGATAAGCCCTTGAATAGATTGAGATGGTGGTTGGGATTGAGGAATATTCATGACTTCATTAGTTTCCAACAGAAAAAGTTGCTGGTTCCGCCAAATAGACAACTGAAAATATGATAAACTGGTGCGTGCAAATAAAGGGGGCGTTTGTGGCGAGATGGGAAGAGTGACTATCATCAAGAGGCCGTCATTAAAAGAAAGAACGATAGAATCGGACGACCACCATTCGGCATCGACAAGGATGCAAGTTTTAGCAGTGGATGGAGCATTGTGGGCTGATCGATATGAGGCTAAGTCCGAAGATGGGTATTGATGCAACAATAGAAGAGTTTCCTTAAGCTCCCAAATGGAGAGTGATCCCGCACCGTCGAACGTCAAAAGTTTGGAACCATACTCTCTGATGCCACTAATAGTTTTCTGATATGTTTGAATGGCGGTATCTCTAGCAGATTGAAACTGGGTGAAACCGAGATCCGTCACCATGTCGACCAAGGTGTCAAAATACGACGGAGCAGAGGAGATCAAGTCCATCTCCTTCGCATATGCTGTAACATCTTCTACTCCGTTACCATGGATATATGGCGCTGTTTCCGTCACAGAAAACAAAACAAGTGGAGAACTATTGCCTTTCGATCCAACACCAGCCACAATCAACCGACAAGTGACCGGATCATAAGAAACCGAACTGACAACGCGAAACAAGCTTCCCAAGAAAACGGCCGACCGAAGCCAAGTGTTGTTGCTGTAAAGCGCAAATCCAGCCAGGGAATCGTGGCAGTTGAGGACATTTCCTCTTGAATTCACTCGAACAAGAGACTGCCGCCAGAAGGCAGAAGCGTTTGGGGTTGTTGGTTGGCTTGTTCCCTGCAGAACCTGCTCCAAAACATCGGGCGGTGGAATATTGAAGAGGCGGATTCCAGCGTTGTGAGAAACGACAGCAATCACTGAGCTAGAAAGAAACAACAGTCCCACGGGAGGATCGAAGGGTTTCTCTGCCGCAGCCCCATCTTGGGTTTTCTTTTAGGAGCGAAGAGAGATGATGGTGGAAGGGAATACTACCTTCTACTTCGACGCAGAAGACGGGCAGCCCCTCGCACGACACGATCCGGATGCTTCCGTCCGAGAAGGCCACGGCCAGCAGCGCCGAGTTGCCAGACCACGCCATGGCGACGGGCGCCGCGGGCGGCGGCGGCAGCGGCACCGCGTGGGTCGGGGCGCCGAGCGACGCGCGCGCAAACAGCTCGAGCCTGGCGGGCGTCAGATGAGTCATCAACAAACAAGCGCAACGCACCGGAGTCCGCGCGCTGCGGCGACGCGCGCGCCGGCGCCGTCGGCGGCAAGCCGGCGGAAGCGGCGCCCGCCCGCGGCCGCCGCCGACAGGAACACGCGCGCCGCCGCCGTCAGCCCCGTGGCCACGCCTGCGCCGTCGAATGCCGCGTCTTTGCCGTCGCCCGGCGGCGTCTGCAGGTGGACGACGTCGAAGGACATTGGGACACAAAATAATATAATATTAAAATAATTAAAATAAAATAACACGGAAAAGATGGGCCGCTCGATCGAGATTCCCCTGCGCGAGCGCGATGAAGTCCTGATTATCGGTGAGCGTGTGCAGGCACTGCTGCTGGCGCTGGAAGTCGCTGACCAGTCTTTGCTGCAACAACGACAGACACGGACGAAATGGCCACCAACGCCAAAGAAGAGAACGACTACATTCTGAATATTCTTACCGATGAACGGGCCCCAATGAATCTATACTCGGACTTTGCTGTTGAGTATTGTGGCTTCAAACACAAGACTGTCATGGCTGATCCATTTTTTTTTTTGTTGGTCAACAGCGGGAGTTCCATCGCTTGGGTATTACGGACTATGTCGAAAAGGCACTTGAAATGGGCGCGGAACGAGGTGTGTACGATACTGGACTAGCACCTGATGTCCGGTTGAAGGTTGATTATTCAATTTTCAATTGAGTAATGCTGCTCTGAGTTGATGGCATTTGAGCCAATTTGGGATGCAAGGATGCATGCCTTGACTATCATTATCTCTCTTCTGACACATGTATCAAATAACGTCAGGTGCGAATGAAATGCTCAAAGATGCTTCCTATGTCAAGATTCTACATGCTCTCGCGGTAAGTCATGGTTACAAGATGTACAAGAATTCACTCAAATTTTACAACAGCTACACTTCATTGAATCGGCTGCATCCATCTCGAAAACCGACTCTCATTCAAACGGAACGACACCACCTGTCTCACGATCCTCGCTGATCTCAAAAGCAACTGAATTACTAAACAAAGCCGACCATATTGACGGCAAGAATATTTGGACAGCAATAGTACGCGGGAGCTTGGCACTCGCCAGCGCAAAGTGGGCAGACTCCATCAAGGCATTTACATTTGCAGCAAATGCAGACAACAACAATTTAGCAGCCTTAATGGGACTTGTACGGAGTGATTTTCTTGTGCCACTTTTTTCCCTCCTTCTTTGTATTGAAGCGAAACACATCATCAAAAAAAAAGGGTGCTGCTCAGTTCCGTTCTCAAGATTTCAAGAGCGCCTTGAAAACTTACCAAAAGATTCTGACATTATATCCAACGTTTTATACTCCCGATCCACGTATAGCGATTGGAATTTGTTATCATCGCCTGTTGATGACAACGGAAGCCCATGCTGCGTTTCAGCGAGCAGCTGAGCTTAACCCAGATAGTCCCGATGCATTGATGCTATTGGCTAGAATGGAATGGAATCAAGCGCGAGAAGAAGGAAATGTGGATGTTCTGGAGGCGGCCGTGGAAAAAGTTAAAAAGGCGTTTTTGGGTGACAAGGGGGGCCGAAAGAACGGGGCTGTCCTTAATTTAATTGCAGAGGGGCTATATTTCCGCGGTGAATATGATAAGGTCCTCTTGAAATCCCCTTGTTTTTTTGAAGTCCAAGAGGAAGGTGCTGATTCTGGATCCCTAGGTCGAAGTTGTTTCCAAGGCTGCGCTCGTTAACACAGATTCTAATGTGGTAAAAGCGGAAGCTTATGGTGTCATGGCCAAGTCGTTTCATTCGCAGGTATGGTACAGGTTACTTCTTAATGACACTTTGTAACCGTTTTCTTGTTGTCAGGGAAACTACCCAAGTGCTTTTGAAATGTATTCCAAGGCCGCTTCACTGAATTCAACTTCAATTTCTTATCAATATGGCCTTGGTCAAATGTATATCCACCAAGGCAAGGATGTCCCTTATTTCAATTGTGTGCTTCAATTTAATATTCTTTTACACACAGGTGAATTTCAAAAGGCGTTAGACTGCTTTGAAAAAGTTCTGGCCAAAGATGAAGAGAACTTGGAAGCACTCAAGGTAGTGACTACTGCTGCTAATATGCAACGTTGCTCAAACTTGTTAATTGTTAGAAAGTGGCATCTTTGTGTTCAGAGCATCCAAAGTTACACGAAAAAAGTTTGCTGTATTTTGGGAAACTCCAGGCCTTGATTAAAAAATTCAATGGGGAAGAGACATCAAAAGCGGATCATGCAGGATTATTTCCTGATCCTGTTATGCAGGTTGAATTGGCTAAAATTTATGAGAGCTCGAATCCAAACCTTGCCTTAAAAGGTGCTCGATTTTCTTCTTCTGTTTCGCTTTCTTAAATCTCAAGGTTTTGGATTACTTAGGGTATTTAAATGCATTATCAAAATTGGAAGCTGGAGGGACTACTCCTGCTGCAGTGGAAGTCCTAAATAACATTGGGGCTCTTTATCACAAGGACGCACAAACACAAAGTCTGCATCTCTCCTCAAATCAACGTCTCTTTTCTTAACAACTGAATTTAACAACACAAATAATAGAGGACTTTGAATTGGCAAAGTCGTATTACGAACGAGCCCTTGCAGCGGCCGAAAGCGCTCCCGAAAATACTGATAAATACGAATTACGCATCACCATTCAATACAATCTGGCACGTCTCCACGAGCAACTCGGAAATATATCTGCAGCCTCATCTGAATACAACTCTATTCTTGAATCACATCCATCCTACTTTGATTGTTACCTCCGTCTTGCATCCATAGTCACTCCAAAGAATTTCAAAGAATCTCGATCGCAAATCAAGAAGGGGTTGTTTGTGGATCGGAGAACTTCTTTGTTGATGTTGGGTTCCTCGTACTTTGAAGACTCATCCAATAAGACTAATTTAAGAGATGCGAGGAAAAGTTTTGAGGAGGTGCTTCAAAATGGGGATAAGAATGATTGTTTTGCGCTTTGTAGCGTTGGAAACATTTATTTGGTTATTGCAAGGTTTGACCCAAAGCAGGTTCGTCATCTCTCTCACACACGCCATCTCTGTTTCTCTTGCTCTCCTCTCTCTCTCTCTCTCTGTGTTTGACATTTTCAAAAAACAGAAAGAATTACACGTCAAGAAAGCGCTTGAATTCTTTGACAAGGCTGTTCGTGTTGACAACAAGAATGTTTTTGCTGCTACAGGGGTTGGCATCTGTTTGGCAGAGTTGGGGAAATATGACCATGCCAAAGACGTGTTTACCCAAGTCCTTGAAGGAGCTGCCAATATGCCATCCGTTTCAGTGAATCTAGCGCATGTTTTGGTTGAGCTTGGACAAGTCAAGTTGGCCATTACCCATGTAAATTTCAAATGCTCACTCATTGATATTTCTTGAAGTTAAATAACCCATCTTTTATTATTCTCAGTACGAGAGAGTCTTGAAAAAAAACATGGAGCAAAATGTATATGTTTTGCAATGTCTTGCTCGGGCATATTACATTATTGCAAAGTCCGAAAAGGACCCTGAAGCGATGCTAAAATCATTGAACAATCTTCAACGGGCGATTCGAGTGGATCCAACAAAGTGGTCATTGTATTATGATACGGGTTAGATATGCTTTTGTCTTCACCTTCTCTCTCTCCCCTTTTTTTTTTTTTTCCTTTTTGTTTTGAACTGTGGTTTTTCTTGTTAGCTTTGGTGAAGCAGCAATATGCCCAAGTGATGAACGACCAAGGAACCGATAAAAGAACTGTTGATGGTCTTAGAAAAGCTGTCGCTGGTTTAGAAGCCTCTGAAAGGTAGACTATAACATCTTGAAACGAACAATTGGTTGCACACATTATTCATTCAAAAAAAAAAACCCACCTTTTTCAACTAGAATCTTCAAAGTGTTGGGGGAAAAGTCAGCGAACCCAACTCTTGGATATGACGTGAAACAAGCGATTGATCGAAAAGACTATTGCAAAGATTTACTTCGTGTGGCTGAGAAAAAGATCCATGAAACGAGTGTGTTGGAGGAACAAAAGAAGCTTCGGTTGCAGGCAATCAAGGAAGAGCAAATCAAGATTGAACAGGCTCAAGCCGAGAAGGAGGTTAAAAAAACAAGCTCTTGGTTTTTTGTCGTTTTAAGCCGTTATTGACAACCCCCCCCCCCCCCCCCCCCCCCCCCCCCCCCCCCCCCATTTTATTTTAGAGAGCAATTCGTGAACAGAAGCAACGCGAGCAAGAAGCCGTTGAAATGAAGCGTCGTGAAATCATGAACAAGATGCAAGAAGAAAACAAGAGAGCTCGCGAACGCGCCGAGTTGGAGGAGGAAGAAGAAGCACGAAAGCCAACCAAGCGGAAGAAGCAAGAAGTTGCGAGCGACGAGTCTGAGCCAGAAGGGGATGGTGAGGACGGCGGTGGACGGGAAAAGGAGAAGAAAAAGAAGCGAAAGAGAAAGGAAAAGAAGTCGCGTGAGGATGGTGGGGATGAGGAAAAGGGGGAGAAGGAAGGAAAGAGTCGAAAGCTTGTGAGCAAGAGAATGATTATGGATGACGATGATGATGAAGACAGAATTCCAGCTGAAATTGCGAGAGTTGGTCGCCAGTCCAACTTGTCTCGTGCAGTTGTTGACTCTGATGATGACGAACAGTAAATTTTGAGGTCTTGCTGTTTTCTTTCTTTTTTTTTTGTTGCTTTTTATTTTTTCGCCAATGTCATTTCGCGCACCACGAACAAAGAAGGGCCTTGGCGAGCTTCTAGCGGAGCTTTCGAATCCGAAACCAGACTCTTTTGATCCCGAAAACGAAGGCGGCGACGGCCTCAAGCAGAGTGCTGAATCAGATTCTGACAACGACTTTGGGTATGAGAACGAAGATGCTAAGCGAGACCACTACGTAAGCGTTGGGCGCGGAAAGATCCGATCGCAGCTGGGTGTGTCGTTTAATGACGAGATGGAAGCAAAATACAAGGGTAGCAAAGTTAGCCGACGGGAAGTTGTTGCTCAAATGAGTGAAGATGAAGAAGACGATGATAATGATGAAGAGGAAGAAGATGAGGAGGATGATGGTGATGATGACGAAGAGGAAGATGAAGATGAAAACAGCAATGGTGATGATGATGATGATGACTCGTCAAGTGAAGAGGAAGAAGACGATGAAGAGGCAGACCAAGAAAAAGTAGCAGCAGATCTCAAGCTGTTGGCTGCAAGAGAGAAAGATTTGCTCAAAAACCTTGCATCTTCCTCTAATGGTGATGTCGAGAAGGGTCGCAACGTCAAGGCTCAAATGGTTTGTTGGAACGATTTAGACCTACTCTGACAGTCTGTGACTTAACAATAATTCATAGGCTATATGGGAGTCTCTTTTGGACGTTAGAATCAACCTGCAACCCGCACTGACCTCTGCAAATACACTTCCTCTGCCTTCCGAATTCGAATACTTCCGCAACCCCAATATTGTTTCAAAAACATCACTTACAAACACTTCCAACGCTATATCCGACGCAACAACCCTCGTTACTTCTCTGATTCACGATCTGATTTCATTTCGTGCCTCTTTGGCATCCCAAAACGACACTGTCGTATTGACACCCCGCAACTTTGCAACAAATGTCTTGAAAAAGCGCAAACGATCCGAAACTGAAGATGACGAAGATGATGAAGACAACAACAATACCTCGAATGATGATGATGATGACAGTGGAGATTCGCCTGATTCACTTTGGTCTCAAATCACGGCTTTTGATTCCGCGTTCGACCCCTTCCGGGACGCCACGATTGATAAATGGTCCAACAAGGTGATGGCATCTGCGGTTGCAAATGTGAATCAAGGCAAGAAGTTCAAGGCGATCAATCAGTCTGCACTTGTTCAAATCCGTGCGATTTTGAGTGATAAAGAACGTTTGGTCAAGAGAACGCGGCTTGTCAGATCTGGCGGGAGAGATGGGAGTGGGAGACATTTGGGTCACCTTGCTGCCACCACCACCACTGATGCCGCTGCAACTGCCAAGAAGGACGCCGATGGGGAGTCCAAAAGAGTCAAGACGGAGCTGGAAGAAGTTGAGGAACTGCATGAAAAGGAGTTGAATCGTAAAAACAAATCGGCTAGCGATTCTCACTTGTCCAACTTTGATGAACAAGTTTTTGACGATGGGGACTTTTATCAACAATTGTTGAAGGAGTTGATTGAAGGGCGATTGCTTGAGACCGGTTTGTTGTTTTTTTTTTTTTTTTTTTTTTTTTTTTACATTTCATTTAGTTTGTTGTTCATCTGTTTTCTTTCATCACAGATGATCCCACTCTTCTTTCCATGAAATGGGCTGAACTTAAAACTCTCCAGTCTCAAACCAAAAAGAAAAAGACTGTTGACACAAAAGCTTCAAAAGGGCGCAAAATTCGCTATGCTGTTCACGAAAAGTTGGCCAATTTCATGGCTCCTGAGCCAAGAGGCACTTGGCACGATGCCATGGTTGGCGAATTATTCTTTAGCTTGTTTGGTAACTCCAACAACAACGCAAAGAGTGCAGCAGTGGTGGGTGATGATGAGCCACATCAATCTGGTGAAAACGCAAGCAGCTGGGAAGAGGTGCAGATCCCTGCTGATGGTTTGAAGTTATTTGGGTAGCAATAAAGAAGCCCCGAGTTTATTGGATTAATATTTGCATTTTGGATAAATACTGGATAATCATCGCATGTTTGACATCTCAATAGAATCTACACGTGTTTCATGCGTGGGTCTCCTTTCAACCACCACATGATTAAAAGGCAGGCCCATTCCATTTATCGCTGCTACAGCTTCTTCATCGCTGTCATCGTCCCCCCAAATGCCAGTTGAATCGTCCAGTAAGGCGTCTTCGTCTTCTTCCTGCGCCGACTCAAGAGTTACTTCATCACCACCACCCGCGACATGGTTAGTTGATTTTCCTCGCCTCTTCCTTTTCTGGACTTGACCACCACCAACACCACCACCACCACCACCACCACCGCTGCTTTTATAATTCTCACGCTCCAAGTTTGCAGCCACAATCCGAACGTAATTATAAAGACCAACACCAAACAGAGACACAACCAGACCACATGCTTTCGCAACAGTGAATTCTCCATCGCGGAACACCATCAACGACACTGCAATCGTCAAGACTTCCTTGAGAACGCCGGCCACACTAAATGTCACAACGCTAGTGACACGAATCAGCTGAAATTCAGACATGACCATCAGGAAGGCGAGAAACCCACCAAAGCACAGCATAGCAATGAGTTTAACTGGATCAGAGACCATCAATGGGCTTTGCAGCAACAAAGAAAAGTCTTCCGCAATGAAGGAAGCGACAAGGAGGGCCGCTGCCATAACAGGACTAAGAAACAGGGACGTGGCTAATGGGTTTGTCATTCCCAAGGATGCACTGGCGAGAAGGATTTGAGTGATGCTCCATCGGAATCCCGAAAGAATCGTGGCGCTTTGGACTTCAATGTATCCTTGCAAGTTGAAGCGCGTTTCACCGCCAACCATGAGGAGAACACCGGAACAAATGAGAAGAATGATGAATGTGAGTTTCCATGTTGGTTTTTCGAGCTGGAAGAGGAATGCAAAGAGGAGGACAAAGACTGGAGCTCCCGATTTGACCATGGTGTAAAACGATAAGGAAATAACCTATGATTCAATTAGTATAGATAAAGATGAAAGAAAATGAGTGGACGAGAGAGAGAGCGTGTGTATGTGTGTGTGTTACCTTTAGTGAGGAGTTTGAAAGACCAATGTCAAGGCCTGTCGCAACTCCACAAGGAACAACTTTGAGCATATAGTCGTAGATTGTAGGAAGTCTAGATGGACGCATTGACGGCCATATGAACGTAACACAGATAGCCGAGAGGATAAACTGCATGACCATATGGATCGTTGACGTAAAGAGAGGGTATGCAAAGTTCAAGTGATCGACGCTGAAGAGCCATCTGTTGTACATGCTGAGACCTAGAGACGTAGTGTACCAGGCTAGAACATAGAAGATCGTGAGGAGAGTCTTGTAGTTGTTGTTGGTGACAATGATGGATTTGATGTTATGCATTTTGAAACGAAATATTAATAAAAAAATACAGTATAAAGAGAATGGCCACAACCATACCAATCCCAGTGATCTATTGCGATACTTACTACCCCGCCAGTGTAGTGATCGGAGACTGGGTGTGCATGAGCCCTGGACAATCAATTCCTGCTTGCCAGCTGTTTGGCAGGACAACTGGTGTCTACCATTTGGTTCTACAGGTTTGGAGTCTCCTTCCTTCTCTCTGCCCCCCTCTCTGCATTTCTTTTCTTTCGTATCACTCGTTGAACTTATATACTATTCTTCCAATTATTTGCAGCATGATGCAAACTTGGTCCTCTATCGTACGGGAGATAAGTTTGTTAAATGGGCTTCAAACACCCAAAGGAGTGGCGGCCAGGAAGTTGTCAGCAGATTATCCTATGGCGCAGATGGAAATGTTGGGATCACTCTTGATGATGGTGCTTTGATAAGCGTGGTAAGGAAAGAAGGAGCAACATATCTTTCTTAAAAGCCCAACTGACGTTTTTTGATTAAATGAAAATTTTCCGTCCACTAGGAAAGCAACAAACTTGGAAATACTTGGGGGACAAGCGGCCTTCTTTGCTTGGATGCAGTGAATGGGGTTTTGACGCTGTTCAATGCCGGTCAATCTTCGCTCACGAATCCGGTTTGGACATCACAGGCCAATGCAGAGACTGGCGGGTTCTTGGTGAATGGATACCCGTCGACGCCAACTAATCCTGGTCCTGGCCCTGTTATACCTGTGCCGCCACCTCTGCCACCATCCCCCCCTTTCCCGATGACGACTGACAATGCTGTTCCAACAACGGCAGCATCAGCAATAGCGTCTACCGATTCAGTGAGTGGAAAGACGATTTTTCCTTTTGCGACAAGTGCTGGTCAAGGATCCACACAATTGAGTACATTGGCAGCACCAACAACATCAACATTGAAAACAAATGAAAATGTGGGGAGTATGAGTCCTGGCGTGATTGCAGCAATATCAAGTGTCGGTGGAGGATTAATATTGGTCGCATTGGGATTGGTGTATTACTGTTTATCGCACAAGAGGAACAAGAAACTTGGCAATAGTGCACAAGGAAATCATCCTTTTACGCGCATGACACCCAGCTTTGCATCGTTGGACAAGTGGAATGATCGACCCGATCCATCTGACGCTTTTTCGGTCACAAGTTTGCCAGTTTATGCGAATGGGTCGATTCTGATGGCGAATATCCCGGGAGTGTATATTACCACGGTCGTGCATGAGAGTATGTCTGAAGGAGAGCTCTCGTATGGCGAGGGAGATGAAGTGTATGTGATTTCGCGACCTGGGAGACATGGATGGTGTCGAGCCAGACTTCGGGACGAAGAAGGGTGGATAGAAGCAGCGAATCTCGGTCTCCTTGATTGAGTGATTGAATGAATGATTGATTGATTGTGATTGATTGACATTGAATAGAAACAGTTAATATTAATGGGAAATGGGATTTATAATATCTAAATTTCCAATGTTCAGCAGAACACTCCTCCGCCGTTTCACGACATCATCGGCATCCGCGACGCCGCCCGACATTTCGCGGATCGTCTTTTCATCGGCGGACGCAGCCGGCGGACGCGCGACGCCGGACGCGGCGCTGCTTGCGGCGGCGCTGGACCACGTGCCGCAGCACGGGTTCACGACGGCGGCGCTGCGCGCGGCGGCGGCGGCGCGCGGCCTGTCGCCGATGGCCGCCGGCGTCGCGGCGCGCGGCGGCGCCGAGCTGGCGGAACACTTTGTTGCCGCCGCGACGCGCGCGCTGCCGGCCGCCGTGGCCGCCGCCCACCCGGACTGGGCTGCGCTGCGCGTGCCGCAGAAGATCCGCGCTGCCGTGCTGCTGCGCCTCGACATGCTGAAGCCGCTCGTGCGCCACTGGCCAGACGCCCTCGCCCTGATGGCACACCCACAGAACGCCCCCTACGCCCTCAAGAACCTGGCCCAGCTTGTCGACGAAATCTGGTACATTACAGGCGATCGCTCGACAGACGTAAGTATTGCGATATCTGATGCTCTGTCTTTCTGTCGAGTTAACCTTTCTTTCTTTTTTTTTTTTTTTTTTTTTTTTTTTTTTTTTTTTTTGTTTTTTTGTTTTTTTTAGATGAACTGGTACAGCAAACGCGCGCTTCTGGCTGGAGTATATACTTCTACCGGTTAGTCTAAACTATACCAAGTGGCGGTAGCGAATGCGCTAATTTTGCCTACTTTTTTTTATGGATATAGAGTTATTTATGACCCAAGACAAGTCTCCTGATTTTGTTGAAACTGCAAAGTTCTTGGATAGACGGCTCCAAGACGTCGGCTTCATTGGCCGTACTTCAGACAGTGTTTCGAAAATGGTGGATTTTGGTGTCAAGAGTGCTTTTGGCGTCCTGGCTTCAAAGGGATTCATTCGATGATTCAAAAAAAAATATCAAATACACAACCTAGTTTTACACAGTATTTGTCTATCATTTTATTTTGAACCCATAACTAATCCATATAGTTTGCCCGTCAACGACTTCCTCGGTACGGTTGGTGATGTTGGTGAGGATACATTTTCAGAAATGGAATTCCTTGGTGAAGTTGCATCTTGCGTTGCACCACCATCAACGGCTGCTGGATTCTCATCTTTCGCTGCTGGTGCTTGCTCATTAATCGTCTCTTTCTTTTGTTCGGCAGTCGTTGTTTCTTCTTTCGGCTCCTCCGCTTTCTTGCTGGCATCAGCTTCAGCGTTTGAATGCGAGGCAGACAGTTCAGCCTTCAGAGCATCCCTCTCTTTGAGTGCTTTTTCCAGCTGCTCTTTTATAGCCTGTCGCTCCTTTTCATGCTCCACAGACAGAGCCGTCTTGGTTTCTTCAATCAAATCCTGTAGTCGCGTCACGTCAGCCAGTGCAGCTTTCAAATCCGTATCACAATTTTCATGTTCCGCTGCAGCTGGTTTGGGTATTTCTGAATCTTCAGTTGTTGTTGTTGATGTTGTGGAAGCTTTCTCGGCTTTTAATCGATCCACCTCCGATTGAGCGGTATTTAGCATAGTTCGAAGGCTTTCAACTTCCTGGAGCTCAGTCGCCGATTGCAAAAGTTTCTGTTCCAGTTGTTCCACTGTTTGTCGAACGGCCACTAGATTTTCTTTCAACGCTTCCACTTCTTCACCAGCAGCAGCATCTTTGGTGGTGGTACCAGTAGAATCATCCGCTGCCGCAGGTTTTTCTGATTGCAACTGCTGCAGACGATCGGTCGACTCCTTGACATTGGATTCCAAACTAGCAATAACTGCTTTGGACGACGTCAACTCCTCAAGCAGATTCTTTTGTTCGGACCGAGACGCGTCAAGGTCGATTTGAACCTGCTGCAGCTTCGCCTCCAACTCCCTTAGCAAGCCCTTAACAGCTTGAAGTTCGTTTTCTGCAGATGCCTTGAAAGCAGCCAGAGATTCGTCGGCCTCGACAAGCTTAGCCTTCAATTCTGTAATGTGAGCATCTTTCACAGAGGACTCGGATGACGAAGCCGCTGATTGATCTTGGCTGGCTTTTAATTGCGCTTCAAGTCGGGCGACCTCCGTTTTGAGTGCCGCGAGTTCAGTTTCGTGATTGGTTTTAAGTATAGCATTGTCAGAAATCGCTTGCGCAAGCTCTTCCTTCAACCGCGTTACTTCCGCTTGAGATTCTTCCATTTCTTTGGTCATTTTGGCAGTGGCTTGGGCAAACAATGTTTCCTTCTCTTCCAACTGCATTGTAATTGCAGCAATATTGGATTTCAGCGCATTGATTTCCTCTGCAGACGCTGTGGCTGAAGAAGTGAGTTTCTGAAGGACTACACCCTTTTCTTGTAGATCTGTTTCCAATTGAGCCACAAGTTTCAAATGAGCCGTTTGTTCTTCGTTCCACTTTGCTTGATTCAAGTCCACGACCTCTTGCTCTTCTTGTAAGCGAAGTTGGAGGGATTGAATCATGGATTGCATAGCCTCCAAAGATTCTCGGCGTTGATGCCTCAATAAATCAATCTCATCCTTCACAGACTGGTAATTGGCTTCCAGCGCTTCGTGGTTGTTTGTTGACGCCTGCAACTTTGATTCAACATCGTCCAGCTCATATTTGAGTTCATCAATCTCCCCATGTGCATCATCCAATTCAGCAGTCAGTTTTCCTAAAGTCTCATCCTTCTCGTCAAGCTGCTTCTCAAATTTGAGCACCATCTCGTTTCGGAGAGTCTCCAAATCCCGAATCATGTTTTGGCATGTTACAATGGCATCTTGAGCTTCCACCAAATTCTCCCTCTCCTCCTTCAATTGAGCTTTAAGTGATTCCACAAGCGCATTGGATGCTTCAGATTCCTCTTGTGATTGTTTCTGGTTGTCGTTGAATTGCTTCTCCAAGGCTTCAAAGTCGGTTTGAAGTTTCTGAATCAAGCCTTCATATTCTGCAATGCTGCGTTGTAATGATCGTAGTTCCTTTTCGGCGGCAGAGGTTGCGTTCTTGGCATCTTGGAGTTCGGCTTCGCCAGTCTTTAGAAACTCTTGGATTTCGGCGGGTGTGGTTTTCTTGAGTATTTCAGTCTTTTTGGCAAGTTCTCCTCGGATGGAAATGATTTCTTGTTGGAGTGCAAGGATGATTTCTTCGCTTTCAGATGTACTTGAGATTGCTGTACCGGGGGGGAAGTTGAATAAAAAAAACATTCGTTCTTCAAAAATAAAAAAATTCATACCTTTTTTCTCCGCAGCTTCCTTCAATTTATTGGCTTTATCAAGCTGTTGTTCGAGAATCTTGATTTGTTGTCGCTGTTGCGGTTTTCCTTGTGTTACGACCAAAATAAAGAACCAATTAACACTCTTCTTCTCACCTGACGATTATCAACATCTTTGGTCTCTTCAAATTTGAACATGACATCTTCCACTTCCTTCTTGGAATCACTCAATTGCTTTTGCAGTGATGACAATTGACTCTTCAAAATGTTGGCGTTCTGAGAAGACGCCTCAGATTCACCCTTTGCCACATTCATTGTCACAATCCATTCCAACGACTTTTGCCTACATACACGCATGTCTTTGAAGATACTGTCAACATCCACTGCGCTGTTCATTGCTTCTCCTTCGTCTTCAACCCTTTCCACCTGGGTAACCGCTGCAATCAGTGTATTCAACTCCATCCGCACGTTCCATAAGGTCCTATTGAACTCATCCTGTGCTCGTTTAATCCCAAACGTCGCTTCATCACGAAGGTGTGTGATACTGGCATCAGTAGTACGTTCAATATCAACAACCTCCTGCTTAGCCTTTTTAACTGCCGCTTGAAGCTTCAACACCTTCTTTTCAGATGCATCTTGTTCAAGCATCAACTCATCAATGGTTTCTTCAAGCTCTTCAATATTCGCTTGCATGTCCAGCTTTTCCTTCTCCTTGTTCTTGATGGAACCGAGTAACTCTGCGATTTTGTCATTCAAAAAGTTTTCAGAGGCACGGAGAGTGTCGATTTGAGATTTCAAGTCCGAAACTATAGCCTCGTGGTCGTTGTTGAGAGCATCAAACAGCTCCTTCTTGAGCCTTACGATATCTTGTTCCAAGGCCATGCAACGGCCTTGGCTCGTTTCAAGTTCGCTCTTCAAGGTTTGGATTGTGTCGGCGTTTTGGGAGTCCAACACATCCTTTTCGGACTGAAGCTGCTTGAGGTTTGCAGTCACTTGAGCAATGCTGTCCTCGAGTGATTTGCGAAGGAGATTGGTGGCCTCAACGTTTCCAGCTACCATGGTATCAAATTCAATTTGAAGCTGTTCCCAGCGAGCCTTCCAGCCGTCTCGATCACTGACCAGATGCTGGAGAACAACTTCCAGCTCCGACAATCTGGCAGTTAAAGCAGTGCGGTCCTAATACTCGGTATTAGTATTCTTTTTCTTTCAACCCAATAAAAAAAAACTTACAGAAATGACAGCTTGGAGTTCTTTTTGGTGGTTTTCGGTTCGTTCCAAAGCAGCAGCCATATCACCACCGCGAGCCTCCTTCAAGATTTGAATTTGTTCGGACAAGTACTTTTCATTTTGAACTGAAGCTGCAAGCTTAGCTTGCAAACCCGTCGATAATGCCTCAAACTCATCGCTACGCGCCTTCATCGAAGCCAGACTAATCTCAACGTTCGAGATATTTCCCTTCAAAAGTCTAACCGTTTGATTGGATTCTGACACATGATTCGCCAAGAGTTCCTGCTGGTCCGCAATTTCCTTCATCAAATCCCGTTCAAGATCCTCCTTCATGAGAGCAAGCTCGTTGTTTTCCCTACGACTCTGATCCAACAACTTTTCCAACTCCGACGATCGGTTTCTCCACATGTCGCGGTCGGCCAGTAACCGTTGCGCAGCATTGTCTAGTTCCATGTATCGTCTTTCTTGCTGCTTCTGATCGTCAATCATTTTCCGCTCCAATGCAGCGGCTCGCGCTAGTTCATCCGAAAGCTGACGAATTTTCACTACAGTTTCATCGGCCAGGGTCTGGGAGACACCCAATTCATTGTCCAAAGAAGTAATTCGAGCATTCAATCCAACAATGGTCTCTTCCAGACCCCTTTTGACGGATTCCAGTTCTCTGTTCACAGAAATCGACTTGTTGAGTTTCTCATTCAAATCGCTAGCCTCCTTTCTGAGCTTTTCCAAATCCCGCTGATGATTTTGAGTTATCGTCAATGCTGCAGCCATTTCACCACCATGAGATTGATTCAAAAGGTCAATTTGCTGCAGCAGGTCGGATTCTTTTTGGGCTGCCGTCGTCAAGTCACGGGACATTTGTCCGATTCGCTGATCGCGTTCGTTAATAGCGTTCTTGGCATTCCCGATTTCTCGATCCATGGCGCCGATTCGACCAGCCATTCCTTGAATCAATTCACGGTTCTTTTTGATTTCTTCATCTCGAAGTCGCGAGCCGTGTATGACTTGATTCAGCTGGTTCTGCAAATCTCGGGTTTCAACACGGAGCGATTCCTCAACTTGCTTGGCTTGATACAGATTTTCAGCAGACACTTTCTTGAAATCTTCCAAGGCAGACTGAGAGTCTTGTAATCGCGCTTCACTCTCCTGAAGTTTCCGAACAAAGTCGGCTTCACGGGCTCTCGCGTTACCCATCTCTTGAATGAGTCCACGCAACCGCTCCTCCGTGTTTCGCATCATGGCGCTTCGGTTTTGGACTTCAGCCATCGCTCTCTTCAACTTGTCGTCGCTCTCAGCCAACGCTTGAACTTGGTTTTTGAGCACAACTTCCCGATCTTGTAGTTTTGCAGTCAACTCGCGTTCCCGATTTTTTAATCCAGCCAGCTCTTTTGTTGTTTGGTTCACAATCATTTCCGTACTTCCCAGCACAACACTCTTTCCAGCGGCCTCCTTCAACGCAGCGTCTCTCTCGCCGGTTACAGCTGCCATCTGGGCTTTGGCTTGATCCCTTTCGGCGGCGCGATATTTGACTTCGTTTTCCAAGCTGGTTTTAACGCTCTCTAGCTCCATCTTCATTTGAGCCGCTTGAAACTCCATATCTTCAAGCTTCGCCTTCAAGTCTTCGTTGGACACTTCAAGCTGGTTGATGGCTTGGTTGTTTGTTGATACATTCAACAACGACATTCGCTTGATTTCGCTCGTTTTTTCAAGACGGAGTTTCGAGAGCTCGCTTTCCTTTGAAGCAAGTTGTTGACGCAATCGGTTCGCTTCGTTCTTTTCCGCATCCAACGCCAGTAAGAACTCGGTAGGAAGACTCGGGTTGCTGAGACGATAAGCACTGCTGGAATTGGTAGGACTGAGAGATTGGGACGACGACGACGAGGTGGAGGACAAGCTGTCAGCGCCACCAAGCGGAGCCTCGCTCGATTCTGATCCACCACCGCCTTGTTTACGTTTCAGCCATTCCTGCCGCCGCTGCTCGCGATCATTTAATTCCCCAGTTATGCTGGCAGGACTAACTGCAGCCACATCAACAGTGAGACCAGGACTGTCTGGTCCTTTTCCAATTTCGTTTGTGATTCCTCCGCTTAATCGTTTCTGCTGTCTTCGCTTCAACCACTCGCGACGACCTTCACGGTCTTCAGGCATTTTATCGTCTGCTGCTGTGGGAGTAGGTGTGAGGGATCCCAAAACATCAGATAACAGTGAATTGGATGTTTCTGATAAAGATGTGTCAATTTCTATGGACTTTACAGTATCGTTTGGGGGCCGCCGGTTGGCAGACCGGGCAGACGCTGTGCGAGTCAGCTTATCTGATCCAGCCTGTTTTTTTTTTTTACATGTAGATAGTTTTGATGTGAGTTTTCGTTCAAGTTAATTTTCATTTTAAATACGTTACATTCGTTGGAGACGCGGGTTCATAAATGTCGTCCCAGCCAACTTCATTATCGTCATAGAAAGCATCTTCTGAAGGACCTTCACTAGAACCAGGTGATCGAGGCGATCGGGCATTTTCAGATCCTCTGGTGGGACCAGGGCGGCCATTTCTTGAACTGGAACTAGGTGTACGTTCAGCCAGCGGCCGCAAGCCGGAAGATGGTGTTCCACCAAGATTTCTGGAAGCTGGTAAATTCTTGCCGTTTTGCTGCTTTTGGTTAAAGTCAAAGGATATTCGGTTGCCAGATAGTCTGAAATTAACCAGGGGGAAAAAATCTCATTTAGAAACCATTTTGTATGCCTTCACATGATAAAACCCTAAGACCCTGAACCAATTCACACACCTTTTCTTCTTCATTCCGCCTGGTCGATTGATGGCAGGTTTGGTTGGAGCCTGCCTGTGGTTTGGGGAGAACTTTGTATGCCTTTGCGGCCGCTTCACCTGGTTTGGGTAATTAATAAAGACAAGCGCATTGAGTACACGATTGAGTACAGTGAACGAGTAAGTAAACGCAACGAACCCTTTTGGCTGAGGAGCTGTCTTGCTCGTCGCCACTGCTGGCACTTAAATAGTCCAAGACATAGTCGTCGTCGTTTCCATAGCCCGGAATCACCACGACGCTAACGGGGGCATCCTCGATCGCAATCTTTGGGGCGCTTGTGGACGTGGGGGCGTCTTCCAGCTCCTCGCGCTCTCTCAGCAGCCGCAGCTGCTCCTGGCGAAACTGGTGGCGCCGCTGGATGTCGCGCTCCTTGGTCGACTGCTGCGAGGGGTCGCCGCCTGGGCCGCCCGGGCCACCGCCGGGGCTCGCCAGCGACAGGTCGCGGTCGGGCCGCTCGCGCCGTTCGCGGCCGGACCCCGAGCCGCCGCCGCCGCCGCCGCCCGCATTGGCGCCGGGCCCGTCCGTGCTGCTCATGTACGTCGACGGCGGCCGCTGGCGCGCAGGCCGCCCCGTGCCCGTGCCCGTGCCTGCGCCGCCGCCGCCGCCCGCCGCGGCTGAACCACCCAGTGTGCCGCCGCCGCTGTTGCTTGGCGCCGCCGCCCGGTCCCGCTGCGGCCGCCGCGACGCCGTGCCGCCGGCGCCAGGCTGCCCGCCACCACCGCCAGCACCGCCACCACCGCCACCGTCCTTCTCGCCAGATCCACTCCATAGTCTTCCGATTCCTGTCATAAACCCTGCATTGTTCCCATTGCCGCTTCCGCCCGCATTGTTGGACGAGGGCGAACCAGCAGACATATGTCTCTAATTGGTTGTGTGTTTCTGGAACGAAATTGGATTTTTAAATATATTGGGGTCCAGCAAGAATTCGTTAATAATAAAGTGAAGTACACACACACACACACAAAAGTCTATTTGGTGAGAAGGAAACTTTATTCGCCAATTGGTCAATATAAAACCCAACTCCAACTCACAATACCCATCCATCTGATGTAAATCAAAACACCGTTTAGTCAAAGAGACCGAAACCCATGTCGTCGTCAGATTCCTCCTCCTTCTCAACTTCCTTGGCAGCAGCTGGGGCAGCGGCGGCAGCAGCTGGAGCAGCTCCAGCAGCTGGGGCAGCAACAGCGTGGGCAGTTGGGTTGGCAAGGGCATCCTTGATACGCTCAACAGCCTCGAAGGAGTACTCGGTTTCGAGACCAACTCCGAGAACGTTCTTGAATCCGTTGATAAGCAAGTGTGGAACGGAAGCAGCAGTTGGGATTCCGAGTCCGAGGGACAAGGCAGCAACGTTCTGGATACCAGCCTTAAGGTGGGTGAGGAACACTTCAGCGTCAACGTCCAAGACAGCTGGGGCAAACAAGGTGTCACGGTCCCAAACGTGGGTGACAGTCAATCCGTAGGTGAATGGAGAGATTCCCAACATGTTCAAAAGAGCAGCTTCGGAAGCTCCGACCTTGGTGTCAGCCTTGATAAGGTGGACATCGCTGACGATTTCAATGGTACCACGAGCAATCTTGGTTGGGACACCCAAAGCTTGGAAGAAGGAGGTCTTTCCTGGTTCCATACCAGTGTTTCCGGCTGGGACAAACACATCAATTGGGGCAAGAGCTCCAGCCTTGGCAGGGGCAGCAACACGGTTGGACAAGATCTTGGTACGGACATCCTTCAAGTCTCCCTTGGTGAAAACGAAACCAACGTTGCCCTTGACGACTTCCAAGAGCTTAGCAAACTCTGGCTTGTCGGCAACGATTCCACGGAGAACCTTACGGACCATGGTGTTCTTTCCCATAAGAATGACACCGACTCCACGAAGAGCCAAACGAATTTGGTGCATTTGGTTGGATCCGACATTGTCAACGTTGACAATGAAGATGGATGGGTACTCTGCGAGGAGAGTTTCAAGCTTGGCGAAGTAAGCTTCCTTCTTGTTGCGGCCGTCTCCCTTTGACATCGTTAATTATTTGAAGATTCTTAAAGTGAACAAAGGATATTTAAAGAGCCTATAGGGGTTGAATTGTGTGGTTAGTTGAGTGCATCCCTCTTCAAAGACATCTTGGCACTTGGGACGATCTCGCGCCCCAGGAGCCATCAAGGGACGATCAAAGCACATCAGCAGACTCTCTTCAGTATCTTGTTGCTGACATGCTGTTGGTGGGCAGATGCGTGTAGTGGTGGGGATGGGGTGATGAACACTCACAGGCTGCTTTGTTTTCCGATTGTTTTTTAACTTGACCAATACAAAAAAAATCAACCCCAAAGTAAAAAACTTCGCCACTCTGGTCAAGTAAAGTGCTACATTCGCTCAGCAAGTATTTTTATTATTTGTTTGCTTTTAACGTTGCGAAGAAAACAAAGAGAGAGAAGCATTGTCAGTCGTTCCAGCCGCCAACACATCGCGATACGGGTGAAACGCTAAACATCCCACGTGTCCAATTCTTGGCCCCAAAAATCCATCATTATAACGAATTGTATTCAAATTCAGGCCATTCACGTTAAAGATTCGGATGTATTCACTATTTGTACCACTGCAAAAACAACAGGAAGTCAGCAAGTTAAATCAAAGGAATAAACTTTGTTTACCATGCAAACAGTGGAGCATCCTCATGTATCGCAAGAGCCGTCATGCGAACTCCAGCAGGAACAGCGTCAATAACACGTACGCTTTGTTTCGGTGACCGAACATCCCAAATACGAACATCACCTCCAACAGCCCCAGAAACAAGTGTATAGTAATCTCCTTTCCCGTCATTTTGGAATTGACACTGCAGAATTCGGCTGTTGTGCTCTCCAAAACTGTGGACAAGACTTTCTCTCGCTGGCAATCTCTTATCATACAAATTCAACATTCCATCAGCATATCCTGCAATCAACACGTTTCCTTCAGTTTTTTCACTGGTGAGCGAAGTTACAGCTTGCTGATACTTTGTGCCAATATCCTAAAGCAAATTGAATTTTTAAAAAAAAAAAAAGTGTTTGGATCCTCCAGTTTGTGTTACCAGAACACACAATTCCCGCTCCAAATCCCACACTCGGATCATTCTTAAATCACCAGCAACCAGCAGCGATCCTGTCTGCTGGTGCCAATCTGTAATTAAATCTGCCCGTGGACTGATTGGCAGGCTTTCATTCACTGCTCTCCAGGCCGAAACAATCTCACAGTTTTCTAGAGATGTGTAGTTTTTGTAGATTCGCACCATCCCCTCATCTGTTTTCGCAAATTATTTTTTGTTAAGTTACAATAATCGAAGAAAAACACAAGATGATGATGATACCAGAGCCAGTAACAATCAACGCCACATCATTTTCATTAATGAATCGCAAAGATGTGATTCTAGTGCCCACCGAGTTTGAATTTCGAAACCAATTGATTCGACTTCCGTCCTCCCAATTGTAAACACTGAAAACGAGGGTTTAAAAAAACAATAAAAAATATCAAACTATTATACTCAACATGACACCGTCCGCATCGTCCGCCCCCAACAAATGCGGTTCAAATGGATGAAAGTACAAATGTGTCCCAGGGTTGTTGTCGCTGTGTAAAAAGTTTACTTGATGGTCAAATTTGAGCTGGGAGGTGATTTCTGGATTCTTCAGCACACTGTTATTGGCAGACTTTTCATTCTGCTGATATCTCCACAACTTCTGATTGAAAGGAGTGCTTCCAGGGTCATCCACGTCTGGAACCTTTTGAGTGATTATTTTTGTAGGTTTCAATTTCTTCGAAACTAAAAAAAAAACAGAAACAAATACCTTCATCTGCGGTTCCCTGAAATATTCCAAATTGAAATCATAAAAGCAACTCCTCAACTCAATCGCCACTTTTCCCTCCCCATCCTTCATTAAATGCACATTCATGCATTTTTCTAAGTTCATTTTCACCCCTCCTCCACCAACACCAACGGCCGAATTCTCATACTGATTCTGCTGCTCGCCAGCATCTCTTTCATTGTTAAACTTGCGTTCACCGCCTTCATCTCCATTTTGTCCGCCACTTGCACCACCTCCTCCTTGAGATGACAAATTCATCCCAACACTAGGGAACGTCACCAACGACGCAAGACCTTGCAAGCTCTTGAACGGATTCACAAAACTGCTGTTTCTTTTCAGGCCGCCTCCATTTGATGAAGCATTCGACGCCACTGAAGATGAATAAAGTCCGCCGCCGCCTTCGACATGAATCAGAGTGTTTCTCTTTGGGATCGCAGTTGCACCCCCACTACTACTGCTACCTAACGTGTTCAAAGAGGCAGAGCTTTGGTTGTGAGTACTCTGTCGTTTGAGAATAGTTGCATTGACATTGAAGGGCGAGTTCAATCCGCTTGGTGCCGCCAACCCAGAAATACTCGCTGTACTTGCTTTCCCTGCAGCCATAGAAGAAGGAGCCGCATATCCTCCGTTTCCTGCTACTCCGCTTCCAGTTCCACCATTGAAGGTGACTTGGTTTGTAAGAAGCAAGGGAATGTGTATACGATCCAGAACATGGCTTCCCAAACTCGCAATGAGTGGGAAGGGATCCACGCTCAAACTTAACAAAGCCTTGTATACACACTGGTATACACGGTGTTGGTTCTGCCATCCGTTTTCAGAATGTTGCTGTTGTTGCTGTTGTTGTGCCTCGGATTCGTCCGAAGAAACAACAACACCCCCTTCTTCATGAATCGTATCAATAGCCGCCTTTTTTAACTTTTCAAAGTTCACCGATGCAACTCTAGATAATAGTATCACCAGCTCTTTGCGGACAATGGGGCTTGCATCACTTAGTCCATGCAATATGGCTTCGCAGACACAGTTCTCAACCACCATTACGTATTTGGGATGATCAACAATCTTCCCCCCGCTGATTTGAAATACATCTTGAACAAGGCTGTTGATGGCAAACACAGCGGCCGCTCGCACTTCACTAAAAGAGTCATTCAGGAGATGGAGAATGCGGGTGTGCAGATTCTCCTTCAAGCAATGGTCTCGTGCTTGGGGGTAGTTTTCGATAGTCTTGGCGAGACAAATGGATGCCCATTGGCGCAGGAGCGGGTCAGGATCATTTAAATGAAGGGAGAGGGTAAGGAGGAGGTCGTTTTTGAGACACGCTTCCTGAGCAAAGCGGAATCCATGGCAAAATACAGATAAAATGAAGGCGCACATGGCTCGGTGTTCAGACATATTCGGAATAATATTAGGACTGTTGATTGAAGTCAGAATATTGATGAAGTATGTGAAGCCATTGTCCTTGAGAAGATCGTTCTGACAAGAGTTGTCGAGTGCAAGGATTTTAGCCCATATGAAAACAAGAACTGGCTTAAGTTCAGCGGCTGGACTTTGAAGGAGTTTGAGAACATAGGGGAAAATCCCCACGGATAAGGCCAATTTGACAGACCATGGACCAAGATCAAGAAACCGAGAGAGAAGCATAAGAGCACGGAGGCGGTGTACTTGTGATAAAAGCACTTGCAGCACGATAGGAAGCTGCTCCGGATGGGACTTTGCAATGGGCCCTTTTGAGAGCCACACTTCAAATGCTGTCAATTGCTCCGAAAAGAAGGACGAGTGCTGATATTGCACAGTATTGGGGGCTTTTAGCAAATCGGGTAGCTGGTATAAGCACATTTCAGCCGCCAAATCCCACGACGACCATAAGGGATGTTGATGGGTAGACGGAAGCACCGGAGAAGACAAAGGAGTACAGTGATAATAGCGCATGATGCGTTCGGCCAGCAAAAAGTTTCGAAAGAGTGCAGCGACCATCAAATCTTGTCGAAACAACTTTTTGAACAGATCGTGAGGCAGCATATTCCATGCGATCGTGTCAGTGATGGCGGTGAAGATCCAGTTCAATTCTCCCAATGGAGTTCTGCGGTCATTGAGCTGTCCAGGTATCTTCATGATCATATCGGTGTTGATATTTTGAAGCAGTGGATTTTGAGACACGAACCAACGCAAAGCAATTTCGATTGGAGTAGTAAGACAACAAGTGAATAAATCAGCAGGTAGATCTGGATTCATGGGTAAGGTGTCTGTTGGACCACACTGCGGACATCCATCAGTAAAAAAATCCCCAACCAAAATAAACATAACGTGCACTCAACAGCAACCAACAGAATGCATTCTTTCATTGACACATACGGGGGCGCACTCGGTCCATCCGTCGACGTTGCGGCGGCGGCAGCTGCCCGACTTGCTTCTTCGTCGCGTTGATCGGAAAACCGTTCAAAGGCAAGAAGGATGTTGCCCGCATTGGAGCTTGTGTTTGCAATGCATTTAGTACTTAATTGCTAAAGTGGGGGAGCTACCAGTCGAATACATAGATGCAAGGAGAACCGAGCCACGTCTGGATGTCGTAGATAGAACACGGCAGATACTGTGTGTAGGATTTGTTGAAGACCCAAATCTCGCCCCCCTTCGTTGGCTTCGGCACGCCGTGGCCGTTGTAGTGGAACAGAATGCGTTCGTCCTTTGCGTTCTTGCGCAGGGACAAGCACGTCTTTTTCGTTTCGTCAGACGAGGGGTCGAGCAGCGCCTTGTAGCGCGAGCGCGGCTGCCAGACTGGGGCGGTGGAGTCAGCAGGTGGCTAGGAACACACCGGCACAACCCACCTTCGTACTGCTGCTGCAGGTTCTTGCCGATGGTCTCGAGCGCCTTCTGCGGCGGCAGCGACAGCGGATCGACCCAGCACTCGGTCTTTGCGCACGGCGCCGTCTTGAGCACGTCCGGCGGGTCGATGCCGATGTTCAGGCACAGCACGAGCGCCACGGACACCGTCTTGAGCCGCTCGCGCATGCGCCAGTCCGCCTCCTTGGCGCCGGCGCCCGCGCTCGCGTTCGCGGTGGCGCCGCCGCTGCTGCCGCTGCCCTGTCCGGGGATTCCGCACGCCTCGTGGCGGCGGTCGCACAGGAACGAGTACATTTACTACTTTATTTACTTTACTTTATTCTTCAGCGATAGACTTTCTCTCCCCTCCTTTTTTTACTCATCAAAAGGTACAGTGTCACTCTGTCTACTCCGCCAACCAGGCAGGGTTATTCTGCATCATCAGTTCAGGCGATGCTAACAGCTCTGAAGGCTGAGACTATTGGAAGTGCTGTTGGATGGCCTGAACCGATGAGGATGGCCCGTGGTTGTTGGATGCTCTCTCTGTTGATCATCATACTAATACTCGCAAACAGTCTAAATGCCAGTCATCAACGGAAGCAAAACGTATGTCCAAACAGCGATGAGTTCACAGCTTTACTTTGTTTTTCGACCTATAAGATCTACACTGTGACACACGGCCAATGCCTCTTCCCTGCTTGTGTGTATTATACAGGACTCTCATATAGGATGTTTGCTGTATGCAGCACTTTCTTTTTTGAGATGAATGGATAAGATGCCTTGTATGGGAAGGGGATACAACATTGACATGCACAACTGTTGACAAAAGGTCACATAGCATTTGCTAATCAGCTCTGTTGTATTTGATAATAGTGCTAAAGTTCCAAAGCGTCCATACGAGTCCGCTCGTCTCGATGCCGAACTCAAGCTTGCTGGAGAGTACGGACTGAAGAACAAGCGTGAGATTTACCGTGTGGGTCTCACCTTGTCCAAGATTCGTCGTGCTGCTCGTGACTTGCTCATGAGAGCCGAAAAAGACCCACGTCGATTGTTTGAGGGAAATGCTCTCATCAGACGTTTGATCCGTATTGGAGTTTTGACCGAAGACAAGGCCAAGCTCGATTACGTTCTTGGTTTGAAGATTGAAGATTTCCTTGAACGTCGCCTTCAGACTCAAGTCTTCCAACTTGGTTTGGCCAAGTCTATCCACCATGCACGTGTTTTGATTAAGCAAAGACACATCCGGTATGTGAATGAGTCCAGCACCAATCACTTTATTTACCCTTCGTTGTTTTTAGTGTTGGAAAGCAGATTGTTGATGTTCCTTCGTTCATTGTTCGTTTGGACTCCCAAAAGCACATTGACTTTGCTCTCACATCTCCATACGGTGGTGGTCGCCCTGGACGTTGCCAGCGCAAGAGAGCCAAGGCGGCTGAAGCCGGAGATGGTGATGCTGAAGAGGCCGATGAAGAATAAGCATCAGTGTGTTGTCTTTTTGGCGAGCAATAAATTCGCTACTGTAGTATTCTCTTGTTATGATGTAGATCTCTTGTGGCTAAAAATATTTTGTCAAGTTTTGATCGAGAATGAACAACCCTGCAGGGCAAGATGATACTGACCAGGTAGAAATCAATTAACGGTCCCAAACGCGGAGGGGAGAGCAGGGCGCTAATGATTCTATCACAGAAGTTTCCACCCATCGATATAGATCAGGCCAATCTCCCTGCGCTGCTCAAGACATTCTCATGGACTAGAGCAGCTCCATTTAAAGAAGAAAGATTTAATAGACAAGTTTCTGATTCTATCGGAAACAATTACTCCCCGCGTGCGTGTGATTTGAACGCGAAATTTATTCAGAAAAGGTCCGCTCCACGTAAGAGTGCCACTCCCAATCTTGAAATAATGTGATAACGATATGATCCTCTTTTAGCGATTGAAATCGGAATACAGCAACCGTTACCGCCGAACCAGCAACAGCAACGCCCAGACAAGTCAAAACGAGTTAGATATGACACAATACAGTAATAATATCTTCTTTTACTTTCCATTAGTCGACGTTTAACACGAAAATATTAGACATCAGCAAACATCGAGTGTTCCAACAAGTCGGCCACTTTCACCCGAATCTCGAATCATCAAGGATTATGAAATTCTTGAATACAAACCACCTGTTAAAGGTCCCGAAATCATTTTGGATCCATATGATCTGGCCTCGACCAACATCTCAAAGATGCTTTCTCCGGAGCAAAGATATTGGTATTACGTTGAAAAGGGCGTTCCGGTGGACTCTATTGCCCCTATGGATGCCAGTACTGTGACAGGAATTCTCAAGCATATTCCCCCACGTTTGTTGGCCACAGATTCATTGATGTCTGCAAAGAAGCAAATGATACAAGAAGTTCAAACGGATTACTTGATGGCTCTCAAACAATCCATTGTAGATTATATTTTGCTTGATGAAGACGAACGAGAGCGACTCAAGATCCCACCCATGCCTCCAAGATATATACCAAGAATTGCGCGAGCTCCTGTTCCTTGGCATGAAACAGTAAACGGAGTCAAACTTTTTATGGCTGAAAACTTGCTGATTACAAATCCTGTCATGTTGGAGTTACTTGGAATTCACTCTCAGTTTTCGAAAAACAGAATTATCTACACGGATACTTTTGTGCCTGCCGTTTTACCCATGACAATTGATGACTTTCAAAGCATGCTGCGAAATCAATGTCAGAACTTTCGGGCGAAACTGCTGAACGAGTAATTGAGTTGTTTTTTCTATGTTATTCATTTTTTTTATAAACTATGACTAATGTGAAGACCTTTTCATTTAGATGGATTCCAAACGCTGCAAACATGTTTTTCAACAACAAAGACACTTGGTACTCAATTGCAACCGAATGCCAAGATGCAGATGTTGGATTCCGTCGTCTTGATGCATTCTTCAAGTCTGTTTCAACGCTCATGTCGAATCAGCTCTGGAGTTATGTGGAAACATCCCTCTCAGACTTTGAGGCGTTCTTTTCGAAATTTAGCGCCGTCAATTGTGATATCTCTCTCTTTGTTGTCCGATTAGTGATCACGGGTCCACAGATTCGATTTGATCCACCACTGGCAGACTTGGAGTCTGTTATTCTCAGCGTGCTGGAAGATATGGTGACAGCCACACATGAAATCCCGCGAATCGAAACAAAGCTTTTCACATCTCTTACAAATGAGAATTTGACATTAAGTTCAATGTCCGTAGATGATGATCGTGTCGCGGACGGACGCTTTTTCCGTTCCATCATTGCCAAAAATACTCTTGCACCCCAAAAGCATTTAATGTCGTATGACAAATACAAACACTTGTTAACACACAAGGCGGAGAAGAAAATTGATGAGTTTTTGAGGGAAAAGCATGACTTGGAAGATTATGAAGGGGTAAATATACTCTGTGTGGAGGAGTTCGGTTGGAAGCAAAATTTTCTCATTTTTTTTTTTTGGCTAGGAAATCAAAAAACTACTCAAGACTATTGAAGAGATCAACGGATGTCCCTCAATTGTTCGATTTAGCATGATTCATCTCGAATGCGATGTCCTCAAAAATGAACTTATTCAAAAGGCAACTGCTCTAATCCAGCGGATTGTTGATCAAGTGGCTGAAATGAACAGGAAACAAAACTTGAGCATCTGTGAATCATATGAAAGAATTTCTGCGCGTGCCATGAAGATCCCTAACGATACACTAGAACTTGTTGAACTCATGAAATACGTGGAGACGGCCAGAACAAAAGATGTTATGCTGTTGAGAGATGATATTGCCAAAGGGAAAAAAAGGCTGGACTTCTTGCTCCAATATGCGTTTTTGTCGGAAGAAGACATCAAGTTAAATGGTGTCACTTTTACTTGGCCAACAAGAATCCTCCCTGTGTTTGAACTCTCGAAAAAAAGAATGATTCAAAAGAAAGTCAAGGCTCAAGATGATTTGAAAACAAAAACTCAAGCAACTAGTGAAGCTATTGATGAATGTTTTGAACAGGCTGTGAAGTTCCAGGTCTGTACTTGGCAATAGGCAAAGATAATGAATATTAACTAACCCTTTGGGACAAACCCAATAGGACTACGGTTTGATGAGTGAACTTCCAGAGTATATCAAGAGAATCAAAAAGTTGGAAGAAAAACTTGCGGAACTGAGTGTTACAATGAGCCAAATTAACGCAGAAGAAGAGCTTCTGGACTGGGACAAAACAGCATTTGAGAAATACCAGCAGATTATTGACACGCTTGATCCATATAAGAAGCTCTGGGAGACGGCTTTAACCTACCAAACAGAAAACGGAAAATGGATGAACGGTCCGTTCAGCGAATTGAGTGGAGAGGCAGTGGAGGAGTCAGTTGGAACCATGTGGCGTACAATGTTCAAACTTGTAAAAGTTTTCAACGACCAACCGGTCCCAAAAAAAGTAGCCGAGCAAATCAAAAACAAGCTTGAAAAGTTCAAAGTACATCTTCCACTGATAACAGTGCTCCGAAATCCTGGTCTGAGAGAACGCCACTGGGCAGCAATGACTGAGATTGTTGGTCAAAACATCTACCCAGATGAAAACACATCTTTAACGAAAATTCTGGATTTGAACTTGACGCAATACCTTCAGCAATTCGAAACGATATCTGACGCTGCTTCAAAGGAGTTTTCCTTGCAAAAGACGTTGGCCAAGATGAAAGATGAATGGGAACCTTTGATCTTCAATTGCATAGACTACAAAGAAACCGGAACTAAAATTTTATCCTCTTTGGAAGAAGTCCAAGCTTTGCTGGATGATCAAATTGTAAAAGTTCAAACAATGAGGGGATCACCATTTGTTAAGCCTATTGAAGAAGAAGTTAAATCTTGGGAAACATGTCTTACAACAATTCAGGATATTATCGATTCGTGGCTCAAGGTACAGGCAACATGGCTGTACTTGGAACCAATTTTCACATCCGAAGATATCATGGCTCAAATGCCACAGGAAGGAAAGAAGTTCAAAACAGTTGACAAAACTTGGAGAGAAATTATGGCATCCACAGCGGAAAATCCAAAAATTCTGGCTGTTGCGAATATCCATGGAATGTTGAAGCGACTTATTGACAGTAATGAGCTTTTGGAAGAGATTCAAAAGGGTCTGAATGACTATCTGGAAAAGAAGAGACTCTTTTTCCCTCGCTTCTTTTTCCTGTCCAACGATGAGCTGTTGGAGATTCTCGCTGAAACGAAAGATCCGCTGAGAGTCCAACCGCACTTGAAAAAATGCTTTGAAGGTATCAACAGTTTGACATTCCAAGACAACACAAAAATTATTGCAATGTGTTCAGCTGAAAATGAAAAGGTCAAGTTGAAGGAAGTGATCGAGCCTGCAGCTGCAAAGGGAGCAGTTGAAAAATGGCTGCTTCAAGTGGAGAAGGTGATGCAAAGCTCAGTACACCAGCAGATTCAGCAAGGATTAAAAGCATATGCCGAAACACCTCGTGAAAAGTGGATTCTTGAATGGCCGGGCCAGGTTGTTATCTGTGTCAGTCAGATTTTCTGGACAAAAGAAGTTACAGAGGCAATCAGAAAAGGGGGAGTAGCCGGACTCAAAATGTACAAAGAGCTTTGCACTAAACAACTGGAGCAAACGGTTGCCTTGGTTCGTGGAGACCTGAGTCCTATGGCAAGAATGACGTTATCCGCGTTGGTCGTTATTGATGTACACGCAAGAGATGTCGTAGGCGATTTAGAAAAATCTGGAACAACAGAAGAGAACGACTTCTCGTGGCTTTCACAGCTCCGATACTACTGGGAACAAGAAGAAGTTTACGTCCGAATGATCAATGCGACGATTAAATATGGACATGAATACTTGGGAAACAGTGGTCGACTTGTTATAACTCCCTTAACAGATAGGTGCTACCGAACTCTTATTGGTGCCATTGATTTGAACTTGGGCGGTGCTCCAGAAGGTTGTGTCCCCGCTCAATTGGATGAAATCAGCTAAACTACTATACAGGGCCTGCTGGTACTGGAAAAACTGAAACAACAAAAGACTTGGCCAAGGCAATTGCCAAGCAATGTGTAGTCTTTAATTGTTCTGACGGTTTGGACTACATTGCTATGGGAAAGTTTTTCAAGGGTCTTGCCTCGTCGGGAGCATGGGCATGTTTCGATGAATTCAATCGAATTGACTTAGAAGTGCTGTCCGTCGTTGCTCAACAAGTATTGACCATTCAACGTGCCGTAGCAGCGAAGCTCGATAAGTTTGTATTTGAAGGGACCACCATGTCTCTCAATCGCGGGTGCTCTGCATTTATTACCATGAATCCCGGTTATGCAGTTAGTATAGTTAGACGATATTAAGAATTATTCTGACGCTTGCCGGTACTAGGGACGTTCTGAACTGCCTGATAATTTGAAAGCTCTCTTCAGACCAGTTGCTATGATGGTACATCCATGAATACGCTATTTCTCATTCTAACTTTATATAAATTCAAGGTGCCGGACTATGGTCTCATAGCTGAGATTTCATTGTACTCTTTTGGGTTTGTCGAGGCACGAACCTTGGCGAGAAAGATTGTTGCGACGTACAAACTTTGCTCCGAGCAATTATCGTCACAAGATCACTACGACTACGGAATGAGAGCTGTAAAAGCTGTTCTCACCGCTGCAGGAAATTTGAAGATCCGTTATCCTGGAGAAAATGAACACATCATTATGCTTCGATCCATCAATGATGTCAACTTGGCAAAGTTCCTATCTCAAGATATCCCATTGTTTAAAGCTATTTTGGCAGATCTTTTCCCGAAGGTTGTGCTTCCCACACCAGATTACCGATATTTGTTGGCAGCCATCAACGAGAATCTTAACAAGATGAATTTGCAACCTGTTTCAACTTTCGTCGAGAAGATTATCCAAACTTATGAAATGATGTGTATTCGACATGGATATATGATTGGTGAGCACATTTAATTGAGAGGGATTAAAAACTCATCAAGTTTAACGCTATTAGTTGGACAACCGTGGTCTGGAAAAACAACTGTTTACAGAGTTTTAGCTCAGGCTTTAACCGATCTTTGCGAGCATGGTCAAAATGAAAAGAAAGTGGAGTACAAAGTTCTAAACCCAAAGTCTATTACTATGGGGCAATTGTATGGACAGTTTGATCCAGTTACTCATGAATGGACAGATGGAGTTTTGGCGAATAGTTTTCGAGCATTTGCCAGTCAAGGAAACGTTGAAAGAAAATGGGTTATTTTTGACGGGGTAAGTTTTTGGTTAAACCATTTTTTGATTCTAATATTTTAATGCCTATGTAGCCCGTCGATGCTATTTGGATTGAAAACATGAATACCGTTCTTGACGATAACAAGAAGCTTTGTTTAACAAGTGGGGAGATTATGTCAATGTCGTCCACAATGAGTATTCAATTCGAAGTCGGTGACTTGGCTGTTGCCTCGCCGGCCACAGTGTCCAGATGCGGGATGATATATATGGAACCTAATGGACTCGGATGGCGGGCTGTTGTCACTTCCTGGCTCAAAACTCTACCCAAAGCTGTTACACCAGAACTAGTGGAAACAATTCAGAAAATGTTCGATTGGCTTGTTCCACCATCGCTAGAGTTTGTCAGGCTTGAATGCAGGGAGTTGGTGACAACTTCTGACATCAACATGACCTATACTCTTATGAACTTAATGTCATGCCAATTGGATGAATTTGTAGCCATATCTGATCTGGCTAAAGTTCCTGATGACATGCAAATTGCCACTAATATCGGCAACGTTTGGATCACAACAGCATTTATTTTCTCTTCAGTCTGGGCCCTTGGAGGTACACTCGATGGTGACTCAAGAAAGAAGTTCGACTACTTCTTCCGCCAAGTACTTGATGGTCAACATAAAGACGCAGCGATGCCAGATGGATTGCGAATCGATAAGCCAATTCCTGGTGCTGGTCTTATTTATGATTATGTTTTTGAACGTGAGAAAAAGTTTGGCGGTTCATGGAAACTGTGGGTTGACACAATTCCGAAGTTCGATATTGCACCGAAAACCAAATTCAATGCCATTACAGTCCCGACTATAGACACAGCAAGATATAGTTATTTATTAGATCTGTTCATCATCCATAATAAGCAAGTTTTGTTTGTTGGTCCTACTGGTACCGGCAAGTCTGTATATGTCAATAATAAGCTTCTGAAAGGGCTTCCACAAAGCAAGTACACTCCAGTCTTCATCAATTTTTCGGCCCAAACTAGTGCAAATCAAACCCAGGATATCATCTTGTCCAAATTAGATAAGAGACGTCGTGGTGTTTTTGGACCTGCTCACGGATTAAAGGCCGTTATATTCGTTGATGACTTGAATATGCCTGCGCGAGAAAAATATGGAGCCCAGCCGCCTATCGAGCTGCTTCGTCAATGGATGGATCACCAGACTTGGTATGATCTTAAAGATACAAGCGCTATGCAGCTTGTGGATATTCAATTCGTCGCAGCCATGGGTCCACCTGGTGGAGGGAGAAATCCAGTTACAAATCGTTTCTTGAGGCACTTAAACACTATTGGAATAACCAACTTCGACGAATCAACTATGAAAGGAATATTTACTACCATTGTTGAATGGCATTTGACTTCGAACAACTTTCCTGCCGCCGTAATTGGATTAAAAAACGCCTTAGTCACAGCCACTCTTGAAGTTTACAACAGCTCTATCGAAAATCTTCTTCCCACTCCAAGAAAGTCTCATTACTTGTTTAACTTGCGTGATTTTGCCAGAGTTGTTCAAGGATTGTTGCTTGCTGCACCTGAGAAATTTGGAGACCCAGCCAAAATGACCAGACTCTGGTGTCATGAAGCATATAGAGTATTCTATGACAGATTGGTGGATGACTCTGATAGATCTTGGTTCTTTACATCGATTCAAGATATCCTGACAAGACACTTTGGAACCAGATTTGTCGATGTTTTTAATCATCTTGATAC
Organism: Obelidium mucronatum; assembly: GCA_025765595.1. NCBI lineage: Eukaryota > Fungi > Chytridiomycota > Chytridiomycetes > Chytridiales > Chytriomycetaceae > Obelidium > Obelidium mucronatum. The sequence goes on along the minus strand of JAIVFH010000075.1, from coordinate 39,503 downwards.
AAACAGGGATGGCAAGATTGAAGACGATGACATGAGATCACTGATGTTTGGGGACTTTATTGTTCCAAATGCAGCAATCAAATACTATGATGAAGTGATGGATGTCCTTGCTGTTGCTGACATTGTCAAGCAACAATTGGACGAATACAACCAAATTACAAAAGCCCCAATGAATTTGGTTATCTTCCGCTTTGCAATTGAGCACGTATCGCGCATATCACGCATTTTGAAGCAACCAGGTGGTCATGCCTTGCTGGTTGGAGTTGGAGGAAGTGGTCGTCAGTCATTAACCAAGCTGGCCGCATACATGTGTGAATATATGGTATTTCAAGTAGAAATCAGCAAAAGTTATGGCCTCAATGAGTGGCGCGAGGATCTCAAGAGATTCCTTATCAAGTCTGGTGCTGAAGGCAACCCAGCTGTTTTCTTGTTCAGTGATACACAACTTCAGCTTGAGAGCTTTTTGGAAGATATCAACAATATGCTTAACACTGGAGAAGTTCCAAATATTTTTCCGTCTGATGAGAAGGCAGCAGTCATCGAAACTGTCCGAACGGCCTTAACAAAGGAGAATCCCAAATTGGATGCCAGTCCAGCCGCATTGTACAGTCAATTCATCGGTAGATGTAAAGAAAATCTCCATATCGTGCTATGCATGTCTCCCATCGGTGATGCCTTCAGAAACCGCTTGCGAATGTTTCCATCACTGGTTAATTGTTGCACAATTGATTGGTTCCAGGTTTGGCCTGACGACGCCCTTCAAATCGTGGCTATGAAATTCTTGGAAGACCTTGAACTGACTGACGCAGTTCGTCCTCGAGTGGTGCTTATGTGCAAGGAGTTTCACACAGGAGCCAGAATTCTTTCTGAAAAATATTTTGAAGGGCTGAGGAGACATAATTATGTAACTCCTACTAGTTACTTGGAGTTGATTCAGACATACAAGAAACTTCTTCATCTGAAACGTATGGAAATTAACGCACTGAAACAGCGTTATGAGGTGGGATTGGAGCAATTAGCATCAGCAGCATCTCAAGTAGGATCTATGCAAGTTGAACTTCACGCGTTGCAGCCACAATTAATTGTCACACAAAAAGAAACGGATCAAATTATGGAAGTCATTGCGAGAGAGTCTGTTGACGTTGAGAAAAAGAGAGCACTGGTAAAAGTTGATGAGGCTGTTGCAAATAAGAAGGCTGGAGAAGCGAAGGCTATTAAAGACGAATGTGAAGCAGATCTCGCTGAGGCTATTCCAGCGCTTGAAAGTGCTCTTGAGGCTCTCGATACTTTGAAACCTCAGGATATTACTGTTGTCAAATCCATGAAGAGTCCCCCAAGCGCCGTAAAGTTGGTTATGGAGGCGATTTGTATCATGAAGGGCATTAAACCAGCCAGAATTAAGGATCCAGGAGGCTCAGGAAAAATGGTAACTTGGTTTTGCTCATAATGATTCCACTAACTGTCATCGTCGATTCAAGGTTGAAGACTTTTGGGGACCTGCACAAAAGCTTTTATCAGACTCGCATTTCCTTCAAGGACTTCGTACATACGATAAAGACAACATTGACCCAAAAATTATTGAAAAGATTAGGAAAACATACACATGCAATCCAGACTTTGACCCCAATATTGTGAAAAATTCTTCAGGTGCTGCAGAAGGATTGTGTAAATGGGTGCGAGCCTTGGATAAATATGATGTTGTTGCCAAAGTAGTGGGTCCTAAAAAAGAATCTCTTGCGAAAGCAGAAGGGGAGCTCGCAGTAGAAATGGCTAAATTGAATTCGAAGCGTGCTGAATTGAAGGAGGTTGAAGATAAAATGTTCGCACTAGAGTCAAACTTCAAAACCATGACTGCTAAAAAGGCAGAGTTGGAGCAGCAAGTTGATCTTTGTGGAAAAAAACTTGTCCGTGCAGAGAAGCTTATTGGTGGTCTCGGAGGAGAGAAAGATCGATGGGGAGAAGCGGCAAAAACATTAACCGCGACATACAATAACTTGACTGGAGATGTGCTGCTTTCTTCTGCCGTAATCGCATACTTGGGTGCTTTTACCAGTGCCTACAGACAAATCTGTCTCACAGATTGGAACGAAAAATGTCTGGCGAACAAGATTCCTTGTTCTGGAGCGTTTTCATTAGTATCAACACTAGGGGATCCAATCCAGCTTCGAGCATGGAACCTGGCTGGGTTGCCAAATGATAGCTTTTCTAGTGATAATGGAATCATATCTACAAAGACGCGTCGTTGGCCGCTTTTCATCGATCCACAAGGACAAGCTAACAAATGGGTCAAAAATATGGAGAAGCAAAACCGCTTGGCAGTAATTAAGCTTTCGGACGGGGATTACGTGCGTCAATTGGAAAACGCAATTCAATTTGGTACTCCTGTTCTATTGGAAAACATCGGTGAAGAAGTGGATTCTGTTTTGGAGCCTTTGTTGACAAAGCAAGTCTTCAAACAAAGTGGTGTGCTTTGCATCAAGTTAGGAGAAGCTGTGATCGAATACTCGCCAGACTTCCGATTCTACATCACTACGAAACTGAGAAACCCACACTATCTACCCGAATTATCAACGAAAGTTACAATTGTTAACTTCATGATCACTCCCGAAGGTCTGGAGGATCAATTGCTTGGTATAGTCGCAGCCCGTGAACGACCAGAGCTGGAAGAAGAAAAGAATAGATTGGTCTTGGCATCGGCTTCAAACAAGAAACAACTCAAGGAAATTGAAGATAAAATTCTCGCCATTCTCTCAAACAGTCAAGGCAACTTATTGGAAGACTCCTCGGCAATTGATGCCCTAACTAGTTCAAAAGTTCTCTCTGATGATATTGCTCAGAAACAAAAAATAGCAGAAGAGACTGAAAAGCAGATTGATATAACTCGACAAGGGTATCGACCTATTGCATTCCATTCTTCGATCCTCTACTTTGTGATAGCAGACTTGGCAAACATAGAACCAATGTACCAATACTCGTTGCTCTGGTTTGTGAATCTGTTTTTGCAATCAATTGCAGATTCGCAGAAATCAGACGAACTGGCAACGCGAATTGAAAATCTGCGAAACCACTTCACATACTCCCTCTATATCAACGTTTGTAGATCTCTTTTCAAGAAGGATAAGCTGTTGTTCAGTTTTCTTCTTTGCATTGGTCTCATGAAAGGTCGAAATGAGATCGAGATGGATGAATGGATGTTTCTACTGACTGGTGGTGTCAGCGTTGATCCAAACCTGCCACCGAACCCAGATCCAAAATGGCTTAGCGATAAATCTTGGGGTGAAATATGCCGGTTCTCGAATTTGCCAGCATTTTCAAAGTTTGCAGAAGACTTCAAAACCCAGCTTTTGGATTGGAAGGTAATTTACGACTCGACAGAGCCGAGTAAAGAAAAGTATCCGGGTGGCTGGGATGAGAGATTATCTGCTTTGCAAAAGTTGATCGTGTTGAGAATGATTCGGCCGGACAAGCTTGTGCCTGGAATTACAGACTTTGTGAAAGGAAAAATGGGAGCAAAATTTATCGAGCCCCCTCAGTTTGATCTTGCGGCGCCTTATTTGGATTCTAATAATTGTGCACCTCTTATATTTATTCTGAGTCCTGGAGTAGATCCAATGGCACAGTAAGTTGCGTTTATGGTGCAGTATTTGCCTAACGCATTTTCTAGATTACTCAAGTTTGCTGAAAGTAAAGGATTTATAGGCAACAAATGTACTAGTATTTCTTTGGGTCAAGGTATTGCTATACTATGTTCGATGCGTGAGTTAACTTCGTAACCAGGTCAAGGGCCTATCGCCGCTGGTATGATCCGACAAGGCATCAAATCTGGTTATTGGGTAGTTTTGCAAAACTGCCATTTGGCCGTTTCTTGGCTATCATCTCTTGAAAAGATCTGTGAAGACTTAACTCCTGATGGAACTCATAGAGAGTTTAGATTATGGCTCACATCGTACCCATCTGACAAGTTTCCTGTAACTCTCTTGCAAAATGGTGTTAAAATGACAAATGAACCCCCGGCTGGATTGAGGGCAAATTTACTTCGATCTTACACAAGTGATCCTATTTCAGACGAATCCTTCTTTCACGGAGTCAAAAAATCTAATGAAGCGACTTGGGAAAAAATGCTATTTGGTCTATGCTTCTTCCATGCTTTAATTCAGGTACAAGTTTATTTGCTCTTTCGTCGACTACTCACCCCCCAGAAATAGGAGCGAAGAAACTTTGGACCGCTAGGGTGGAATATTCCGTATGAGTTCAATGAATCTGATTTGAGAATGAGTGTTCGTCAGCTACAAAAGGTATTTGACCAAATAATTAGCAATTATTTTAAGGCTTATAATGATGTTTTAGTTCCTAAATGAGTATGACGAAGTCCCATGGAAAGCTCTACAATATCTGGCTGGAGAATGCAACTATGGTGGGCGTGTGACGGACAATATGGATAGACGTTGTTTGATGTCATTGCTCGGCATTTTCTACATTCCTGATATTCTTCTGGATACTTACTCTCTAAGTCCATCTGGACTATACGTTGCGCCACCGAAAGGATCTTTTAACAGCTATTTGCTATACATCAAATCTTTGCCAATGACACAGCATCCTGAAGTATTCGGAATGCACGAAAACGCTGATATTGCTAAAGACCTCAACGAAACAAATTTACTCATCTCCTCAGTTCTTCTAACTCAAGCCAGAGTATCAAGTGGCGGTGGTAAATCAGGAGACGAAATGACTCGAGACATTGCCTCAGGAATTCTTGCAAACTTGCCTGGAGACTTTAAGATTGAGGAAATTCAAAAAATATTCCCAGTTATGTATGAAGAGAGTATGAATACCGTTCTTATTCAAGAATGTGTGAGATTCAACCGATTACTGGTTATTATAAGGCAAAGTCTCCAAAATGTAATCAAAGCACTGAAGGGTCTTGTGGTGATGTCGAAAGAGTTTGAAGAGCTTGTTACAAGCTTGACACTCAATAGAATCCCAGATATGTGGGCTGGAAAGTCTTACCCATCTCTGAAGCCTCTGGTAACGTTTTATTGTCGTTACTTAAAAATAGCTGACTTTAACATCAATTACAGGGCGCCTATGTGTCAGACTTCATAGCCAGGCTGAAATTTTTACAAATGTGGATAGATAAACAATCTTGTCCGGTAGTCTTCTGGATATCTGGATTCTTTTTCACTCAATCGTTTTTGACTGGTGAGTAGTGGTACCCACCAAATTTTCCATCTGACACTCCACACAGGTACTCTGCAAAACTATGCAAGAAAATATTCGCTGCCAATTGATTTGCTCGCAGTTAAATTCACTGTCATGAGTCTGGATGACTATGATACAGCTCCATTGGATGGAGTATACATTCGTGGGCTCTATTTAGAAGGAGCTCGATGGGATAGAGACACGAATGAGCTTGGCGAATCCCATCTAAAACAACTGACGGACTTGATGCCAGTAGTATTGGCAACTCCTGTTCTTAATGATGATCCAGAATTTTTGAAAATCAAAGAGATAGCCTACGATTGTCCAGTATACAAAACTAGTGCAAGACGAGGTACATTAAGTACAACAGGACATTCTACAAACTATGTGATGAGTGTTGCATTGACAACATCCAAACCGGCGAAATATTGGGTAAATCGTGGTGTAGCAGTGGTTTTGCAACTCTCAGAATCTTGAAAATAATAATAAGTAATTTTACAGTAAAATAATAATAATAAAAGTATCTTTCGAAATTGCAACAGAATGAATATCGGGAAGAAACTGGGTCAATTCAAGCAAGTAAGACATCCGTTTCTGGTTTTAAAATTGCTCTGTTTACTTTCGGACTCTTTGATCTAATGGTTTGGATTGGCTTTGGTAACTAAACCTCATCAATGTTGATAGTGGACTGGTTTGTTCCTGAGAAATGCATGCTGCTCATCATCCTAAGATATAATATGATCCGCTTTGATTATAGGGGAGAAGCTCGGTGGTTCGCAGCGTACTGGTAAGTGCTATGATGGGTTTTGATTGTGTTAAATTGAAAACAGAGACATCGGATGAATTCAAGCAGTTGGAATATGTCACCGAAGAGCGCAAAGATCAATACGAAAAGCTTGAGCATCAGCTTCACAACTTTATCAAGTCAATGAGTGAGTAATTTAATCATAAGAAGACACATGTTGATAGCCTCTTTGTAGGCAAAGGCGATGGCAAAGAAAAGGATCGTTCTCCAATGGATATGTTTGGATCTGTGATGACTTCTGTTGGAACTACTTTAGAGGCCTCTGCTTATTGTTGAGTGATCCTTGCTGTGGAAGTGCCTTAATTGATCAGACCACTTTCTCATTCCAGCGAAGTCATTAATTCAATTTGGAGATGCTCATGCAGAATTGGCCAATCTTCAACGAGCCTTTATTAACTCAGTCAAGGACGGTTATGGTGAAGAGATGTCTCAGCAAATGCAGCAAGTCAAGGAATATCAGGTTGATATTTTTCGCTTCTGTTCCAATTCTTACCCCTAAACATCGACTCTAGAAACTGAAAACGAAACTTGAAAACCGGCGCCTGGATTATGATGCGAAGTTGAACAAGGCCCAGAAAGCCAAAACACCGACGCCCGCGCTAGAAGAAGATGTTCGAGTTGCACAGACAAAGTACGAGGAGACTCTTCAGGATATCACTGCCGGAATGATTGCGTTGAATGCGAATGAGGAAAATCAACTGTCCGAATTATGCCGATTTGTCGATTCTGAAGTTGAGTATTTCCAAGCAGGATTGGAGACTTTATTGAAGTTACAGAAAGAGTTTGCTGGGTGAGTATTTTCGTAAGTTTGTCATTTCTCTGATACGACGATGATAGTATTCCAAGAGCCCGGTCGGCAACGAGTAAAGCAGAATTCAAGCGCTCAATTTCATCTGCATCATCAATGTATGATTCTGGAAACCGGGACTCGTCGATCTCGCATACTCCTGCTGTGACCCCTCCTTTGGGTGGATCCGCAGCATCAGTGGGTAGATTGGCACGAAGTAACAGCGGATTTGCCTTTGGTGCAGGACACACAGGACACGCTGCTCCGCCACCACTTCCAAATCGCGACCCACTCCGTAAGTGGTTGATTTTATTGTACGTGAATTGACCTTTTTCCAGCCTCGAAAAATCAAAAACAGACAAGGGCGCTATACCAGTTCGATGCAGAAGGACCTGGGGAGCTGTCAAGTTGAGTGATGCATTAGTAGAAAGATAATTCTAATCGTTTTCCTAGTCCGAAAAGGCGATTTGATCAACGTTGTCGAAGAAGTCGACGAAGGATGGTGGATTGGGGAATTGGCGGATGGTTCTGGTCAGCGGGGAATGTTCCCAGCAAATTATTGTGAAGTAGTAGAACCAGCCCGGCCAAGTTCTACCATTGCACCACTACCTCCAACTTCAACGTCAGCTTCGCCTCGATTGGCTCCTTCTCACAACAGTGGTGCTTTTGGAAGTGGTGGCAGCAATAATAGTGGGCCATTTGGTAGTGGTGGGAGATCATTCCAATCGTCTGCAGCTGTTCCCGCACGAGCAAGCATTGTACCATCACGACCCAGCTATCACCACGAAGAATCGAACTATCGTAACAGTAGTAGCGTTGATGCCGATCCTCCCGCATGCAGTTGCGGCTGCACGGAATTTATTGAAAACGCATTCAAACCTGGTCAATGTCGTAGCTGCTTTCACAAGTTGAGCCTATTTTTTATTTTATTAACGTTTTGTGCTCAAAAATCGTCTATTCTTTCAATTAGGCATTGATGGGCTTGATGAGCTGGGATTCTTTCTTTTCGTTTAGTTTGTGCCTGAATAAACCTTGATGGAGATGGGAAAAAAAAGAGAGTGGGAGAAGAAGCTTGGAATTCTGAACAACAATTGACAATGCATCACCTTCGCTTCAACCTGTTTGGCCACCACCAGAAGAAGGGGACGAGTATTGTTCCGAAGGAATCACCCGCTGCTTCGCCCGTGGGAGTGCCACGTCCACCGGAAACCCAAGCAGCACCCGCGCCATCGCCTCAGACAATAGCGGCAATCTTTCGGTCGAAGGAATCTGATGTTTCTGCTGCTGTTGCTGCTGATGCTGTGGCGCAGTGGCCGCGGCTCGAAGACGTGGCCGTCAAGCTCAGCCCAGGCATGATTCCGCCACAGTCCGAATGCGAAACTTCGGAGATCCGCCCGCCGCTGCCCCCCAAGCCGCATGCGATTCTGAATGCCGGCTTGAGAAACAGCGCGAAGCGAGGAGCCGACGAGTCCAGCCGATACGAATATATTCCACAAACACCCCCATCGCATTTACTTGGAGAGCTCGTCGGTAAGCTGCGCCACCATCTCAGCCAAATGATATATAAGTTATTAAGCTTGTTAAATTGTGGTGCTAGACTATGCGTGTGCAATGCTGCCGCGTCTATTTGAATCAGAATCCGTGCCACCACACGAACACCTGGCAACTCACCCCTCTGACAGCTTCAATCCGATCCTCTACTTTATGGATCCCTCATACAGATATTTCGCGGATACTTCAGAATCTGTGAAAGTAAAAGAGCCACCAACTATAAATCCACCTTCTATTGACAGTTACCAACCACTCCCTCTTCCCGCCATCACTATATCATCGCCTCCATGCAGCTTACCTACATTAAATCAGCACCAGATCCCACCACAACCACCACCTCCTCTGAAACAGTTTATCGCGAAACTCATGAAACGAACTCAACTAAGCCACAGCTCATTTGTGCATGCCCTACATCTATTGCATAACATCCACCACCTACATCCCACATTAAGAACATTGAAGAACCCCGAATGCAGTCGGAATTACACATTCTTGATGCACCGGCTTTTATTAGGATCCCTCATTATTAGCGCCAAAGTTCTTTACGATGATACATATGACAACCAAGCGTGGAAGGCTGTGGCTCAAGGAATATGCACGACAGTCGAAGACGTGAATTTATTGGAACGAGCAATGCTGGCGATTTTGGATTTTAATGTCGGGGCAAGCATGTCGCGGCTGGAATGGAGGCGGTTTTGTGATAACGTTGCCAATGGGTTGGCTGAACTTTGCTGTAGTGATGACGGCACTGGTTTGGCTGGCGCTGTCACTTCTATCGGGCGGGAGCAAGAGGTTTCCGGAAGTGGATGCTGGGTTTGTTGGGGTGATAGTAATAACCCTGTCCAAGAAGAAGAGGAGAAGCTCACCCCTCTTCCAACAAATCCACCACTCATCGACGAATCGGAAAATAATTACCAGCAGCTCCAGAATCATCAATCCGCGCAACTGTATGGAATACGTCTCAAGCGCAATCTTGTTCGGGAAATCATTTACGCAGATACTGATTCCCTAGTGAATAGTGTCGATTATTCCACTGTGATAACAAGGAACCGACTGGTGGCCATGTCAGAGTCCAAAAAAGCCGAAATTATTGCTGTTGCAGAGGCGGCCGTTGCAGCCGAGAATGTGACTGTTCCTGAACTGGAAGAACAAGTGAGGATGCGGGTATTTCGCTCCCATTTGGACATTGAGAGGGGGCAGGACTCTGCGGTGGAATTGATTGGGTTAAGTCACCTCTTTCTGGATGATATTCCTGGAACGAAAGATGAGGAAGATGATGATTTTCAGATTTTGGATTGTGATGGGGACCTTCTTCAATAACTGTTGGTTGAACCAAGAGAAATTTAATTGTATAAAGTTTTGTTTTTATTTGCCTCGGTGTATTATTGTTCAAAATTACTGCAAATTATCTTTGTAATACAGCAGATTTCAGATTAGAAAAAATTATCCTTAAGTTTTATTTTCTTGTGTTTCGCTTTTTAGATTTAGGTGGTGCAGGGCTATCTTCCACAGGAGGTAAAAATGTCTTCTCCACTCGCAACCGTCTCTTTTTTTTGGGACAAGACTCGTCATACGTTGCGCTGGTTACTTCTTCGTCTTCTTGGGTGCAGCGAGATGCCTCCTCCGTTTTCATGGCATTCGGTAACTTGCTGCTGGTCACTTTCGTGTTTGATATCCTCCGGAGCCTCGTTTCCCCTTTTTGAGCAGAGTCTTGAGTAAATAGCTCCTGGATATTGGCCACAGATATATTTGTAGCTTTGGACGCTGAAGATTTTTCAAAGATATCAATCTGCTCCCGACTTTCGGCTTGGAGGGCAGCAATAACTGTGCGTTTCCGCCTTCCTCCTGTGGGGGCAGTGGTAGTGGTAGTAGTAGTAGTATTTGCTGAAGATGCCCACAACTGCGATATTGGTTGTAATACAGGCATTAATGGCTGAGACGAAGACTGAGTTAATGATCTTCGTTCAACTGGTCTCGAAAGTCGATTAGAGCTTCGACGGCGCACAAACTTGGGACCCTCAACTTCTTGAACATCCATGGTATTACCAACTAATGACTCAGTAATTCTGCGAGTCGGAACCGATTCTGGAGAGCATGAAGAAGGTAGTGGGTCCTCGTTCCACTCTGCATTCTGGACCATTGTATCTTCCAATCGGGCTGATTTTCGGAGACATGCATTCTTGTAGTCGAAGTCCATAGAAGTCTCCCAATCGGTATTCACACCAACATCACTTCTAGAAATAAATGACTGAATAGTTTGAGTCTGTGATTCCAGGTCAGTCTGAGTGCATGCTTCCCAAGATGGAATCATGACTTGCGTGGATTTGTGAGTGGGAGTAAGGTCGTTTGTTGAAGTAGATATGGTACAGCTGGAAGCGAGATCGATTGTTGAAGTAGATACAGTATAATTGGAAGTGAGATCGCTTGTTGAAGTAGATACGGCGGAGGTGTGAGTTGGTTGGGTCTAAGAATCGGTCAAAATTAAATAACAACTCAAAATATGGATGGAAAAGTCACCTGGACTTTCAGAGATTGATCTAATTCTAATATTTTTGCATTTGAAGATTCAATCGCAAGAATATTTTGAGTGTTTTGTGCCTCCAACAAAGCCAACTTTTTGGATGATAGCTCCAGTTCTCGTCCAGCAGAGACGCAAAATGAGCATTCTGCGGCAGGGGCCACTTGTTGAAGTTGTTGCTGGTATAAAACATTAGGAGAGTTATTGCACTGCCAATCTCACCATCAAAACACGATTTTTATCTAAAACGTCTGCCAGGCGTGTCTCAAGAGCAGATATCTCGTTTTCTTTTTCCTCTTGTAGCTGCTGATATTCAATCTCTTTCTGTTCGTTTTCAGCATCCATCTGTATGAAAAATCAGTGAGAAAATATTAAATCATCGAAATGTAGGGTAGTGAGAGAGAGAGCGAGAGAGAAAAGAGCCCAAACCTCTTCGATTCTGTCCATTAGCAGTCCCACTTTAAAATCATATCGATCTTGAATTTCCTTCTCCGCCCGAACACGCAAATCACGCTGGTGAGCCAGATTTTCTTCCACCATTCTCAAATATTCCGTCTTCCAATGCTCTTCTTCGGAAGCGTTTGATGCAAGGAGAAGGTGCATCTTGTCTGAAAGTTCTTGTCGGGCAAGCTCCATATCCCTTGTTCGCGCCAGAGATGCATCTCTTTCACGCTCCATATGGGAAACTTGGGTATTAAGGCGAAGGATTTCACGCTCATAGATGGCCTTTTGCAAGTCTGTTGGATTGATTTTCTTAAAAAAAAAAAAGGAGAAAATTTTTCACAACAGACTTATACAACACCCACCCAGATCATCGCGCATCCCGCTCCCAAGAGAAGGCTTTGAAATAGTAGGATGATATGTTACGAGTTGACATGATTGTTGGCTGAAGTCAAGAGCCATTTTCGTCTGCTCTTCATTGGCAGGATTCACATGGAAGACAAAAGTAACAAGACCATTTCGGAAAAACGGTTGCAAGGCGACAGTTAATTGATTGTTTCGAAATGGGATTGTTGCTGAAGTTTTCTTGGATTTTTGTATCCGAACCATTGCTTTAACACATTCACTTAAATGCTGAAAAGAAAAAGTCAGATTGTTATTCACTTACACTAGATTGATTGACTTACAAATAAACTTTGATTTATTTCACCGGCTTCTTTCAAGGTTTCACCTTCAGCACCTGTTTTTTTACTATTCTCTGATCCGGCTAAATCTGCAATTGAAATTCTACTTATTATTGGGTGCTGAAAATGCTGTGATGAGACGTAAACAAATAAGAGAAAAAAGTCAAAGGCATACATTTTTGCTGTCGCCAGAAAATCGCAATAATTTCAATGTTGTGATCAGATGGCCCCGCGATGATGTTCGATTCACTTTTGTTTCCGCCGTTTCTCGAAAGGCATTGACGCGTTTGATCAAATCCATGGCTTGCCTGTAGTCGCGTATTTGGATTTCTTTCGAGTTTTTCAGCACCTGTTATTTAAAAGGGATCAATAGTTTGCTTTGGTGCAGCAAATGCAGGATACTTAACTGGATTTCCGTCGATTACTCGAAGTCTGGATCCAACAGATTGCTTTCCTGGTTTGGAAGATGTAGCTTCTTCCAGGAGATCAAAACACTTCAGCAGTCACGTTAGTGACAAAACATCATTCCAAGCTCAAACCTTGTCATTATAAATCTGAGAGAAGCGGTAGTTGAGTGGGAAGTAAACAATACATGCAAGTATATACCTCCATTACAGACATCCAAAGCGTACATACTTCTGCCTCCCCGGCTGCTAGTTTATTTGCTGCATGTGTGGCATCGATAAAACCCCACTTATTCCACCCTACTGGCATCACTGATGCACTTTGCGGTTGTATTCCGTTCAGAAACTTGTCCATCCGACCCAACAGGAAATGCAACGACTTTTCAATAATCCTATCGAGCGTGTGGGTCTTTCCCGAGCCCGAGGGCCCGTAGGCCATGATGAGCTCGTCGGTCTCTGTTTCTGTTTCGACGAGGCGCACCAGCAGCGGCAGCGCCGCCGTCCGGAAGACTAAGCGAAGCATGCTGAGTCAGCGCTTTCTTCGTGTTCGGCCACTCACTCACCGTGCTCGTCGTCGGCGTCTTCGGCAAAAACTTCGTCGAACGAAAACACTTCGGCCTCGTTCGAAACAAGCGCGATTTTGTTGCCGCCGCCCGGCGCTGCGACAAGAACCCGCGGCAGCGCCGCCGCCGCGCGCCGCAGCCGAAGGAACACGCGCACGGCGTGGCTGCTGTGGCTGCTGCTGGTGTCTGCCTTCGGCTGCCGCTGCAGCTGCGGCTGCGGCTTCGCCGCCGGCGTCGCGGGCACCGCGAAACTCGGCCGCGCGTTCGCAAAGTCGAGCGCAGTCGTCGGCCGCTGCGGCGTTTCGGGCACAAGGAGAATCTGGTGGCGATGCTGGGATTCCATTTTCGGACTTATTCTGATTGATAAATAAGTCATAAAACAAAAAGAATGGGGTTTATGTCGCAATCCCCAACTACAGTATACTCGTTCTCATCCGCCACCACGGCAACGCCCACAACCTCATCATCCCCGCGAAACCGCCTTCGTCAAATACATCTTGGTCAGGCCTGGACCCGCAAACCCATTTATCTGCTTGCACCAAGTGTCAACCTGCCCAGACAGCACCAATGTTTCCAACCGGCTTGGTTCGTTGGCCACAACACGAGTCAAAGACGCTGGTGGGGTAGCAATATCAGCTTCAGTGTACAAAGGGTTTTGTCCACTTGATTCTCGCGCCACGTTTTCCGCTCTCTTTTTCGCAGCAGTCAATGTGGCCTTTTGCTGCTCCTTTTGCAAGGAACGGTTCCACCCTGGACATAAACAAAAAAAAAACTCAGCAATCAGAACTTTTGGCTTCTTGAAAAATGTCAAACTCACCCTGCCATCTCCATTGCTCCTGTCCATAGTCATCGACGGCGTCACAGAGAGCCTCCAAATGCTTCTCTAGGTACGACTCTCCGGCACCAAGATCCAGAGCTTCATAATTTGGACTCAGAAGTAAGAAGTTCGCCAATGATTGTTGAGAAAGCAACGGATCTTGCTGCTGACCGGCTGTGGTATGCTTTGATGACGATGCACCAACACCAGTTGCATTAACAGTTGCGGCAGTAGTACTCAATGAACCGGAAAATGACGACGATTCGAGCGAGGCATTGAGAGAGGCCAGGAGAGACAAATCCAAATTGTTGAGCATAACATTAACAAGAGATGAATTTTTGATCCGGAGTGGGAGACTTTCAAAGAGGGATGAAGGTGTAGCATTGGCAGATTGGATAGAGTCCATCGTAAACTTCTTGGACGCCATAAGAGAAATTGTTGATGCGGAAAGACGCAATGCTCTGAGGGACAAGTTTCCTTGAGCTGAACGCAATGGGTCATACCTGAAAACTGGATTAGCAGACATACAACTTGTTGTTTTTGGAAGGAATTACACAATGAGAACGCTTTGAGGGTTTGCCTTTTGGTGTCTGTACACGGACTCAAGCAGCTGCTGAGACCAGAAGGAGCCCATATTCGCAGCGACATAGAGTCCAACAATATTTGTATCAAATCCAAGACGTGCAAGACCGTCAAGCATCCGTTGTTGGTGGTCTCCAGCGGGACCCGGAGCAACTGAGCCGTCTTCAAGAATTGGCGCCTACATCAGACCAGTAAATCTACGAAACGGCACAAATCGGGGCATACATACATTAGCACCAATCGAAGCAATTGAGTTTGAGACTTCTAGCACACCAGCAATATCAAGACCAAGCAGGATACCATGCGGCACGGCAAGAGATGTAGATGATGCGGTTTGTTGGTTGCCACTGCTGCTATTGGCATTTGAACTGAACGACTGGCTGGTTCCAGCTGCCTTGACGATGGCCAAGACCACTTGGGCATCCAGCAACACGCTAGTGACAGGAACAGTTTCCAGCTTGGATGCATCAATGCCGTCCAAGTCGACGGTAAAGTCTGCGTTGGGATCCAGCACGCGCTCGAGGAGGGTCGAGTCCTTGTTGCTTTGGATGGTCTTCGAGAGCGGAGTTGGCTCGCGGTTGAACGTGCCCTTGATACGGCTTTCTTCAGCTAAGCGCTCGCTCTCTTCATGCGCGGCAAAAGCTGCTGCCGCAGCTGCCCGGGCAAATCCACCGGTGTTACTTGAATATCCAGACATCTTTTGAAAAGAAGAAAAAGGACAAAATTCAACCCATTTTATTGCAGTCTCATTTTCTCCTGCCACCTTCAAAACCGGCCCGCTTCTTGGTACCGCCACCCTTTTTAACACCAGAACCTTTCTTAACTCCCATCTTCTTTCCATCTGAACGTGCCTTCAGATTCGCTTCTCTCTTCTTGTCCCGATCACTGATACTCTTTGTCACAGAGTCTTTCCTATTTTTCCACTCATTGTGACTCTTCACCTTCTTCTTTTCCAGTCTCTTGACTGTCTTTTTCACAAGCTTAACATCGTCTCGAACCACCTCCCCTCCCGCCATAGCACTGGCCTTATCCCACTTGCTTTTTTCCACTATCGCCGCATGCTTTTCCGGGTTTGTTGTTGCCATTTCAGTCAGCTTCTTGGCATCATTTTGGAGTTTGTTCAATAAGGATTTAGGGTCATGGTGCTTCTTGTTTAGTCGATGTTGCTTATTCGTCAGTCCAGTCGCTCCACTAATAGTGTCATCCTTTTTGGACTTTCCGTTCCGTTCACCAAAGCTCAAACGAGAAAAGTCCATAGTATCCTAAAGAAGTTCAATTACATATATATTCGCCCAGAATGGAATGGTCTCTACCTCTCCCAATGCAGCTTTCCCCAATCTAGCTGCGACATCCTTGGAACCAGCTCCGGCCGTTCCAATCATGCCCTCACCCTTCTTCTTTTTAAGAACTTCCTCCTTTCGATCTTTGCGCTTTTTCAGTCTCTTCTCCAAGATTTCTTGCCTACTTTTCGGGGTTGGGAGCTTCTTTCCAGGTTCAGCGGATGAAGAAATCTGTCCGTTCTTTGATGACACACATTTAGTTTCTCTCTCACTAAGGAATTCCAACCCAAAAACTACCTCCATCAATTGCTTGTTCCTATTTTCTTCCACGGCCATACCCCTCATTCTCTTCATATCCGCAATCTTTGCTTTGACTTTATCACGCAAATCATGAATTGATGTTGGCCCACCAGTGTTTTGCTGTGGTTGTTCTTGTTGTTGTTGAGAAATAGCAACAGATGTACTAATCTGTGCGTCACTTTCGGGATCAAGCTAAAATCAAAAGTGTTGTCAAGAAAACAAACAGAGGGAGAGAAGAAAACTCAACAGTTCAAAAACAACAAAAATCTCGTTGTACCTTCCACTTGCGAGCTTTCTTTGTAGCTTCTTTTATGGCTTGCTTTGGGGCAACTTGTTTCTTTGCATTGTGGGTCGCTAGTTGTTTCTTTTGGTTCAAGTTTAAGTCCTGTGTATAAACACTCTTGCAAAAAATTCACCTTTTCCTTCGCAGGGACACTGTCGTCTTCATATGCGTTCGATGAAGCTGCTACAACGTAATCTTTGACTGGAATCAGATCCACCAAAGCGTCGATCGACGCTTGCAACGCTTCCAAAGACCTCATGATTTTTTTTTTTGGTTGCAGAAAAAAAAAGAAACAAAAAAAAAAATAATAATCCAATGCTTGACTTGAAACGAGCGCATGGTACCAGACAACGATTCAATGGTCTACAGATATTCATATATTGATTCGACGACATTAGAAGCCGATAGCGAGGATGATGACGATGTTGGTCCAATGCCACTCCCTGAAACTGCGGATGATGGCGAAGGAAATGCGAGCGTCAACAGGAAACCAAAAAAGCATCGCGGTAAGACATTGTACTCTGCCTATTTTGTATGCTAATGTGGCTATCTCTTGCTTTTTTTTTCTTTAACAAGTTTTGGCGCACGAAGCCCTATACCTTGAAAACCTCCCCCAAGCGGACATGTACGAGCGATCTCTCATGGTTTATTGTCTTTTGGGCAAACTCTTTAGATTAAACCTTGCTAACTTTATCCATTCTTTCTTGACAAGCATCGGGATACAGTCAACTTTGTGTGTGTTACACCCATCACCGATTTCATTATTACGACAAGTGTGGATGGACACGTAAAGTTTTGGAAAAAAACGGCCACTGGAATTGACTTTGTTAAGCACTACCGCGCACATATGGGCCCTGTTGTTGCTATTGCTTGGTCTAGTGATGGTATTACAGATCTCGCAAAGGTTGATTGCTCATGTGCTCATCACACTTATTATATCAGGCGCGCTATTTGCCTCCGCGGGAGCCGACAAATCCATCAAAATATTCGACGTCATTAACTTTGACATGATAAACATTCTTTCAGTTCCATATCTCCCACGGGCCTTGTGCTGGTGTGCAAAGAAACAAGATGCGAAGGCGTTACTTGCCGTTTCAGACTTGGATTCCTCGCACATTCATGTGTATGACGCAAGAGACACGGAGAAATCTGGGAAAATGGATAACCCTTTGTTCTCGACGGAATCGTTGCATACCTTGTCAGTTCACATCATTCAATATAATCCCATTGCAAAGACTGTCGTTAGTGTGGATCTGGGGGGGATGATTGAGTATTGGCGCATTGATTTGGACGAGATGACCGTGATTAGACCAAAGAAGGGTGCATTTATTGATTGGGAATTCAAAGGAGAAACTGATCTCTATGAATTCAAGAAGGTAACGTGTTTCTTCTCCTTTCTGAATCATGGAATGAATTTGTATACTTACCTTGGGCAAATTAGGCAAAGTCACATCCCGCAACACTTACATTTTCTCACGATTACTCCAAGTTTGTTACTTTTGGATTTGAAGATCGTCAAATCCGGGTGTTCTCGTTTTCGACGGGGAAGCTTTTACGGAAATATGACGAATCTTTGACGGTTGTATCTGAAATGCAACAGGCTGGCACTGCAGTACATAAGCTTGATGATATGGAGTTTGGACGAAGACTTGCATTGGAACGCGAGATTGAAAAAGTAAAGGGTGGGCAAAGTGTCACTGCAAATGCAGGTAAGCGATTTGAAATTCTTTAAACCCATTTAATCGCATTTTAAACTATCGTTAATCATATCTAGTATTTGATGAGTCTGGGCACTTTATTATCTATGCCACCGTTCTTGGAATTAAGATTGTGAACATCGAAACAAATCGCGTCTCCAGACTAATTGGGAAAATGGAAAACCAGCGGTTTTTAAATATTGCCATGTATCAAGGTGCTCCTAAAAAGAAGGGATTTATGTCCACTGTAAGTGTTTTTCCAGTTCTCGTTTGTCTTTGATTGATTATCATATAGGCCATGGCAGCTTCAGAAAATGCGGCCTTGAAAGATATCGATACATTAGATCCGACAATCATATGTACTGCGTTTAAGCGTAATCGCTTCTATATGTTCAGTCGAAGAGAGCCCGATTCGTAAGTCCTCTTTCTGAACATCATTTGATTCTCATCAATCTTCAGCGGGGACTTTGGTTCCAATTCATCCTCTGGTCGAGATATTTTCAACGAGAAGCCCTCTCGGGAAGAACAGACTGTGGCGACAAGTGCCAACCTCAAAGGCACTTTGGGATCGCAGGCCATTATTCACACGTCGTATGGAGATATTCATGTTCGTTTGTTTCCTGAGCACGCACCTAAGGCGGTTGAGAACTTTGTTGGACTGGCCAAGAAAGGTTATTATGATGGTGTTATTTTCCATCGAGTAATCACAGCCTTCATGATTCAAACGGGGGATCCATTGGGAGATGGAACTGGTGGAGAATCCCTGTGGGGTAATGACTTTGAGGATGAGTTTACAAAGTGAGAAGGATTACAATTTCTAGTTCTGTCCTAACATATTTTTCTTTCAAAGAGCGATTAAACATGACCGTCCATATACTTTGTCCATGGCAAATTGTGGTCCCAATACCAATGCCAGTCAATTTTTTATCACTACCGTTCCTACTGTGAGTTGTTGTTGCCACTGGAAGCATTTAACTAACAGTAGAACACTCTAGCCATGGCTTGACAACAAGCATACAATTTTTGGTAGAGCAACAGGAGGAATGGATGTTGTTCATCGAATTGAGAAAGCAAGAACTGACAAGAATGAGAAGCCGTATGAAGATATCAAAATTCTTTCCATTGAAGTTCGTTGAGCAAGTGGAATACAACAATTTTTAATGTTTGGAATAAGAATTGCAGCGAAACACATCAACTGACACTGCAAGCTTGTAGCAAGAGTTAACTGAAAACTGAAGAACACCATTCCCCCAGCAATTTCGTACCAGAGCATTCTGCAGAATGTACTCGTGGAATTTTTAGTCCTTGACTAAAAGCAAATGCACCTTTTTCTCTGCAGCAATACTTGGTGGCCCATGTTCTATTGCATGAAATAAAACGGAGTAACAATACTTGCCACAAGTCTGTATACTGTATTCTTGCAGGGAATATGAGATAGGTAATTGGCAGCTGGAAATCTCCATACTTTACAAAAGGAGGATAAAATAGAAGACCAAAGCAAAAAGTCCTCAAACAAATAAAAAAAGCATTAAATGAACAAAAACAGAGCATCAATCAATGTTTCTTTTTTCAAAGATTCACTGGTTTCAAGTGAAGGGAAAAGGAATAAAGTAGAAAAACAAAGCAACAGACAATTGAATATTCGGGACAATATGGAATAAGCGAAAACGGAGCATCAAGCAATGTTTATTTGAAGTCGAAATCTGTGTTTTGAAGCAGTGATTTATTTTAAGTATGAGATGTGAGGGAAAAAAGAGTCGAATGAATAAATCGACATGAACTAAACGAAATCAAGTATTTTAACAATGTTTAATTGAACTCGAAAGGTGTGTTTTCAATCAGTGATTCAGTAACTAGTTTCGACTGAAGGGAAAGGGGAATAAAGTAGAAGAACAAAATCAACAAACGATTGAATATTCAAAACGAGATGGAATCAAAGAAAACAGAGCATCAAGCAATGATTTACTCGAAGCGTGGTTTTTCGAAGAGTACTTTCTTTGAGTGAAGGGAAACCGACAGAATAGAAGAACAATTCAACAACTCAACAAACCAATAAAACGACACGAAATATAATCAGAGCAGTAAACAATGTTTCTTTCAACTCGAAACCGAGGGAACCGGATCGAATAGAAGAACAAATGAACAACTCGACAAACAAATAAAACGGCATGAAATAAACGAAAACAGAGCACAAAGCACCGTTTCTTTGAAACATGGTTTTTCAAAGAGAAAAGTAGTTTGGATATGAAAGCGACACAAAGGTGAATAAACGAACCTACATTCAATAAAGCAATTAAGTGTTTTAAAAGCAATAGACATCAACTCGACTCGTGTCTTGTCAACAAGGGATCGCAGCACATGTTTCTTTAGCAAAAGCACTCGTAAATAGACCCACTCTCTCCTTGTTTTCCTCTTTCCGCGTTCCAACATCCTGTTTTTTCCTGGTTTTTCCCTTTTTTTTTGTTCCCGTCGGCCGACGGCGCGTCTCTTCAGCCACTGCGAAAAGTGTGAGTTCGCAAACAATGACTTGCGCAAACAATGCAACTCGGCAAACAATGCGCCGGCCGCGTATAAAAGCGACGTGCGACGCGCGCTGACGCCGCAAAAACGGAAAAAACGATGCAGCTTCTCAGCGTTTTGGCACTTTTGGCCGCCGCAAAGTCGGCGTTTGCGGATACTTTTTCTTTTCAGTTACCATCGCTCCCAGGGTGTGGCACAGCCCAGCCCTTGCCCCCGAGTGGAATTTTTCCTTCTGTTGTTCTTGGTGCCACGGCCGTGGAGAAAACATCCATCGATCTTCAATTGACCAACATTGGTCAAACAATCTACTTCTCTGACTCGCCATGCATTGCATCAATTCTTCCTACTTCTTCTAATTTTTGTCAACTCAAAATCACTCCGAAAACTGGTGCTGGCGCTTGCTCAGGCGATCAAACGTACGTCCTTGTATTAACTTGCAACTTTTTGATAATTGACTAAATCTTACTAGGTTGATCATTACTTCAAACTTGGGATCAGTGAACAATGCTCAAAAACTCGTTCTTTCCCTTGATGCTAGTAGCAAGATAACATCCGCTCGACTTGATCAAGCTTGGGGAAACGGCGCAAACTTCAAAACCGACCTCCTCAACGCCTTCGACGCCAAATGTGTTCCCATCACCGACTTCATGTTCAAGGGACACACCAACGTAGACTCTATGGCCAACGACTTTTTTGTCGAAGCGTACGACTCGTCGGGAAAGATTCCAGTGCCTGCAAAGAACAGCATCTTTGCGTACTACTCACCTGTTGACGACAACATTAACATCATCTTTGGTGCAAACAGTTTAGTGTCTTCTGTGTGTTTCTTTGTTTTTTGGTTGCAGTCAACTAACTTTCTTTCGTTTGATATAGTTCTCAGAGACGCGTCAAACAGGATCATTGGTACCAACGGTGAGTTTTTTTATTTTATTAGAATATACAGCTTGACTGACTCTTGTTTGGCAAAGCTTACGGTCTTCCGTACTTTGACTTTGCCAATGCGTATGTTGGTATCGCTAATCCTGATTACAAGGCTTTCACTGCAGGAAAATATTTGTCGAAAATCACTGTGAAAACAAAAACATCAACTAATGCTTGTGAAGCGACTCTGTATGATTCCGGAACTACTCCGTGCACAACTGGAGTCTCGTTCCTTCGGAATTGCTTCGAATTTGATCAAACGTTTGACGGAGAGTTTGATGTGATTCGCCGAAAGGCTACAGTGACTCTTACAACAGAGTTTGGATTATCAGATGGAGGAGCTCAGCCAAAAATCAGAGCTGATATCAATCCATACGCCAAATCTTCAAAAGCATTCGATTTGACTTTGAATGTGTATAAAGCTGCGACCGGACAATACAATGCTCAAATGTCTTCTGTGAATGCCGATTACACTGCCTCTATTACCGTTCCAAAGACGGATGGAGGAAACTATGCCATTAAAGTGTGCTCGGCGACAAACCCAGGCAATGACATCTCCTTGACCAAAATTGAAGTCAAATACCCATCTGGTGGAGAACATGTGATTGCTACCCAGGATGGTGCTCTGGCGTCTAATTGCGCCACGTTCAGTGTTCCCTGTGCCGCCACTTCTTTCAGTAAGTGCTTCATTGGAAGTTAAGAGAGTTATTTACCATATTCCCAAATTACAGGCATTGTTGGGACGTGGACGAAGGCGGTGGCTTCAACCAATGCGGCGCAATCTATTACAGACACTTATGCACACACGTACCTCATAAATAGTCCTTCTGCTGATCTTGAGGGCAAACCCATCGCTCCTATTATCAATCGAAACTGTTGGGCCGGCGTCACAATCACTCAACAGGTGTTTGCCATTACATTTGGAAATTTTAAATCATTCGGTGTGGTTGGGAAAACTGTCAGTTTGACTGCGTCACCGGCCATTGGTCCGGGCACCGTCGTCCTGATTCCCGTCAAAGTCATTTCTGCCGCCTTTGCCGGTACTGGTTCTACTATCTTGGATATGCTTCCAAACACTTTCAAAAGCTATATTGCAACTGTTGTGGTCGGTGAAAACAAAGTTACAGCGGTAAAATGGGGTGATCCTGTCCCAGGAAATGGCCCGGCTGCGATTGTGACCAGTGACACTCCCAAAGAAAAATCAATCAGTGGCGCAGCAGATGAATTGACTGATACGGATGCTTACGTTGCTGTGTTCCTGTGTCCCACGATCATGGTTGGAAACAAACGATCGGTTGATACGACTGCAACAATTGTTCAAGCCAGCTATCACTATAAATGCGTCGACTGGAGCAAATTCCAACAAGGAGAATCCAGCGATGGATTGGTGCAAGTCGTGGTTCCAATCCAAGTCACTGTCTATTTCAGTTTTGTCAATGCAGGAAGAAGAGACGGAGAAGCAACAACTCAAACCTCCACCCTCAGCACCAACATCAAGTTCACTGTTCCATCATCCTCTTCTGGATCGTCTGGATCCAATGTTGCCAACGGTGCATCTGGAATCGACGTGATGGCCGGAATTGTTGCAGGAGCAGTTGGTTTGGGAATGGTATTGTAAGGTGTTGTCACTCTTTGTTATATTAAAACTTTAGTTTTAAGAAAGATTCTTCCAGTTTTAAATGGCAACAATAAAATCCAAATTAACACTTAGGATTCATACACTCCCCAAAGGGAAGAAATACTGTTAATTTCAAAAAGAAAGACTCAAATAAAAAATTGTCAAACCATGACAATTACCACACACTCTAGTGTACAAAATGCGCGTTGTAGCTATCTATCAACAGCTTCTTGCTTCAGCCTCTACCAACAGTCTAACGACACGTGGTATTGCCGCCAAAGTGGCAGCTGATCACCATTTGTCCAGGTCTACTCTCTCAAAGTGGATCAGATCTATCCAACGAGTCCAGGCTGATGTTAAAGCTAGAGGAAAAGGAGCTGTTCATTTAGGATGGGGAAAACGTATGCCTGGTGGTGGCATAAACCCACTAACCCAAAGGAAACCACTAATCCAACAACCAAAGCCATTGTCGCAGACACTAATAGATAGAGATGGAATTGTCTCAACAGCAGTCTTTTCTCCGACCATGCTTCAATGCCGATTCCCTTTCGAAGAAAGAGAACTGTTTTCAATTGTTGCAGATCAAAGAAATCACGGGCTTACAGTTTCCTTCAGTGACCTGCGGGAGTGGATGTATTCTCTTGTTGTTACTAATCACCCAATAGGTGCCAGATTTAAAGCGTCAACCAGTTGGGTGTATGGTTTTCTTCGGAGATTTAACTTGGCTAGACTCAAGGTTTCTACCACAAGCAGCAAGGGACTTCTTTTGAACCAAAACTCACCACTTGATCTACCCTTGTTCATGAAGATACCTATTCCCCAGACACAAGACCACACCAGAACCACAACAATGAAAAAAACAAAACCTGTGATGCCACTGACACAAGACAACTGCACAGATCCTAAAGTTACTAACTTCTTTGAGTATTTAAATAGATTCAACGAGTCAAATGATTACAAATGCAGCAACTTTCAAAACTTTGATGAAACTTGTATTTATTTCGACATGCCATCTCCATATACTGTACATTTTAAAGGAGCATCACGTATAGTTTGTGCCAACTCTGGAAATGACAAGAATGGAATTACAATAGGGCTCACCGGTGCGGCTAATGGCACACGTGCAGAACCCTTGGTTATTTTCAAAGGCGCCAAGAACGCAAAGCTGTCAAAACAAGTGTCCAAAGCAGTGAAGGAAGCGAATATAAAAGTTAGTGTCTGCTGCCAAAAAATGCATGGATGGATGAGGAGATTATGCTGTCACATGTGATTCCCGCTATATCCAAAAGGGGTACCAACACTGGAAGGAAAATGATTATCTGGGACTCTGCAAAACAGCACCTTACTGACAAAGTCAAGAGTAAATGTAAGCGTCTTAATCTTGATATTGCAACAATTCCTGGTGGATACACTGGATTACTACAACCATTGAATGTGGGAATAATCAATCCTTTCAAACGGAATCTGCGCAATTGCTGGAAAAGGTGGAATAGAGAGACTATTATGGAAAAGTCAACTGGCAGCTGGAGAAGGAAGCCAACTCATCTTGAAGTATGCACTTGGGTTGAAAAGTCATGGCAGGAAGTTCCAAACTCTGTCTTTACCAACTCTTTTCATAAAGCTCTCTCTTTATTTTACACAAAATAAAGCAATGTCAGTTGCATTCACAGTAAACTTAAGATAATACTGTTTAAAACAGTATCCAGGTTTGGTGGTTCCTGGAATAAAAGAGCAATCTTTTAATTCGTATCCCCTGTTTGCTTTGTGAATGAACTACATAATTATACTTTATATTTATTAATGCAAAAGATACAAAAGAAAGGAATACAAAAACAAAACACAAGCAATTCAGATATCATGCAAAAATATACAAAAATAAGGAATAAAAGGCAGGAAACTACTCAACAACATATTCTTCAATTGGTTTTCTCAACTGTACCAACTGACGTGGGTCTTTAACGTCAATTTTGACAAAACTTTCACTACCTCTATAAAACCAAATCGCAACAGATTCCAACTTTCCCGCAGTGAAATTTTGAGTACGTAGTGTCCCCAATTGCCACTCAGAACCAACCAGAATCTCAACGTCCGCTTCCTTGGCCATGGTAAAGATCCAGTGAATTTTGGGGTTGAAATCCTCTGGAGTAGTATGCTGAGGAGCAGTGGAAGGCAGTTGAGGTGTTCCGCCACGGTAAGTGAGGAACTCTTGAACATCCATTTCACTTTCATGTAGGCTAAATCCCTTGTTGGCTTCCGACATTTCTGTATCTTTGGTAGCATCTGATTCATTACCACCGACTCCAACAGAACCAAGTGAGTCTTCCCCACTGATTGCGGAGCCTCTCCCTGGTGCTGCTGCAACATCCTTCCCCCCTTGAACTAAATCACCTTCCCTGTCAGACAGTTCCTCTGCATTATCTGACAAATCAGACACTAGCTCCTTTGAGAGGGGTGCTTGTTTTCTTGTTGGTTAGATTGTGGCATCCAAAAAAGAAATCAACAGAAACAGACAATAACATACCCGCAGGGCACGCAGGGAACGCGTCCGCAAAGATTTGACCAATCTGCTTTGCATATCCTGCTGCAGTAATACGTTTCAGGAACTCGGTCATTGTAAGATTTCCGTATTGCAGAAAATTTGCCGCCCCTCTTGAACGCTCACTTGTCACATAAACAGGGTTGGCAGTGGTTGACACATCGACAAGATCCTCATCAGCGCTGCCCTTTTCAAATGTTGCATCGAACGCTTGCTGGATGAAAGACCCATGATCAGCAATAAGTTGCTCAGCATCAGAAGATTTGGGTATATTCTGACCCCTTGGTTTTCTTCCAGATACTGTTGACTTGCTGTAGGGTGCTGGTGAAGAATGGCGCCTCTTTCTTGCTTTGGCAACTCTTGGTTGTTTGTTTGCAGCTTTTTAAATCCCACCATGGGTTCTTTTTGGAGGTGGAGAAGATGTGGCTTCGCAAACAGAGGTTGGGGTAGAGGGAGATGAGGGGGGGCTATCATGCCCAGATGCTGGTGGTGGACTTTGAACTTCTTGAGCATCGGGCTGGGGATCTTTGGCTGATGGTGCGGGCGATGGCTCTGCGGAACGCGGTTGAGGGGGTCCGTGCAAATCGCTAAAGTCCAGTTCCCCCCCAAACATTTCAGCGTCAGTGTCCCAATCCAGAGGTGACGTTTCCTTTGTAACAGCCAGGGAAGCCGCAACAGGCGAGGAAATCCCTACTCAACTTAATAAATTAATCACAATTAATTTGCCAAATAAAAAGAAAAAAAGAATACCTTTCTTGTGGTTTTCAATGGTTTTATACAAACTTTTACCTGTAACATTGTCCAAACCACACGCGTTTTTCAACACAACCGAGACATCTGCAATCCCGTGTACTGACGGTTTGGGGATAAACTCTTCAAAAGCCTCCAATAAAAGCAAGCAGAAATCCGACAGATCCACCTTTCTTGGAGCACAACCATTCAGATAAGTATCTGAAAACCAACAAGTCCGGGCAACAGTGATACCAACAATAACTGTCTGACGGAATTTTGCTTCCGTGGTGATTTTCAGCCCTGTGAATTTGAATGCTTTCCCGCACATTTCACGGTAAGCCCTCTTTCTTGGGTTTGTAGTCTCTAAGGAAGCCCAGTCATACTCTTCAGAGACTAAGACTTAAAAGTTAACTAGTTGCAACACTGCAGGAATTGTTAACTTACCACATGTAACTACATAAGAACCCCAATTTAACTTGATTATCTCTGAGCGTTTGCGTGGTTACAATAATGTTTTCCTGGCACTGCAAGACACCTGGTGCCAAATTCAACATCATCCGAGAAGGGATTCTATAGGAATAGCAGTTTAGAATAAAAATGCCGTAGAGAAATCATCAAGACCTCAACCTCATCTTGAGCATCAGAATCATCCTCCTCGTCAAACTCCATGAGATGCGTCGCTCCTTAAAACAATCATGTTGAGCTTTACATATAAAGCTCAAGTCCCCAACCTTTGACTGAATCATAAAGCCTGTCAGTTGAGTTGGCGACAGAGGAGCTTGGTTCTGCAGATCCATGTTTGGTTGTGTTGGTTGAATGCTTGGGTCATTCAAACAACATACCCATCATGCGTTGAGAGGCTCTTCCCACAATCGACAGACCGCCTTCCCTAGCAGCTGCGATCAGTTCTGATAGCTAGATGTTATCCAGGTGCATGATGAAATTAAGGAGAAACAACGACTAACTTGGTATTGCTAGTGTTGTAGATCCCCCTGCTGGCGGCACCAAAGATTGACCTTGCCCCACAGTATTGACCCCGTTCTTTGAAGCATTCATGTGTGCAAGGACTTGGGCACGTAATGGTAAGGCCTGGTTGCGATTCGCAGCGACTTGGTCTCTGTTCATGTACATTTTTTTCAAAGAATTAAATCTCATACTGTCGCAGTATGGGATTCATCAATCCAAATCACCAGCTAGTCACTTGTCTCTGTATCACCAAATCCGTTGAAGCTGTTAATATTAGATTAACGTTGCATATTTACTTGCAAAAACACGCTATAAGCGTTATTACAAGGTGTGGGGGTGTGTAGAGTCGACACCAACCGCACACCGCGGTCGAATAAAGATCATGTAAAGTCATTATTAGGGTCTATTTAAACTAAGAAACTCAATCCAAGAGTTTCTGGGAAGGTCCCTTGCTTGGGGGGGGGGGGGGGGGGGGGGTCGTGTATTTTCACACCATGACCTCTCTTTCACACCCCAAGCCCGCCTGCACCAATTCTGTCCCAACTAATGTTGGAACCAACCTATTATATTACTAGGTTGCATAACATGCTAAAAAATGTACGCGCTGATGCGTGAATATGTATTGCGACCACTTCAATGTGGCGCAACTTTGGCGCTCCTTGGCGCCTCACCTTCTCCTTTTGACTCGGTGTTTTAGGAGTAGTTAAACATGTAAGGTGGAAAGGGCGCCACACGGCGCCTTACGTTAGTAAAGATACCGCTCTGAGCACAACTTGAACTTTTGTCTACATCTAACCCCCTTTAACCAAATAGTCAATATTATTGTAAAGACTTATTACAATATTCCTGAAAGTTACACTCCTGGTGTCGTGGTTGGTTTTTGATTAATCTGATTCCTTGCACAATACAGAAACCCCCTATCGGCCTGCACCAAAAATCCTAGAATAAATGGCATTATTATTGTAAAAACTAACTACAATATTCCTGAAAGTTTCAGTCTTCCTGGAGTGGCCGGAGTGGCCGGTGGTTTTTGGTTTTTATTTAATTGATTCCTCAATTTACAATGATAAAAATGCCTACATCACTGAATTGCGGTTTAGTTTTTAAAACCAGCCAACAATGAGGAGGCAAGTTTAGATATTAGCCAACACTTGGTTAGGATATAAGAAGAAATGATTGGGGCTTCTTTATTTTTCTAAAGGCGTCGCAGTCGTTTTGCATCCACTCCTGCCTCTGAATCAATGTCAGAATCCAAACTTCGATAGTCGTCACTGGATGAGGCTGATGATGAATCATTGTCGTCAGTTTCCCCTTCAGAAGAATCAGATGCATCAGACGATAAACCTTCCCCACAGTCATCCTCCGGAGAGTAGGCCTCTGAAGATGTGTCAGCATCTTTTACTTGATGTTTCGCTGATTTCGCCCTTTCTGGACGCCATTCCTGATCCTGTTCCGCCGCCCTTTCCTGCCAATATTCCTCATCCTTTTCCAGAGAGTCTTCTCTATATTCCACCTCCTGTTTCAAAGATTTCCCCTTTTCCTGGCTAGTTTCCACATCTTGCTCCGATATCAATATAACAAAGTCATCACACTGACCACCTTCCACAACTGATTCTTCTTTGCTATTGTCCCCCCATCTCAAATCATCTCCATCAGAATCACTGAAAGAAGCTCCCACTGCCATGTCCTTTTGGGTCTTACCTGTCTCTCCCATTCCACCCTTCAACGCCCCCTTCAAAAATCTTTCGGATTTTGACCCCTGCACCAAGTCGCCATTATATGGCACACGCATGACTCGCTCCGTCAAACAGAGTGGCATACCTCCCCTGTCAGGCAAGGCAATATACTGTCGAATGAAATCAAGACATCGAAAGGCGCAATCTAATTGTACATTATTTTAGATGCACTTTGCGTGGATATTCTTATTTGAAGAAATAAATACCCAATTCTCTGTGTTGCTAGCCATTCACAATATGAATATTATCGAAAAAAGATTTTCGTAAATGTGTAACTAGCAAATGTGTTTGTGTTGGCCAAATATCAAAGTCCTTAAGGGGCTGATAAAAGACGACACTTTGATGAGCCGTGCCGTGGTGGAATACAAGAACTTGGAAATGAGTTGGTGCGTAGAGGGTATTTTTAACTCTGTACAATTATGTAAGAGGGAGTATGGTTAACCCCATTAAAAAAGACAAGGGGCCGTAATACCTTTTGTGTTCAGACGCGACCAAGACAAACAACATTCCTTGTTGTTGAACCAACTTTTGAAGTGTTGCTACTTCTCTCTGAGTTGGTGCAAATCCATTAGCCCATACTTGGAAGTCTAGGTCATTGGCATAAGATTTCTTTTGCCTGTTGTCCTTGAATACAAGTGACTTTTTGTAGAAGAAGGCAGTCTCGGGCCCAAGAAGCAGCTCTTGAAACTGATCAAGTGTTAAGCCTTCATTGGTGTTTACTTTGGAAAGGTCTCGCGTCTTGCCCAGAGCCGCAAGGTTGAATGGTTGGAGCATGGGCAAGTTGGCCATTTTTCAAATTGATTTTTTACAAATTAAATATATTTTTGATTGAAAAACACCAAGATTGCAGTATGGCAATGTGTTTATATCCACCGCGGCCTTAATAAAATCATGTAAAATCACTTTTGGGATTAGTTAACATGTAGAAACACGATCCAAGTGTTGTTGGAAGGTTCCCGTTGCGTTGGGGGTTAAAACTGGGTTTTTTTTTACTTTGACTGCAAGACATCACCGCGGCCGTAATAAAATCATGTAAAATCACTTTTGGGATTAGTTAACATATAGAAACACGATCCAAGTGTAGTCGGGAGGTTCCCGTTGTGTTGGGGGTTAAAACTGGGTTTTTTTTGTTTTGTTCTAAATCAACAAATTCTGCCGACATTATTGGTTGTTTGATGAACTTGTGTTTTTTTTTCTTTTTGTTTGACCAAAAAAAGTCCCCAAAAAAATTCAGGAAGTGAAAATATGGACAACAACAAGACATTCACCTATGGCACCAAGCAGCGCATTGAGATTGCCGTCGCCAACATCATCCAGGATCAGAGACCAAAAGGGGTCAAATCCAAAGACTGGCCACGCATCAAGGCGGCATGGGCAAAGAAGACGGGAGCCAAGAAGCCAAAAAAACAACCAGTCCCTAAACCAATCACCTACTGTACCACCGCTACTCCAACTCCGTGTGGAAAAGTTGCTTACATGTCAGGAAGATGCCGAGAGTGCTACAATCGCCACTACTACATGGAGCAGTCGGTTAAAGTCATTGCTGCCTTCACTGGCGAGACCAACGTCTCAAAATTGCTGCGTGCCGAATCGTGGATCCATTCTGGGAACCCGTTAATGTATAGTTTCCGTGGAAAGTGCTCAACGGAGGGATGCAGGGATATGTGCGTGTTGACTCACCCATTGTGCTCAAGTTGCTCATCGGATCAACTGGGTTTGGGAGTGGTTGGATCGCTGATCCCTGGCGGTGGTTTTGGGTTGGTTGCCACCAAGGACTTTGAGGCAAAACAACGTCTTGGTGTGACTTATGGAAGGCGCCTCCTTTCTAGAAAGGAGAAGAATGACATTGAGGCTTCAGAGGCCCCCCTGCAGCAAGCACGCGTCGCCTATTTGATGGAGCTGTCAAAGGACACATTTATTGATGGATTTGGGGAAGACTCTGGGGTACTGCGATTCATCAACAATGCTCCCAATGCAAGCCTGGTGAATTGCCGTTTTGTCGTGGACAGAGTTTAAAAAACAGTGTCAGTGGAAACCATCCGAAAAGTTGCTGCTGGCTGTGAGTTCTTTTTGGTGTACAGGTTTAATTCAAACAGAAATGGAGTGTACTGGAATCAAATCCACTCCGACTCTGCAGAAAGACTTGCTCAACGCAAGCAGATTATTGCAGCAATGAAGCATGTTGATTTGTGATTTATTTGTTTGTTGGTTTTTTGTGGAATAAAAGATCTTTGTTTGTTGTGCCACATTGCCAAGGGCAGAGTTTAGAAGCCACTTTTTAAATGGTGCCAGACAACAATATTCTGTGTTTTGACGGAGTGAGTGGACGTGATTCTAAAAGCGTTTGGGTCCCTGGACCTTCACAACTACAAATGTTATAAATACTGAAGAGAGAGCCCTGGAACTATGCTAATAGCTCCAAAGAATGTAAAAAACAGCATTGGTGGAGGTTTTGTGAATTTTTGTGCTTACTGTTGTTGGGTTGTTGTGTTGAGACTTTGGGCCAAACTAAACTCACCATCACCGCGGTGGTACAATCGCAAATTCTGAGTGGAAAACACTTCTATAAGCGTTTTAAAGTGTTTCTAAAAGGTGGGCATGGGTTTCCCTTTGTTGGAATCTGTTTTGGTGAAATCTAGCACCTCTCTGCTACAACTCACAAACACACTACCACCATGGGCCCAACTCTCAAAACCATGCAAGCCAATACAAAGCAACCATGAAAAGCCATTGGTAAGCGCTACAAAGATTTTTGTGCTTGCCTAAAATCTTTGGGTGAGTTTTACTCTCAACAGTCTTACCGCCACCGTGGCCCTAAAATCACAAAATGACACTTGATCTAGCATTAATAGATACGTAATAACAAAATTATGGTCTCAGATTCCTAGTCCCTGTACCACAAGGCTGGCAATAATCATAAAACAAGTCAAACCCTTCCAACAAACAATGACTCAACCAAAAAATCCCATAATAAATGTCAAAACTATTTTAAAAACCAAGTTAAATATTCCTGAAAGTTTCAGGCTTCCTGGAGTGGCCGTTGGTTTTGTTGCAGTTGATTCCTTCACAGTGTACACAAGCCCCTGTCGGCCTGCACGAAAAATCCCATAATAAATTTCAAAACTATTTTAAAAACCAAGTTAAATATTCCTGAAAGTTTCAGGCTTCCTGGAGTGGCCGTTGGTTTTGTTGCAGTTGATTCCTTCACAGTGTACAACGGTAAACAATGCCAAAATCACTGAAATGCGGTTTATTTTATATCCTATAAGACATCCATTGCTGCCACTCAGTTGAAGACCACTCACTCTTCAACTGACTCTTCGTCAGATGTGTAAT
Organism: Obelidium mucronatum; assembly: GCA_025765595.1. Taxonomy (NCBI): domain Eukaryota; kingdom Fungi; phylum Chytridiomycota; class Chytridiomycetes; order Chytridiales; family Chytriomycetaceae; genus Obelidium; species Obelidium mucronatum. Next base: position 7,228 of record JAIVFH010000075.1, on the reverse strand, counting down.
TCAACGACGTATCGCTTTCATAGCTGAGATCATCCGGATCCTCAAGACTAGCACACTTTTCTAACACCATTGGTTGGATAGCGTTGTCAAATGCTTCCCACACAATTTTATTTCCAGCAGCGTCTTGAAATTTGGCAAATTTCTGTCTTGCCTTCGTTGGGTATTCCCCGTTTATGAAGGCCCGGTCAAATTTCCTTGCTTGGCACCTAGGGAATCCAGCATTGGAGGGTAGCAATGTGTAGGAACAAATGAAGTCCAAGCAGTGATATGAGCAGTCATGCGTGGTAGTTTGTCTTCCGTTTGCTACAAACAAGTTGCGAGTAAACTTGTCATTCAGTCCAGCAAGAAGAGGGACGGCTGGCCTAGGCCAGTGAAATCCCGAGAAATGTGGCTGAAAGAAGAGAACAGATTGTTCCTCAACTACAACCACAACGGAATGGCTTGGGGAAATCTTCTTGCCGCTACAAAATAATTACGCCTTTATAACCAATTACCAATAACCAAATTTACTTACTTTTTCTTGGTCTGAGATACCAAATGGACAATGGCCATACCCAACTCTTCCACTTTTTCCATGACTTGTTTGCAGTATTCGGAAGTTGCATAACAGCAGCCAGCCCATTCCCTTTTGGATTCCTCGTTCATGCAGGAGAATTCTCGCTTTGCTTGATCTGCTTTTCCATACCCAAGAGCCTTCCCCATAACATATTTGGAGGCGTGTGGTGAAAGCCGTGTCTCAAACCCATTCACAGGCAGCCCTCCCTTGTAAGGCCGGGATTCCGGAATATTACATGCTTCTTTAAGGTCAAGGAATCTATACACGGGTATGCGTGGCATTGCTGAGGTTGGGTTGATGGGGTTATTTTTCATGGCATCAATGGCATGCATGACAGTTTTCACGTTATAGGGCCCTCCAGCAAAGTCACTGGATGCTATTAGCCCACTTTAGATGTGGATGGTTTGACCCCTTAAATACGTACCTGCAAGAGCTACCAAATCCGAGATTGCAGCACCATCGGGTCCTGATACAACAGAATCGGCAGGAGCGTTTCTTCTCCTTTTCTTTGTTGCAAGTTGTTTCTTAGGCGCTTTGCCTCCTGTGCTTTTTCCTGCTGTTTGCCTGGTGCGTGCCATTTTAACAAATTTAAATCTATTTTTTTAAAATCCCCATTCACTATAAAAATGGGTTTGCATCTTGTGAAAATAATAAATGTGCACTAGTAGTAGTAATACACTAACCGAAAACACGTGAGGATGGTATCGCGGCCTTTCGCGATACACCTTGCCTTCTTTTTTTTTTTTGAAGAATTTTATCCCATACTGTGACAGTATGCAGTGCAGAAATGCAAAACACTGGCATGTCACTAGCTAGTAGTACCTACATGCCCTGTATTACACACCATGACCTCTCCTTCACACCCCAAGCCCGCCTGCACCAATTCAGTCAAGCCCGCCTACACCAATTCAGTCCAGTCCCAACTAATAGGTTGAAAAATCTGAACAATACAAATCAGTCAGTCAGCCAGTCAGTCAGTCGGTATAGTAGTTTTTTGATCGTTGGGGGGGGGGGGGGGGGGGGTTGGAGGGGGGGGGGTTGGTTATCTTGTAACGCTCATAACTCTGGCACCCCTTGGCGCCTTGTGACGCCCTTGGTGTATGAGATAGTTTCAATATGTTTCTATTGATGCGTGAAGAGGAGCTGCGTGGGATCTGAGCGGAATGTGGCCTGTTGGTGCGTGCATACATATTGTTCCACTTTAGCATGATATAACTTTGGCGCCCCGCCTTGTCCTTTTGACACAGTGTTTTTTAGATGGTTATACACGTAATGTCTGAAAGGCGCCATGGGGCGCCTTATTTTACTAAAGATATAATGGTCTGTGAGTGCAGACAAAAACAACCCTTGCCTGGAGCCAAAACTGTCAGCAGCAAAATTACCATAAATTATTATTAATTTTTAAAGAGCCTACAACAACATATTGTAGGCTTTAAGCTGGCAAGCCCCTTTGAATTGAATAATCTCATACTGCCGCAGTATGAGATTTAATACTTCAAAAAATAATTTTAAACTCGCTGGCCACCACCACCCCACCACCAACACAAGCTATACAACCAAGGACATTTGAGCGGTATAAACGACTCCGTGGCATGTGTGTTCAATCAACAGAATGCCTGGAACCAGTCAAGGCCTGGAGATCGCTGGGGTTGACAATCCTGACTTGACAGGAAGGCATGCATTACTGGACTGGCCTGAGCAAGCAAGCCACCATCTGATGTAAGTCCTTATTTTCAAAACATCTTGACCTGCTGCAGCGCTCCTGTATTAACAAGTGATTGTATTCAATAGCCGTTGCTTGGGTCACTCAGGTTAAAACCAGCCAACCATTCAGCACCAAAACACGTTATTTTCTGGCTCAGATGGACCTATTTAAATGTAAGAAATATCCTCATTTAATTTATTTGATTTTGATATGTGTTGGAGTGCTAATTATTCATGGTTGTTAAGTCTCCAACACCTGCTTCGAAAACACGAAAAATACAACAAAGGGAAGCAAAATACCAGGTATTTGGAGCAGGAGACTAATGTCCAGTTTGATTTTATCAGGAATCCCTGTGGTGACTCTGAAAGTATAATCTGTCAGGCCTGCAAGCACCCAAACTACCACCAACACATCCATTGAGGCTTTGTATTATTCAAGGTAATATGGGCTAGTTTTACTTTTATTTTCGACAGTGGATCACTGAAAGTTTCTCAATTAGGCTGTTTTACTGTGTTTACCAAAACTGTTGTGCTCTGCTATTTATTGTTGGTCCATCCTTGTGGGTATGAGGCAGACAGGATAGCAGAGTTGTGTTGGTCTGTCTGGGGGAGGAGGGGGCTGTAATATTTGAGCCCACCTGTGCCTTTGTCAAGCCAGGTTCTGAAGCCTTGGCCTCCATGCAATGCAGATGTCCTCACACGCACTGCATTGTCAACCAGTATGTTGAGAATTCTCACGGCTGGTGGTGGTTTTTGGTATCTGTTTGGTTTGGTGTGAATCCCTTGATTGGCTACACGTTTGAAACTTTCATGTTTCTGTGATTTGTTCTCTTGAATGAATCTCTTCTTTCTCTCTCTCTTTCTCTCTCTCTCTCTCTCTCTCTCTCTCTCTCACTTCTCTCTCTCACTTCTCACTCTCACTCGATTGGCTTTTAATCTTATTGGTTCCCACCTCATGTTACCAAGTGTCCCCAAACGGGGGCATGTAGGTTTAACTACTGCCATGTCTCTAATCAGAGTCATAGCGGGAGCAAAGGACTTTGTGGAGAACAATAAGCAGAAAATTTTCTCCTTCATCAAAAATCCATTGTCTTGAAATATGCCAAAAAAGTAGCTAAAAACTGTGACGCAAGACTATCACCCTCCCCTAATATTGGAGCCCTTTCAACAAGCATGCAGCGCCCTCACAGCAAGCCCAAAGCCAACCATGTGAGTACTGGATCCTTGATTTTCTCTGTTATAGGCCCTGTGCACTGACAAACATTTGATGCACACAAACAGATGCCAGCCCCTTTGACAACAACCACCATCACTCCTTGCTTGCAAGATGATCAAGGATTGCAAACCATGGCACTTCTTGACTGTCTGTGGCCATTCAAGTGGGGTTGTTGCCAGACACCCTGCCCCTTGACTCCAAAAACAAAGCTAACAACAACACAAGCTGCAACGCGGTCGATACCAGCAATGCAACTGTTGCTTCAAGAACATGACACAGTTATTTCTGTTCCTATGGTATGTGACCTGAATGTTTTGGTTTTGATTGGGTGTTCGTTTACACACACTCACACACACTTCAACATTTTTCCAAAGTCCTCCTCCACCTCCAAACAGGAAAAAGTCTTGAGACATGCTGCTTGCATCAAGTCTAAGGTCCATGTCCGGCTTTTCAACGGGACAACTCTGGCTCTGCAGGTAGGCCCTGGTACTACTGTTGGTGATGCAAGACAAATGATTTATTGCAAGACTGGGGTGCCCACACTACAAACACATTTATTATATAAATCCAAAGTACTAAGAGACTGTTTGTTGCTGTCAGGTACCTTTTTATTTTTTTTTGTTCCCTATTACATTTTCCAGCATTTTCCACACAAATGACCCTAACCCATACTACCATTTTACAGATTGTGGGGTTGATTCTCTCTCACAACTCACCTTATTGTCGTATTTGCCTGGAGGCAGCACCAGGAGGAAAGCTCAAAGCGTGATGGTGGAGGTCCTTCTCACCTCCAGTTGTTCCGCACCCAGTTGTTGATGCCCCCCTTCCTCCACCCTCCTCCTCGTCTACAACCAAACAACCAATGTCGCACAAAGGAAAAGAAAGAGCTGTTGACCTTGTACTTGAGGCCACCACCCAACCACCACCACTGCCAAAACGCGCGAGGGCTCAACAGAAGGAGGACTCCAACAAAAAATTAAAGGTAAACAAATGTTCAGTTTTTACCATCAATCACTTCACGTGCTTATTTTATTTCTTACCTCAAGGCCAATTCTGACATACCTGCCCTTCCTGCTGGCTCCTTGATTGTAAATGCCAATGGAACTGTAGCCCCTGCTCCCTCCCATCTTGTCCAACGCTATGCTAGGAAATATGACATCTTTGTTCGATCGGGGGGGTCGCAGCAGAAATGTCAAGACTTTTTAGCCCATCTTGACCACAGCCCTGAAGTATTCAACAGCTTGGAAACTTGCCTTGCTGAGTTTCTCCAAGTTTTCCAGTTTGAGCACCCTGCCAAAAACGCGCTGATTCAAATCAAGGAGGTGATCCACCATCAGCAGCAGGTCAACATTGACACCGACTCTCTGGACATTGATGGTGGTGTGTTGGTGCCAACCACCAAGTTTGAAGTGGTGCCCTGTCTGTACAAGTGCCCCCAAGGCTGTCATGATGGAATCGACCAGTGTTCCTGTTTTACTGGAGATTGGAGCTGGGCAATCAATGACGCATGTCTTGGCATGCTACAAGCCAACAGGGACATCAGCCACTGCACTCTTCAACAGGCTATTGGACACCCACAAGCCAATTACCCAAGAGTTGTGTTCATGCTCTCGCTCAACCGCTACCTTTATTGTCCAAAATTACTGGTGGACTATGGTGTTTGCGCACAACCACTCTTGGGGTCTTCTTCCAAGGCTTGTATTGAAGCCACTCATCAAGCCATGTATGCCATCACGCTCAGATTAATTTCGAAAGCTGGAAACTACCCCAATCAACAAGAGCTTGGGTCCAATACTCCTGAAATTTTGAAACAACTGGTTGCTGGATCAGATGCTAGCCAGTGTGTCACCAACAAGGGAATCATGAAGATTCTTGGGAATGTTGTCAAAGTAGGGGAGCACTCCATCTTTTCAATCAACCACCCTGCTACTGCACCACACAACTTTCAGTCAGGGACATTTCCAACTTGGAATAAACGCGGTGGTGGCGGCACAGCAAACTGGATTCTGGATCCACCAAAGGCTCCTATGCGGGACAAAGATTTGAAGTTGCTGGACTTTTTGGTCTTGACCCAAATCAAGGCTACTGTTGGTTGTCTTACTGGAGTGGACCTATCTGATGAAGAATGGTCTACAGTCTATGAGAACCTCAAAAATCAAGATGCTGATCGTGCTTTTGGACCCTGGTTGGCAAGATGAAACAACTACCAGACAGCAAAGTTGCATCAACTGTCTCTGGCTGATGCGGTGGTTCAACTTGGGGCTAAACAGCAATATAATCCAAAGGGGAGCATCAAGTTTACAACAGCCAAGATTGTGGCTTCTTCTGAGTGGGTGGATGCTGCAAGACTCTTGAATACTCCCATTCACCACTTCAGGACCCAAATAGCCAACGACAATCAGCACAACTTGGCCATTGAGACTAATGCTTTGGGTAATGTGGCTCTTGTGGATACTGAAGATGTGGAGATGGTGGATGCAACTCTGGAGACTTTGCCTGCGGACCCTGTGGCCATGGAAGTGGATCCTCCAGTTGTTGAGGATGATCCTAATGGAAATCCCTGCCAGCTTGTGGTTAATAATCAACCAGTTTCTGCAGCTTCCTTCAGTCAAGCCTGCACTTTGTTCAGTGAGCTCTCTCTACTGGCCAAACTGCTTGGGATTGGCTTGTCACTGGTCAACAAGAAGTTAATCAGCCGGTCCTACAAGATCCAGCGTGAGGGAATTCATGTTGTGTTCCTGCGAGCTATGGATAAGTTGACTGAGTTGGACAAGTCTCCAGGAACGTGGCACCCAGGAACAGTCATGTACAGAATCTATACCAAAGATCCTGACTTGGCCAATCCAACAAAGTCCATCAGTGTTTCTGAGGTTGCTGTTGTTTTCAAGACTAGAGCTGACAAATCCAAGAGCATCTCAAAGGTGAGCGTTTTCCTTAACCATCTCATTTGTTGAGTATTGGCCAATTAAATCAATCTATTTTCCCCCAAAAGCTGGTTCCCCTCTTTTGTGTCTTGGAGTCCTCCACATTCAGTCCAAGTGCTGCCAACCCCACTGTTGCTCAAGTCAAGGTCCAAGCCATCCACTCCCTCTTTTACAAAAGTCACGTGTATTTGAGGGATTTTTGACTTGGGCCAAGAATCTTTGTCAAAACTACACACAATCAGCAAGCCGCTGCCAACCCGTACTGAAATGCTCGACCCCAAGTCAAGACATGGGATTCAATGTCCTTGCAAAAGTGGGGGCTGGATAGGGCCATTGCAGCCGTCGCCCCACAGACTATGGCAACAGTTCATGTTCCCCTTAATTCATTTCTTGGGAATACCTACAGAGACAACTTCAACTTGCTTTTCAAAAAGTTGCTCAAATCTCATCCTTCAATGGCTGGAATTGGCACACCATCTAGCAAGCTACTCATGGGGCTCTCGACGCGTCTTTTGGAAGAGGGCACATCTTCAGGGCTAGAACGTCTGCTGAATCCATAACCAAGCTGGACCTTGAAGATTTAACTGTTGTCAATCAGAGGTGGCTTGGAATTGTGCATTCATCCAATATTATCCCAGGCTCTCCACCAGGCAACCAGTCCACTTGACTATGGAATTTTCTCTGAGCTCAACTGTCCAGGAAATGCCACCTGACGATACTCCAAATTTCCACTTCAAGTTCCAAAATCACACTGTTAATGGACTGGAGATTCAGATGCAAGACAATGTATCTGCAGGAAAGCAGCGAAACATTCAACCCCTGGTTCTG